>CM021100.1:799622268-799841610 GCA_007115665.2 Sequoiadendron giganteum
TTTCATCTGTATTGCTTATCCAAAACATATATTGGCTGACTTGTTCCTATAACATGTTACTATGAAACTTACTATCCATGTTCTTGTATCAATTTTCTTTGAAAATAAGTACCTATTTACCTATTGATCCCCCCTTTTTATCCAGCCTTAGAATCCATTTTACAAGCCAAGGGAGAAACAACCACCGAGCTGGAAAACACTTCACATTACATTTCATTTTCATTTCAAAGTGAATTTCAATAGAAAACATCTCCCAACTGATTTTTGGGGATTCATCCTTCAAATGAAAAACAAAAACAGAGTCCTAGGAACTGTCGATTAGAGCCATCCCACTAGTCATCAATTTTTTTTGTTGTGGTAGCATTAAAAAAACATGTAGATCCATATCACCCCGAAAAGAATCATTATCAACACAAAAATCCAAAAAGGTTGGAAACCCACTTCATGTCAAACCAAACCAAGAGAGAAAACATCACATAGGACCAAAATTTCAAGCACCTAACAAGGAAAGTAACATGATATTACTTTTCCTTGTCACTAGGTGAATAGGTGTTCCCACTTGGTGTCCTTATCTTCAAAGGAGTAGCCATCATCACCTCATCCTTGGAATCAACCCAATACTTTATGGCTATAAGGTACTGGTGATATCCATAATCAATTTCATCCCCACTATCAAAAGGATCATCAGAAACCTCGATGGGAGAATGATGAGGTCCCATGCAAGCACGATGATACCTATTCATTCTAGCAGCTTCTCTTTCTGGCCTTTCAACTTTCTTACCTTTTCCTTTGGTCATTTAATCCTAGATGGTTTGGCCTCTAAGGTGATAGGCACACCTAAGAACACTTCATGATGAACCTTTGGTAGCTCTTTTCTTCTTCACCGGTGTTGTTGGTATCTCTAGTCCACACTTCTCATCCTGAGGAGAACTCTGAAATTCCAGAGGATTGAGCCTCTTGGAATGATGAACTAGGCTGGCATTTACACTTATCTTCCCCATTTTCTATTCTACTATAAAATTTCTCCAAACAAAATTACCAATTCACTCAGAAATGACTATCTCAAAATCACTTCCTTACACAAACCTTAGATTCTTTCTCAATTGGATAGTGTGAAAATCAAGTAAGTGATCCTTATTAAATAGAGCAACTAGTGTGCGTCTGCATTAAATTTCTGGAAGATCTTATGTGAGAGCATTATCAATCAACTAACCTTGTTTTCAAATCTCAACCGTTGATCAAAACTTTGAGCTAAATCAACAGTTAGAAATTTCAGCTTAATAATGATCACAAGATTAAGCACATGCATTTGATACTCATCTCAAATCAAGAGACTTAAGTATTTCCTTAACTTGCATTTCAATCACATGCTTAATTTTCCAACCATACATGTCGTGTCACATTTACCCACTTTCCCATAGAAAATAACTCTCTTGTAATTCATCATAGAAGGACAATATGGAACAATCATGATTTATCTTCAACAAATCTGCTTGTACCCTGCCTTACTTCAATTTCACTTTCCCACGTGTACCAACCTCTGATAGATTTGATGGCCCTAAAATTATTTTCCAGTCTCACAAGCGTGCTTAATAATTAGCTCTAATTTTATCGCTATTTCTACCTTGGAACAATCTCAACTACTATCTTCAGCCGCATCCACCTTTATTAGAACCATAGAAGTAATCTGCATGGAACTTTCCCGTGTGCCCGTCAAAAATACATGACATTGGCATGACCCACATGGGATGGTGGGGAGTGATCATAATTAATCCATATCACCTACCATGACCATCAAGTTTTAATCCATACTAAGAAAACCATGGTTTCCCAAGGTCCAATAGATCAATCAACATGACGGATGTTATTTCATCCGCCAAACCATCTGACCATTCCTCGTTAATGCTTAAAAAATAAGGGTGTGCGGGGAATGGTCCTAATGAAAACACATGCCATAAAGTCTTCCATTGATTTATGCCTCAAACAACTTCCACTACCCTGTGAGGATTCAGGCCCCACCATAAAGTGGTACTACATGGCCATCGCCCGCTAGCTCGTGTCTTTGAAATTCTATTTAATACAACAAGATGGGATGACAAGGAGTGATAAAGATATGGCCACGTCCTCCATAAATTAACCATTGATCATCTTTGAAATGAGAAAGTCATCCTTTCCAAGGATATTGGGTTCACCACTGTACCATACACATGGCCAAGGCCCACCAACTCGTATGAATAAAATAAGAAGTGATAAACCAACATGGGCATATGAGGAGTGATCAATATTGATTCCTTCAATTAGACGGCTCATACAAAGCATAATTCTGCACATGCCACAAAATTTATTAATAAAAATGGGTCATTCCTAGGTGAATGAGGTGCCGACCCATAATGAAGGCTAAGGATTTTTTAAACTTTCTTTAGATTAAGCCTTCAAATATTAATACTTGAAAAGACATGAGGAAACTGCCAACCTAAGACTAGGGGCCAATAAATCAATGATTCTAATAGCACAAGTGATCACTTAGGTAACCGAGAATGGGGAGAGACAGGTCAATGTAAAATTAAAATGATCAAGGGTTTATGCCAGAATTTTAGGAAATTTGTGAAAGTAAAACCCTATCATAGTGACAAAGAACATGACCTAAAACCATAAAACAAAGGACCAAGCTAGATTTTTAACAATTTTCATGGTAGAACCAAAAAAAATTTTTGGGGTTCCATCAAGATTTGGGATCGATTATCCCATTGGAAAATGGGTCCTCCCTTGACCTTAGGACCTAAATTTAAATTATGTTTTTAGTGATATTTTAATGATTTCAAATATGTGATTAAATGCCAGCTTATGGTATTTGAATTTAGGGAGATTGAGGATATACACATATAAATGTAAGGTTATTTCACTAAGTTTCATCTAAGAATTATATTATTTTCAAGAGAGCATCCCTATAGAAAAATTTGATGATCAAGAGAAATTAAAGGAATTCAAGAGAATATTTATGAAATTTTTTCTACAAAATTCAAGATCCAATTGTCATGTATCAAAGTCTTCGTGCATCATGCATATTTTTGGAGCTAACATTGTGATGTAGGTTTCATGATCCTTTCAAGCATTCAAATTAATATTTAAAGAAAGATTCAAGTGTCAAGATTCACATCCATTGAAGCCATTTCATGCAAGTTGTAGATCTATATTCCAAGGCTTATTCAAGGGTTTGTTGAGTGGTAACATAGCAGTATTCATTCTCCATTCCCTCTTTCATGTTTCATTTTATTTCAAGGTTTGATTACCAAAATGGTGTTTGACCAAGGCAAACCCCCATTCACCAAAAAAAAACAATTTTTCATTTTCATGTTGTGTTTGCAGATCTAGGTGGAAGAAAGCTAGAAGATCTCTTGAAGAGAAAATTAGAAGAAGTTGAAAAAGTTGCAAAAGTTTTCATAAAACATGGTGTATCATAGAAACTCACCTACAAAATTTATTTCTGACATTCCGGCATTGCCACTTGGACAAATTAAAAGCTACATATCAGCATCAGAGGCTCCCGAAAGTTGCAAAAAAACCTGACAGTTGACCCCTGACAGTTGACCCATTCACCCATGGGCGAATGAGTCCCAGATCAGCTTTAGAAATTCACTTTTCATGAAGGGTACACTTAGATCTTCTCTTTTATGATTTACAATCTGGATGTAGTTTATGTTAGTATCAAGTTCAATCTTGTTGTTTCAAGTGTTGAATTACATTTTGGTCTTAGTTTACTATTTTTAGTTTTTCTCCCAAAAGTGCTTTTTGACCTTGGCCCTCATCCTTCATCCATAAGGAAATCTATAGATTCACATGTTCAGTTGACTCACCTAAGGAGTGTAATTAAATTCCTTGTGTGGATCTCATTTACTAATGAAATAAAGGAGAATAGGTCTATTTTTTGTAATTTTGGTGAACCCCCTATTTCCACCATATTTTCCAATGTTCCAGTTCATATGAGGGTGGAGGAATGTCATGAAATTCTCACCTAGATTTAAGTTAATTTCTTTCAATTTTACAAACTTTATATAGCCCACTAGTAAACATGCTTTCAAGATCACAAATGTTTTTCATTGTAGGATGTGTCTCATAACGAGGCCCCTATCCTAAAAAAGGGTGACCACAAAAAAGTGAAAAACTCCCAAAGTGTTTCTCGTCACCCAAGATTGTCAAAACACATGGGGGTGAGGATACACACTTGGCTTACCAATCATGGTGGACATAGTAAAAAAAATATTCCAATTTGATTTTTAAGTCCAAAATGAGGTGTTAAAAAATATCAATTCGTCTTTTAAATGCACCAATTTTAAATATTTGAGAATTCAAACACAAAAAGCCATCAACCAAATAGAAAGTGAATTCTTTTTAAAGCACCAAATGTAAATTTTCAAGTTGTCTTGTTCAGTTTTATTGCAGGGTGAAATCACAATATTGTGTGTCACTTTTTTCCCAAGATGGACATTTATATCAATATTTTTAATTGAATCTTCATCTTCTAAGACCTATAGTATCTAAACCATTAAGAATTTGAAGATTATGCAAACTAATGATTTGTGGAAATTTGTGTGTAGATTTTAAATATTTATTTTTAAAATTTAAAATAAATCATGAATCTTTCAACATCTCCTTTAATAACTAGTTTTAAATAGAAAACAACATTTTTCATAAAGTAACATTTGTGTCATGCAACATAACTTTATTCTATAAAGGATAAAATTCTAATTTTTGAAATCTAGATTCTCAACATCAATATCTAGGGAAAGGATATTTTTTCATAACTTTCAGTTACATATATTTTTTCTAATTAATTTGAAGTCACTGTACAACAATAATTTGGACATGCATGTGTGTCATACAACCTAACTTGTTGTGTATATATCAAAATATAATTTTTATTTTTTTAGTGAAATAAGGACATCAATACCTAAGGAAAGGGTATTGTTTGATTTTTTTTTAATGCTTTAGTATTTTTCCACCTTTGTAGAAAAAAAGAGCTTGATGTTTAGAGAAAAACCTATGTTTAGTAAAAAATAAAAAATAAAAAACAAGATAAAATTAAAACATATCAAAATGATACGTGTTGGAAAGATTATTTCAAGGGCTACAATCTTGCAAAATATCATTTCTAAATGACATAATATAATCCATCAAAAGGTAAAGAAAATGTGTCTTTTTTCCAACATTTTGATAGGTGTGAAGGAGACTCCATTGTGGGTATGATTTAATACTAGAGGGGTTCTATCCAAGGGTATTTGATCTAAGGGGGTATTATCTATTCCTGTTCAATTAAAACCCTTTAGATGGAACCTCTCAAGGCTAAAATCATTATTATTTTTTCTAAAAAAGGTGATTTGAGGCAAAATTCAGCATGTCCCAAAAGTGAGACACACTATTGTGGAAACTGTTGGGGGTACGAAGGGTATGTCATCATAGAACGAACATCTAAAACAATAGTTCCTTAGTGATTTTAATTTATTCAAATCACATCAAAGACACAAACTATGCCATAAAGCAAAAATAGGTACATTGGATCCCCCATTGATCTCTTCGAGAAAAGTAAATGTGAAACAATGTAACAGATTCAACATAAGCACAGATTCAAATTTGTAGAATCAAACAACATGAATGAAAAAAATGTGGACACGCAAATATACATGGGGAAAACCCTTTTAGGTAAAAAATCCCACCCTCCAAAACACTCAGCTCAATTTGTATTATTCAACAACAATAGTTACAATACAATTCCAGAGCTATGCTCTTCAAAAGATTAGATCTTGTCCATCTAGAGAATGCAGGCAACACAATATACAAAATCTTCACATAGTTACAATGTCTTCAAATGACATACTATGTAGATTCCCTTCATCTCCTCACTTGACTGCCATAGCTAGCCTCACGGCCAGCCCAGCCTCTACGCATCTTAGGTTCACATCTTTGTTGATATGAGAGTCTAAGTGTTCACGGTTATTCTGCAATATGCAAAACTGCTCGAACACTCTCAGCCTCTCTCTCTTCGCTCATCATCCCTAATCTTGCACATGAGATTAATTTATAATCTCTTACCGTGTGCCTACCTATTCTTCCCGTTCAAGCAATAAACGATCATCAGGATATTCATTATCCCACCTGCAAGCTTCCCATCATTCTTTGATAACATGCACCGCCCTTCAGCACACATCGAGCCATGCAAAATTAAAAAATGGTTGTAGATACATATCCGTCAACCTCCAGAGCATCCATTTAATGTAGCTCTATCACAATCATAAAATAAGCTTTCGGCCAACCAAAACTTGAAGATCTTGTCACGTGTCGTCTTTCCATTCATTTTCCACTTTGACTTCTAGTCAAGCTCGAATGGCCGAGCTCCGAGCTCATACTGGCTTCCCCCATACTACCACTATGAGTCCAAACATCCACTATGGTATGGCAGTCAGCCCACTCGACCCACTCTCGACCTTTCCCATGCTACCATTGAGCTCCAGCATGCCAGTTGCGGTAAGGAGGTAACTGCCTGGCATCACCGCTATGGTCAACTGCACTACCGTGGAGGCCACCAGGCCACCCTGTGATAGGGTAGTGATCACCAAGCAGACTTCTAGTGGTCTTACCATGGCCACCACATTGAGACTTCTCACCGCCCATGGTAAGGCGGTAACTGCCAAAATTAACCGTCGCCCTTCAACCACTAGTGACCACTTTTGCGCTACTCACCACACCTCCATCACCAAATAGAGACCCCACAGTAAGGAGGTAAGGCATCACTCCACCACCATGCCACTGATGAGCAACCTCCATGGTAAGAAGGTAGGACTTCACTTCGCCAGTGCGCCACCAACCGCGCTACCTCCAAGCAACCTATGTGGTAAGGAGGTAAATGCCACATGGACTGTCAAGCCATCATTGTGCCACTGCCAAACAAGGAAGAGATCACCGCGGTAAGGCGGTGACACCACCCAACTATTGGACGAAGCAGAGTGGCCCATGATAAAGCGGTAAACCACTCAACCGCACCACCAAGGTAAGCTTGCATCGGTAAAGGCCATAAACATGGAGAAATCGCCAAAGTCAGAAAGGGATCCAGAAAGTTGAGGCATAATTTTCCAACAATCTCCCACTTGACGAAGACTTACTAGCTTCCTCCAAACATGAACAAGGCCCAACACCATGCTTTCACACTCCAACCAAGACACCTACAATGACATTCGATAAATGTCCATTTCAGGCAACAACTCAAACATCCATCACAGGAAAAAGGAACAATCCAAGGCGTAAATGCACCAGTCTCTAGAACACAAGCATCAGATCCTTCAGGCAGAAAAGGCACCAAAGCAGTAGCAACAAAGCTCTCAAACACGAACACAGAATGAGAAACCATTCTCCAGAACAAGATAAACCAATCAACTATAATAACAACCAAAGAACTGACTATCCTCATCTAACTGATCAAACCTACACAACTGAAAACCAGCACCCATAGCTCGTGCTATACCATCCAATCACCCATACCTCAAAAGGTATGCATATTAGTAGACTCATGCGAACAACACAACTAGTCCAACAATAGTAGAATACGAGCACCATGTGCTAACCAGTCAATGAAGACAAAACACATCTAAGAACTCCCACTGAATGGGTAATGCTAGATCTGAAAAATCAATGGCATAACTAGTCTACCAATAAAAACATATAGAAAAATGTAACCATGTAGTTACAAGGAGCATCCACACTGATATGCACAACCTGCAACCACCTGCTGCAAGAAACATTTCTCTCAACAGTCTTCCACAGTTCTTCCAAGATTCCATATCTGACTAAAGAAGGAAGCTCAAGAACCTTCATGTCATCACCCAAGTGACAACACATGACCACAAAAAAGAGTCTCCAACATGGCTCCACATGCATCTAAATTCATATGAACATACAAGAAGAAAAGACTAGATTAGATAGAAACAACAAATCATAACATGTAGCATCCTCCTACATACACTTCTAAATGCCAATTGTGACAAGAGTGATCTTCTTTACATCCCAAAGGAAATTCCATAACAACACCCAAACAGTTCCATGAATGTAAGCATATCAAAGAAGATTAGACTAACCCATATAAATATCTCTTATCAGTCCTTAAAAGAACAAGGAGATAAACTACGATGTTCACCTTTCACAATGAATCCTCTAGAATCTCAAAACAACAACTCAAGATTCATATATATGAAAGATAAGCATATAACACATCTGAAAGATATAATGGGCAAATACCTTTCAAATAAACTTCACTGTCGAGTAGACTAAGAGAGAAAACAAAAAAATGCTCCTCCAAGATATACCAATCAACGTGACTTACCCAAGAGCACTTTCCTTCCTGGTCTCTATTGAACTCGCATTCAACCAAGGTGCAGGCTACTTGGACTTTCAACTGTTAAAAACAACATTCTCAAAAGAATTCCAGCCTCACCTTATTCTCCATGCATCTATGAGCACCATAAATCTATCATCTCATGCTAACTCCAATCTTCATTACTAGACTATACATGAAGTCCTCAAGCATATGACCAATGCAATCAAAAAATAAAGAAACCCTAGACCACTGTGAAAGCTCCAAAATAGCTGAACCAGAAGCTTATCATGGTATCATGATCTTAAACATCCCCCTCAGAAGATACCATGCTTCAAGTGAACTATCCATGGTCTCAAGAGCAATGCAACATGCCAAAACTCTAATGCACAAGCAAGAGTATGCATGGCATCAAGCAAACAAACTCTAAAACAACATCACCTATCAAGCACCACTAACATCTCAACCAAAGACTCACAAGAGTCCTCCATGGCTCCAAGATGCTTAACATCTTCAAATAGTTTCCTTGCAAATGAGAAAGAATTCTTCTATAACAAGAGGATCTAAGAGTCCTTCTAGAAATAACTGCAACACTAAAGAAGATCATTCACCACCAAGTGATGAATCCACAGTCACTATTAAAGTTGCCATTAAACCATGACAATGAGCTTTCCAAGCATCATGACCGACTATCTGTTGATCCAAACAACCTCTACCATCAAACAACAACGTCGAACAACACCAATATTACCAGATCATGCAAACCACAACATCACTGTCAAAATCTTACACAATCCAGTGTATCAAACTCTCCATGACATCGTGATACACATGCTATAGGTCCCCATAACTAACTATTCCATTACTCAAACACCATCCATCTTCTCATCTCAACACAACCATGCCAATGCACAAGTGACCACAGACAAGGCCAACTAATAGATATGCACCACACTGTTACAACCTCGTGGATATTGACAATCCACTTCTGAGTTGTATCACAAAAAACATGTAGGTAAGGACAACCTTCAACATTGCATAACTCATGGATGAAACCAATGAAACCTGCAAATCTATCATCACATTGAAACTACAGAAAAAAGATCTCAAAGAGAATGACAAAAGTAGACAAAACTTGACTCAAACACTAGATCAGCAACATATCCAATTTTCCAATAATGTCCACGATGGAAGCACCATATTCTAGGAAACCAACAAGTAAGACTACAAGAATTTTGAAAGAAAAACACATACCAACACTCCTATGCAGAGAGGAAATCACACCTCCCCAAAACATGTCGAACTGCAACTATCTCATCCAGTCACACCCCAAAAGCCAGGGTCTAGAAAATAGTTGTATAGTAGCTCCACAAACCACAAGTTTTCCTTGACTGTATAAAACCTACAAAATCATAGTGTTTATAAAACACTCATGCACATCCATATTCATTGTTCATCTAGATGACTCAGGAGTCTACACACAACCATCATGGTTAACTAGAACAATGAAGAAACATGAATATGCATCATAGACTTTTTAGGAAAATCTGCAAAAAACCTTCAGAGCCAAAGACATGAATCTAAAACATGCTAGCGCAATCTATACAGGTAAGTAGGAACAATAGGTCCATTTCAGACCAATTCCAAAACCATAACCATTCATAGAAATACAAGAGAGCTAGGCTATTCAGAAGTTACAGACCACCAAGATCAACTTCATAGCCTTCATGCAATCAGAGCAACAAAGAAACCACCTTCAGTGCTAATTCAAAACACCCAACACAAGCACAATACTTCATGGCTGAACAACAAAACAAGAAACTCCATACCACTAGGAAACCTCTCACATAGACACAAAGTATGAACCACACTCTCCTACAACATAACCATAAGCATACCTCACGCCCTTTGCATCAGAATAATTTGGTGCCAAATAGGAGCATCAAACCACATCGCCACAATATGATCAACTCCATAGTCTCTAGTGTCTTTCAAGCTATGTGTTGAATCAAAGAAGCAGGAACTTCCACTCATTGAAGGATCAATCAACAACAGATTTCTCAAGATTTCCTCAAGCTTTCTAGGCTAAGAAATCTTCACAGGAGAAATACCTAGAACTTCAATAACCAAGGGAAGGCTCTAATACCACTCGTTGGTATCATGAAAAATCCTTAGCCTCCCTTAACCTACTCTAATACCACTTGTTTGGGATACAAAGGGTCTTTCATCATAGAACGAACATCTACAACAATAGTGCCTTAGTGATTTTCATTTCTTCAAATTGCACCAAAGACACAAACTATGCCATAAAGCAGAAATAGGCACAGTGGATCCCCCATTGATCTTTTTGAGAAAAGTAAATGTGAAACAAAGTAATAGATTCAACACAAGCACATATTCAAATTTGTAGAATCAAACAACATGAAAGACAAACATGTGGACACACAGATATACTTGGGGGAAACCCTTTTGGGTAAAAAACCCCACCCTCCAAAACACTCAACTCAATTTGTATTATTTAGAAACAATAGTTACAATACAATTCGAGAGCTATGCTCTTCAGAAGATTACATCTTGTCCATCTAAAGAATGCAGTCAACAAAATATAAAAAATCTTCACACAGTTACAATGTCTTCAAATGACATACTATGTAGATTCCCTTCAGCTCCTCACTTGACTATCACAACTAGCCTCATGGCCAACCCTGCCTCTAGGCATCTCAGGTTCACATCTTTGTTGATCTGAGAGTCTAAGTTTTCACGGTTATTCAACAATATGGAAAACCGCTTGAACACTCTCAACCTCTCTCTCTTCACTCATCATCCCTAATCTTGCACACAAGATTACATTATAATCTCTTACCATGTGCCTACTTGTTCTTCCCGTTCAAGCAATCAACGATCATCGGGATATTCATTATCCCACCTACAAGCTTCCCATCATTCTCTGATAATGTGCACCGCCCTTCAGCACACATCGAGTCACACAACATTAAAAAATGGTTGCAGATACATAACCATCAAGCTCCAGACCATCCATTTAATGTAGCTCTATCACAATCAGAAAATAAGCTTTCGGCCAACCAAAACTTGAAGATCTTGCCACGTGTCGCCTTTCCATTCGTTCACCTCTTTGACTTCTATTCAAGCTCGGTCGACCAAGCTCCGAGCTCATACTAGCTTCCCCTATGATACCACTTTGAGTCCAAAAATCCACTGTGGTATGGCAGTGAGCCCACTTGAACCACTCTCGGCCTTTTCTATGCTACCATCGAGCTCCAACATGCCAATCACAGTAAGGAGGTAATTGCGTGGCATCACCATTGTGGTCAACCGCACTACTGTGGAGGCCACCAAGCCACCCTACGGTAGGGTGGTGACTTCCAACAGACCACCAATGGTCTTACAATGGCCGCTGTGGTGAGACTTCTCACCGCCCACAACAAGGTGGTAACCGCCAAACTTAACCACCTCCATTCAACTATCAATGACCACTTTCACGTCACTCACCATGCTACCTCCATCACTAGATAAAGACCCCAAAGTAAGGAGGTAAGGCATTGCTCCACCATCACGCCACCGATGAGCAACCTTCACGATAAGGAGCTAGGAATTTTCTCTGCTAGTGTGCCACCAACCGCGCTACCGTGCCACCTCTGAGCAACCTCTATGGTAAGGAGGTAAATGCCACATTGACCATCAAGCCATCACCATACCACCACCAAGCAGGGAAGATACCGCCTCGGTAAGGTGGTGACACCACCCAACTGCTAGAACAAGTAGAGTGGCCCACGGTAAAGCGGTAAACTGCTCAACCGCACCACCAAGGTAAGCTTGTAGCGGTGCAGCGGTAAAGGTTAGAAACGTGGAGAAATTGACCAAGTCTGAAAGGGATCTAGAAAGTTGAGGCATAATTTCCCAACAGAAACACCCTACACCAATGGAAAGTGAATTTATTTTAAAATACCAAGTGTAAATGTTCTAGTTGTCTTGTTCAATTTTATGAAACCAAAGGAAAGTGAATTCATTTTACAACACAAAATGTAAATGTTTAAGTTTTCTTGTTCAGTTTTGTTGCACCAAAGGAAAGTGAGTTAATTTTAAAATTACCAAATGTAAATGTTTTAAAAAACTTCCAAAACATTTATACAATTTAAAAATAAAAATAAAAGCCTTGGACCATTCGTCAACCTTGAAAGGAAAATGATTAGTTGTTCACACAAAAATATGCAATGACCCTACAATATTTGTACTAGCAATGTTAAAAAATCTCATAAAACACAACAAAAAACCAATAGTTAGGGTTAGATACACCATGAATCCAAAAATTTTGCAAAAACTCACACAGAACTAGAAAACAAATCAATAGAAAACTTGTTACTTATAATAGCGACCCTGTATTTAGTGCAACTGCAGCTTTTGTAGATGATAATGACAGGAAAATAGTGTAGTAGTAGTGTTGTTTAGGGTGATAGTGGCTCTGTAATACCAATCCAAATTCCCACAGTCAAAAACTTGCAAGATAGAAAATACAATAGAGACCTTCCTTGACAATAGTGGATAGGATTAGGCTGATAGTAGCCAAATTTAGGTCAATAGCGACAAAAAAAAAAAATGACTACATTCAGGTTTTAAGATGACAACATTCCAATTAAAAAAAAGTGATTGATGCAAAATATGTTTGCAACCGAGAACTTGCAATTGCTCATAAAAATTGAAAAAAACATTAGAGTTAAGGACCTAGATCCCACCGAGCATGCCAGAATGTGTAAGGGGGAAATTGAATTGATGGAATCACAGTGATGAAATCAAGTGAATGAAATCAAAACAAGATAAATCTCAACCAGCTCATGAATAATGATTGTAAAGTAATAAATTCAACAATAAATGTTAGCATAAATAAGAACATAAATGAATTCAAAGACTACAATTTTACCATCCCATGTTGTAGTGTATTCGTATTGATAACAGATGTTGGGTTTCTTGGTCAATAGGAAGCCTCCATTATTCATACAAGCTTCAAGGGTAGTAGTAGTAATGGTGATCTAGAATGCAAATATTTTCTCACTATGCTTCAATATCCAATTTGGCATAACTCTCCATAAATTCTCTAGATTATTTGATTGTTTGTGAGAAGGATGAAGGTTATTTTATAGATTTTCAAGTTTTTCATGAATGATTAGGATTCAACAATGAAGGATCACGATCAATAGTTGAGAACCATTGAGACGAAATAGATTGATTACTTAACCCATCTGATTGATCCAATTAAGGGAATTACTTGGAAAATCAATAGGACTATATTGAATGATTAGTGGAATTGAAGAATTTAGCTTGAGTGTTTAGTGGGATTAGAGAAATTAGCGGGATTGGGAAATAGATTGAGAAATGAGTGGTCATGTTTTATTCAATCAATATGTGTGAGGATGTACTAATTAATTTGATAATTAATTTATGTTGAGAGGAATGTGCAAGATGTGTTTGACTTTAATAAATAAAGGTATATTTATTTATTGGCCATGTTGAGCGATTATAGGGAAATTGAATAATTGATTTAATTATTCAACTTTGGAGTAGGGAAAGTGGCTTAATTAAATAATTAAAGATAATTATTTAATTAATTTAGATGAATAAGTAGTGTTAGTGACATAATTAAATAATTTGTGTTTATTTAATTAATCAAGAGGAATAATGTTAAATTATGTGATGACATAGTGAATAAATTAAACAATTCAAGATTATTTAACTAATAGAGGAAAATAGGGTTAATGATGTGAATGATGTTAAAAAATAGATTAATGGTGTTAATGCAGTGATATGCAATAGTGATAATGATAGTGATGTCGATAATGAAAAAATGCAGTTTAGGATATGTGATATGTGTTAAGGTATTTTTACATGTCTACACTGTCATACTAGCTTTGTCTTTTTTCATGTTTTTCCATGATTGCATGTGTGTAATGTGATCCTTTGTATTGTGTTGCTTTGTTATGTTTGTGAGCCCACTTTGGATGACCCTTGTCACTTTGTTGGTGCAAGGATACAAAGGAAGCAAATATTTTGTGGAATTCTTCTATTTGTATCTTCATTCTTCTATATATCATAACCATTGTCTTCTTCATTTGTCTTGTGTTTCCTTTTGGGGATGATACAAAGTGTCAAGACATTTAGCTATTTTCCATGTTGACCCAAAAGACTTCTCCTTTTTCTTCTCTCTCTATGTGTCATTCTTGCTTTGTTCTCATTGTTCCATGAGTCATTTTGGAATAATGATGATTCTGAGCTCAATTATATCATTGTAGAAAAGACATATGCTGATCCAAAATCCATGGATCCCTTATGTGTTATCTTAGGATTGCATATGGGGGGCAACCTCCTTTTCATGACCTAGCTTCATTTGGAAACATATCGTTGGCATAGGGCTTTCCAAATAAGCTCTCATGTCTCTTTCATCTATTGTCTTTTATTATCTTCTACTTTAAAGTAATTTGTCATAGGATTGTATTTAGAAATTTCTTTAAAGTGGGGGGCATTATGCCTCCCACTTGTTGCTCGCATGGTGACATGACCTCTTGTTCAAAGTGTGGTCTTCATATTTCACGTGTTGTGTCTTCTTGTTGGTGAATTTAGGATTGATATCCTTCAAGAGCATGACCTTTCTTGACATATGAAATTCCTCTTAGTGGTAATGATATGGCTTGCATTCTCTAAGGTGAAAATATTGTATCTCTCGACTAGTCTTCTCTTGATGGTGATATCAAGTGTGATGTTCCCTAAAGTGATACATTTCATGAACTAAGAAAAACCCATTTGACTATCATAAAAAAAACTCTTGGCCACCAAGAATAACACAACTTTCTTTGTGGTGCCTTTATTTCATGAGTTCCTAGCATAACACAAATTTATATCCTTATCATTGTCATATGTAGCACCTTATCAAAGTTATTGTTGGAAACACAAGGGAAAACAACTAAGAGGGGGGGTGAATCAATTGTCATATAATTTCAAACTTTATTAGATTTGTTAACCCTTATTCTCATATATGATTAATAACCATGAAAGCATAAATCAACAACACATCAGAAACACACATAACACCAAGATTTTGTGTGGAAACCCTATTAGGGGAAAAACCATGGTGGAGGTTGTGAACCCCAATCCTATACCTGCACAAACATAAGAAACAAACACATAATTAGATTCATATGCAAGTAAGAACAAGGATTCCCCATGAGATTCATCTACAATGCTCAAATAGAAAGAAAATGAAGAACAAGACAAGACAAGAAATCAAATCCTATTTAAGCATGCAAATCCTCAATCTCATGGGGGAATTGGTGCTAATTATGTGTAGAAATTGGCCCTTTCCAAAATCCTATGATGCAATGTTGATAAGTGATGTCCTTTGATGAAGATTCAATTGAGCTTCATGATGAAAAATCTGCATAACCTCGCTAATATCTTGATAAAATGGATGAAATTAGATATCCTTGAAGATGAAATTGAGTATAGTGAGTTTAATCAAATTGTGGATGAAGAATGAGAAGGAAAGCCTCTTTTTTATAGATAAACTTGAGAGAAGAAGAGGAAAAATGGATGAATGTTGGATCATTCAACATCCAATGACCAAGTTCCACTTGTCAAGATGTGAATGGAGGAGGGTTGTGCACATTTTGATGAATGAGAAAATAAATGTTATTAGGTGGATTTTAATTTTTTTGAAATGGCATGTAAGAGGGAAAAAAGAATGAAATAAATGCCACTTGGCTCAATGCACAGGGACATGTAAGAGGAATGAATTTCTTGTTGGAAGGAGAAATCCACTTGGAGGGATTTTCAAACTTGGAGGAATATTCCATAGATATTTCATGTTGAGAGAAAGTGTTGATTTAATAAATCAATTAAATGCATTTTCATGTGCAAGTGGAAAAATCTAGACAAATTAAGAGATTTGGATAAATTAATCAAGATTTGATTAATTTAATCAGAGATTAAGTGATGTGACTATTTGATCTAGATTTTTAGATTGAAGTAAATCAAAATGAGAGGAAAATGATTTAGATTTATTTAAATAAAGGATTTTCTTTATTTAATTAAAGAGAGATGATGATATTAAATTAAACAAAGTTTAATTTATTTAATTTAATAAGGTGACCTTAGGGATTTAATCAAATTAAATGAATTATTTAATTAAATAGAGATGTAGGGTTAATTAAATTAAATTGATTAATTTAGTCAACAGGGGAGAATGAATTAATCTGACAAATAATGATTTATTCAATTAAGAGATGAGAAGGTGATTCAGGATGGAACAATGTTAGTAATCAGGATCAAGTGTGTTGGTAAATTTTCCATGTCTACAATTTTCGCCTCTTTGAACCAATGCACTTGTTGCGTTGGTTCAAAGAATAAACTATTGTGATCAAAGTTCAAAAAAAAATTGATTTTTTAGATGCCCCACTATTGCCCCAGTGAGAAGAATTATGGTGGTGTTTTGCCCCCTCGAGAGATCAAACGAAAATTTGGATTTTTGGGTGATCTCACGAAAAAAGAGGACAAGGTGCCCGATGGGTCCAGAAAAGCTCTAGGATGCCAAAAAAATGCGTTAAAACACCAAAAATGATGCAAAATGGCCCTCGATCAGGCAAAAACGAGATCGAGGGACCAAAACCCTAGCTAGATGGTCAAATTAGGTTAAAAAAATCTAATTTTTAGGCTTAAATAGACCCTAAGGGGTCACTTTCAAATCACTTTCACACTTAGCCTTTGAAGATTCTTGCACCCTGAGCGCTAAGTCCTAATCGAGATGGCACAATGACAACTTCCGCGACACATGTTAGAGAGAGTACAAGTGCACCAATGACCATTCGGTGTAGGACCCATGGTACGTACCACTTTCTCGACTTTTAATTTCATCATTTTACATGCATTAATTAGGGTCAAAACTAGGTTAGTTTCAAGCGGCGCTATTTAGCACCACTGCAAGTGTCAAATCGGCATTGCACAACCTTTAAGTACATTGCATATGCAAAGAGGACTATTGCGACCCACTGTAGGAATTAAGGTTTTAGGGCAAAGACAACTGCATGTACAAACAACGCCGCAGTTGGCCTATTTAGAATCTAGGGTCATAGGGTGCGGTCAAACTACACCACCACGACATAGTTTGGAGTTTACAAATTGCGCCACAATTGTAGTTTGGCTAGCGAAAACTCAGTTCGAGGGTCTATTTTTTTAAAAAATTTGATGCAGTGACTTTTCTCGTGCAGTAGGACCTTAAGATAATACATTCAAGGGAGCATAGATGTCTAGTGCTGTGGAGACTTGAGGGCATGCATGTGTTTCTTCAGGAGCATCTTGGTGCTCTCGGTCTTTGGTTTGTTGCATATGCTCTTCCTGTTCAGATGCACTTGGGGATGATGATAGCCCTGGCAGAGCGATGTCACAATGAGACATCCTTCTTTCATCTTCCCACCAGCGAGGCCACCATCACACTAGAGGATGCCAGGTGCATCCTACGATTACCTATCCATGGTGAGAGTGATCTATGAGGTAGATATTAGGAGGGATGCATGGTTTACAGTTATGAGATTAGACCAGATCATTTTTTCTAAGGGGCAGATTGATTTAGAGAGATATCGAGGCATAGTGCCCACATATAGACTTATTATGGCCATGATTATATCAGGTCTTGTGGCATTGGATCAATGGGGTTGATACTTTAGTCTGGGATGGGGATTGGCATGGGAGCGGATGGTTGTCCAAGGGGAGTGCTTTGCATGGGGTGCCTGATGTTGGCCTCATTATACAGAGACCTTCATGAGTTTTCCTATCTTGGCAGTAGGGCCATTGGATTTGGGGTCACATTACTTCACATTTAGGAATGGGAGTGGATTCTAGTGCTCCATCCATAGGTTACACCAGTTGTTTTGGATAAAGATGATCCCATTGTCTAGTGGTATGGTGGGGCCCAAATTAATTTTACTCATATAGGGATAGGCAGCATTGTCCATTGGCGGTGAATCATCGATGAGATGAGAGAGTTCATTTCGAGGCCCTGGCTCAGTATAGGCCCATGGTATGATGATGTTGAGTAGCTATTATTTGCCCACCAAGATAGATTCATGTAGGGTAGGGAGCACATGATGATTGAGATATACCTTCCTAATAGGGTGGCTAGACAGTTTGGTGATGTTCAGGATAGGCCCAATCACCAATACGTGGCGATCTTCACCGGTACTATGAGGGAGACCACATGGGGCTAGCCCATCCCAACAGATGAGGTTATGACATCATTTAGATAGTTAGTGGCCAGGCCATGGCCATATGATCAGGGGCCAACAAATGCAAGGGTTACACAGGCATACTAGGATTGGTTCAGGCCTCCATTGAGATTGATAGTTCCAGGTGCAGTACTCCCATGATGAAGACTAAGAGGTAGGTTAGCCGATAGAGGGCGAGGACAGGGAGGCAAGGGTGATGGTGATAAGGATGGGGATGGATACAAGGAAGGAGGTGGGCCACCTCCACATCAGACACCACCATGAGACCAGGCACAATGCACACCACCTTGGGTACGGATACCACCACGGGCATCGATACCACCATGAGTAGATGCCCATCAAACCCTTCATCAAGATCAACCCAGAGATGATGACAAAGAGGTCCTGCAACACCACCCACTAGTGCAGCCAAATCACAAGGATGCCCTGATTTAGCAGCTTCAGGGTCAGATTCATATTTTGACTACAGAGAGAGATTAGGTTCGACAATAGGTTATAGCAGTTACTGCCAAGAGAGACCAAGCCCGCTCTGAAAGAGTCTAGGACACAGGTTGGTAGAGACAACTAGAGAGCATTGCCTCATCATCCCAGGGATGGATAGTTTCTATTCGTGCATACAAGGAGGTTGTAAGAGAGGTAGAGCACTATAGGGTTCATTACAAATAGGCAGTGCCACCAGCAGGCCAGGTGCCAGACTTCTCTTAGCAGATAGGGATGAGGCCTCCCGAGGATTATGGTGAGAGGCAGTCAGGAGAGGGCAGCAGGAAATGGGGCTAGTCCTCGATCACATACAATTATTCATTTTTTGACTCATGGGCTCCAACTGTTATTGCCCCTATTGTATCATGTATTTTGCTATATACATAGTTGATCTGATTTTATACCATGACAGTTGTATACTTTTGATGATATATATGAGATGATTCGATTTATGAGATGTCTTATTTTATTTATGCATGATGTATGAATGTATTTTAATTTCCTATATGCAATGATATGTTATGAGATGCATCTATTTTATGTTATGCCATGTGATGTATGATGCGATGCAGTGATTATGGATGAATTTTTTTTTATATTTTTCAATGCATTTAATGGTGATGATTGTATGGATGCAGTTATGATATGTGAATGATTTATACTATGTTCCTAATGGTTCATGCAATGCATTATGAGCGATGATGATATTTCTTTTTATTTTCCTAATGCAAAATGATTATGATGATGCATGATATGTGATGGATGTAATGACATGAATGCAATGTTTTCTTAAGATGCTTAGAATAATAAATCTATATTATTCTTCATAACTTAAGATAATGATAATGATACATGAAATGTAATGATGTGATATGCAATGTTCGTTATGTTGGTGATTTATGGACGCAGTGTGGATGTATTAGCAATGATCTGATTAACTATCATGGTAACATGTTAGTGTGGAAAGAAGACAAAAGAAAGGAGATCCAATGAGCCATTATTATTGATGCCAATGATGATGCTTTGCTTACGAGGAGTTAAGATTTTAAAAGGGCCAATTACTTTATGTTTGATAACACACGTAGGTGTGATGCATTAAGGTATAAAGAACCAAGATGGTGTTACCTAGTGTGATGGAATTTGACTTGATAATCAAATAGGAGTATTCTTGTTCACACTTGACATACGATACCTTATACAAAATGTAGTTCAATTAGTCTAAACATCTCAAACCAAAAAATTGAAAAGAAAGCCTTCCTATGTGGTCAACAAGATATCTAGAACATCCTCCCTACAAACCAAACAAATCACACATGATGAAGTTATTTTACAAGGATATCCAACAAGCACAACAGATAAAAAGATAATGATCGTTTCCCAACTCCTTTCTCTCTAAATCTTTCTATTTAGACATCATCAAGAGGTCATTGGAATGATCACAATAAGATAAATCCAAAGAAAATATAAAGTAAACAAACAAGCTAATGTTCTTTGTACCGCTAGCCAAGACTAAACTATAGTGATGCCTGATGTTGATGTCCATAGTGGTAAGGATGCATCCTAGGACATCTTGTGATTAGGTGATAATAAGATTGATTGGAGGATAATCTATTGATACTCTGAATTGATTATCTTGTTGACTTACTGACCTAGACTTGAGACTTTGACGATTAGGTGTTCACTTTTGAACCTGCTAGACTTGCTTCTGACTGACTTACCAAAGGATGAAGATGATGATTGATTTATTATGAGTGATGATTATTGCGGGTGAAAGTGAGATGAGACAAATGCACCATTTTTGTTTTTTTCAAATATTTGGATATTTTTGATGTTTTGAAATGTTTTGAGGTTGTTTTTGGGATTTTGTGATTTTACGAATATTTTTGGATTTTCAAGATTTGACCAAGAGACTAACCTAAAGACCTAGCCTAGGGGTCTCAGGAGTTGATCAACAAATTATCCTTGCCTATGTTATACATGCAGAGACCATGAGTTCGATTGGTACAGACTCGATTACCGATGAGACAGATGGGCAAACGAATTGCCATTTTGTTGCGATGGACGCCTAAAGGACTGACCTAAATTGTCTCAAGGAATGATCAAATATTAACCTTGCCTACATTCAAGCTCATAGATGATGTAGTTCAATTGGATGACTCTATTTCACATGATTTTTGATTTTTTGAGATTTTGATGTTTTTGGATTTTTGATTGATTTTTGAATGTTTTTGGGTTTTTTAAAGGATTTTCTTAATGTTTTTGGATTTTCGACTTTAAGGAAGATCACAAGATTATAAACGAACTTGATCTAATGCAAGTACAAGAAAATTCCCCCAGCGTGATGTGATAGACTACTTCGATACAGGCAGGACAAAATGACCTTAGGAATATACCAAGTAGTACTAGGGTGGATCATGATACGAACACAAGATCAAGCTATGGTACAAATGTGAACAGATGGATGGGAGATTAATGATGAATTAATGATAGGATGTAATGGATAAGTGAGTGTGTAGAGTAAGGCATGAAGATCCTGGTAGATGGAGAGTGCTTTATTTATGATTGGTGCTTGTTTGTTAGGTTTTCACTAAGGTACTTGTCCAAAGCACCATCGAAGTGGTTTTCACTAGAGGGGTAAGTGCACCACTATGACACAATTTAGGTGCCAAGAAAAAAAGTTCAAAAAAACCCTGAAATAAGGCATTTGGCACATGCCAAATGGCTCAAAAGACATTTGGCACAGGCCAAATGGCTCAAAAGACATTTGGCGCAGGCCAAATGGCTAAAAAGACATTTGGTGCACCCAAAATGGCTAAAAAGACATTTGGCGCACGCCAAATTCGGCATGCGCCAAATGTCTTTTCAAACATAAAAAGAAAAAATCGGGTTTCAAACCCTCATTCTATCTTCAACCCGCGGCTTGAGGAAGAGGATTTCAGGTTTGCAACTCACGCTCGCAAAATGTCTTCAATTCTTTGCATCCTTAGCTTGACATTTTCCACGAGGATGTCACCAACATGTCGGAGAGGTCGAAGATTGCAAAGAGGTGTATATTTTTATTCCATTTATTTTGAATTTGATTTGGAATGCAAATTTAAATATATTTTTATAATAAAACTTTGTTCTAATTCTTAGGGAATGAATCTCCACCTCAAAACATTGAGAATTCACAATCACCCCCTCATGAAGAGCCTCCTATACAAGAAAAACCCGAAACCCCTCCATCAATTCATAGGCATCCTCAAGGAATACAAGAAAATATTCAAAATCAAATTAAAAAAAATAAAAGAGGCATTCAACAATTAATTGCAAGATTAACTAATCATGCTGAAACCCACCCTTATAGGAGAGGGATTGCTAAATGATTGAAGTCAATTTTAATTCATGTAGGAGAAATGAGTGAGCAAATAATTTTTTGGTCAACTGAGAGGCATGAGATGAGACAATTTTATGCTAATGGTTTGTCATATGCAAATGTCAAAAAACTAAAAATTAGCAAAGCCGAGTTGTGTGACCTATTTATAGACCCAAAAACCAATGAACCTTTGTCCCATGCATGCAGGAGGTTCCCCATCCATTGGTGCCACCATGAGTTAATTAAAAACAAATTTTGGGAGCGGTGGTGGATGGTATTTGACCAACCTCCATGCAATAACCATGAGGTGCCGCAATACTTTTTGAGGAAACTCTATTACGAGTTTGTCCTCAATCTAATTCCAAACTATTTTGACATCTTAGACTTTCAGGATAGAGGTGGGGGCTCCACACACGATAGACCTGTTGCATGACGTAATCCACAGTTGGCACCGAGAGCCTTGGGCAGACCCATGGTGGATCATGTTGTTGTTCCTTCCATTGTTAAGGACAATGTAGAGGTGGACACGATGAAGTCGATTGGCTCACTCACCCAAACCATTTTATAGTGTGTGAATCCTCTAGTAGAGCCTGGTGTGGAAGAGACGTGTAGGCCCCGAGCTCCACCCCACCATTTTGGCGCTTGTGGTGTTGTTTGCATGTATGATTATCAAGGTACTCATGATGCAGCTATGCAACCTAGGTCAGTTGCAGAGGTGATGTATTTCATAGATGATATTTTGAATGATACATTCGGCATTGACACTCAGGTAAAATTTAGCAAGTTATTTTAATGTTGTTTATTAAAATTTATTTTGAAATTTAAGAATAACAAAATTAGTAGAATTTTGATATGATGAAATTTCAGGGTCGCACTGTTCATGAGGGATTCTCTATTCCTACAAACCCTTATACATTCTCGATGATGATTCCATAGGTATGCAACTAGTATTAAAGCTATTATTATTGCATTTGAATAGTTGAATGTTATATTTGAATGTTTGTCTCATAACATGCTTCAGATTTCAAACAGTTTCCTGGTGCACCTTCTTCCTCCACACCTCGTGATTCATATCCTCAAACAACGTACACTCAAGTAGCCTTTATTAATTAATGGTGTTGTAAATCTATGTTAGCTAGTTTTTGTAATTTTGTGTATATACAAATCTAAAAAATTGATGAGAAACACAAACATTCCATTCAAGTATTCCTTGATCATGTCACATTATGTTCTCCTAATTCACTTTTTATTCCTTTATTCCTTCCTAATCCCTTACCATTAGCATTTAATAGTTCACCCTATTTTCCATGATCCCCTCCTAGCCCATCCCACTAATATCTTCTAGTCCATGCTATGTGTCATTATGTCCTACTCCCATCTTATTGTACCCATTATTATATCACCCTAGATGTTCCATGATCCCCTATGTTCCACCCTATGTTCCTTTATATCATCCTATGTTATACCATATTTATCCACATTTCATCTAGATAAGTCTTCTCTATTATTGCTACACATAGGTCAAGTTCTCACTTCGTACATACTATAGTCAAACCCTAGACACCTCCTAATTCACCCTATGTTGCATTATTCCCTAATAATTGCATCCCATTAACCTCAAATTTTCCACCCTATATTTTGTTATCCCATCCTATCACATCCCATCAATCTATACTAGTCCATCCTATGTTCCATTAATCCCTTTGGTGCAGGGGCACCACTCTTTTCTATGTTTCTTCATTAAGTGTCTGATAGTGGTGTAGGAGCACCCATGGGTCTAAGGGACCTAGAATCATTTGTTAATTTTTTTTTCTTTGTTTAATGTTGGAATAAGCTCTCATGGACCATTTTATTGCTTTTTAATAGGTCTCCTAGGGATTTAATGGAGTTTTGGTCTTGATGACCAACTTTTTGTACAAACAAGGTCTCCATCCTCCTTTGTAAGTCTAGTGCATTTTGGAAAATTAAGAAAAAAGGATGCCTTGATGTAGCTAGACACCTGAGGGGAGTCATATTTTTCATTTTGAGTATTTTTGGATGCCTTTCACACAATTTTTAGGTATCTTTGTAGTCGGGTTGGTGAAAATTTGCAAAATTGCCTTAATTAGGTATTAAAGAGTAAAAAATGAAGTCTTTTTGTGTTTCCAATGGCCAACTGATTCAAATTTCAGTTGGAGGAAGTTGGAGGAGGTTAGAATTTTTCATATATGCCTCTCTTGGTTGAGGCAAGGCTGTTCTTGAAGTTTGGAAGAATTTTTCAATAAAGAGTTTGCTGATTTATGTGTTTTCTTGAAGAAATTGCTGATCCCGTACTTGGTACAGTCTATACGTGGTGTTTCATGCTCTAAGCCTATAATGGTTGGATAGGTAATTGAATAATATTTCTTTTGGTGTTGGAGTGATAAGATTTTGTTGAGTATCAAGGGAGATATCTTAATTTTACTCCTAGGTGGTATGAAAACCCTCAAAATCAAGGTTTTGAGTGAATTATGGGTGTTTCTTCCATCCACACGTTGTAGAGTTGCTAAATCCTAGTGGGAAGGAAAGTATATGCCTATACTATTAAGAGGGAGTGAGGTAGAAATCATCATAGTGATAGTTGTTTGTTGAAACCTAAGTGCTAAAGGGTTGTTGAACCTTGTTTTGTCCTAATGTGACATGATCCAAATGCTTTCAAGTTTTGTGGGTGGTCTGAGTTGTGAAACCTAAGTGTGTGGGGGCTGATCATTTAAAGAATAATGGAGTTTATGACTCCTTGTAAGAGTATTTGAGAGAAGCATTGAATTGGATTGTGTTTGCCATCCTAGTTGTGTGTTTACCTTCCCTGCCACTCTGCATCAGATAGGCAAGGTGTGTTAGGATGTTTGATTTGAGTCCTTGAGTCTTAATAAGGTCCAATGTGACCATTCTAATGTAATTGATCAACTTTGAGGGGCTTTTGTATTCATCTTGTAAGTTTTGCAAATCATGTGGAAGGAATTCTCAAAGTTGACAAGGGGTGTCAAGGTAGATAGGATGATGTTTTCTTGAGTAAGTCATTATTTCTTAGTTGAATAAGGTCTCATTAGACTATTTTTAATAGTTTAGGTGTTTAAGAGGGTATAGGAAAATATAAAGAGTCAAAACTTGAAAGTGCTAAATTTGTGAGCTGCATAAATGCAACAAATTTGTAATGCAATGGTCATGAGAGGTTTAAAAGTAGTTGTAAGGTAGTTGGGCATTGGTTTGATGAGGAGAAGCCTTTAAAAAGGCATGAAAACTCATTTTGTAATTTTGGCTTGAAGTTTGAAGCATTGGCAATAAGTTTCAAGGGTTTGTGTTAAGTTTAAACGTATGTTGCTTTGTAAATCTGGCCTAATTCATGGCCTAGGACAGCGTTGAGGGTCTAATTTCAAGGGTTTGGTCCAAAATATTTGTATACGGTTAAGATATATGTTGTATAACTCTAAAATTTGTATATGAATCCACCTTCTGATTGTCAAGTGTTTTGGAAAGCATGGGAGTTAAAGGCCAAAAATTGATTTTGCACTACTGTTAGGTTACATGGGTGAAAGTGAGAAGTTAGACTCCCGATTGTTTTCAAGCTTTGAGGATTGTTTGGATAACTCTAATAGGAAATTTTAATCTTGTTAGATGTCTCTTGAATTCAATTTTTCACTTTGAATGAGTTTGAGCCCCCTCTTTGCATCACACTTCTATTCCCATCCAATTACCCTCTCTTATTTCACCTTATGTTCCATTATCCCCTCTTGGTCTTTATATTCCCATCCCATTACCCTCTCTTATTTCACCTTATGTTCCATTATCCCCTCTTGGTCTTTATATTCCCATCCCATTAACCTCTCTTATTTCACCTTATGTTCCATTATCCCCTCTTGGTCTTTATATCAACATGATACCTAAGATATTGCTTCATTTGCAGATGTTTACAAGAGATAGACTTGGTGATGTTGGTGGCACAATGGACCATGGAGTTTCTGCAGCAATAGCCAGATGTGATCCATTGAGAGAGGTATGGAATAGATTAGTCGATTTGACATTATATTTTCTCTTTTATGGTCTATTATAGAAAATTTTCACGATAATTTTATGTAGTTTAATTTCTATCTTCATGGTTTCTACAGGTGGTTGTCACTCCAGATCATGGATGTGGTGATAATGTAAATATGCATGATGACTATATGTATGTGGTAAGTGATTATATATTTTTATCTACCATTCCACAATTCAATTTCTATGTTTTAACATCTTTACTTTTAATTGTATTAGTTGAAGGTCCTGAGTGAAGAGAGGAGGACTAGCGAGCGTGTCCAAAAGACAAGAGAAACAATAGTCACTCCATCCAACTAAATTTCGAAGGCAGCACGGAATCTATTTCCTTCCCCTAGAGGGAAATGAATATGTATTAGTGTTGTTTGTTGTATGCCTATTGGCATTTTGGAACACATGTTTTGTACTATTGATATATATATGTGATATTTTATTTCCATATGGCTCCTTTGTACTAAGCCTATATGGGTTTTTTGGATATATTTTATATACTTTTATCAATATATATCATCGTATAGCCTTTCGGATTTTTGATTAAAGAAACTCTTATTTTGCTACTACCATTCTCTAATGATGTTATCATGTGTATCATGTAAGTTGTATGCTTGAATGTTGTAGGCATGGATTTTTTTTACATCTAATTCTTAATTAATTATTGTTGAATTCTCAATAAGCCCCATCTAAAGCGTATTGTATAAATAAGCTCCATTTGTGGTGGTTTGTATCCTTTGGAATGCTTCAATTACTTGTGTCTCACTGATGCAAAGGCAAGGAGGCTCAAACCCAATCAGTCTGACAACCCGCCTTCAAGGGGATCCTAAAAATATTAATACAACCTATTTTGATAAATCTACACAACCTCAAAGCCCCATCAAACCAAACTCTTCATTCAATACCTTACCCAACAATCCACCCTTGTAGCACTCAAAACCTGGTCAAAGCCTAATTTCTCCAAACCTTTCCAAAACACCTGACCATTTAAAGGTGGATTAAGATACCCTTTTCAAGGTTACACAACATATGTCAAAACCAATAGTAACTCTTTTGGACCAACATAAACTTTCAATACACATCCCTCACTCTAGGCTTCACAATTAGGCCTAATTTCCAAAGGCACCCCCTCACAAACTCACCTCCAAACCAAAGAAACTTGAAATAGTCTTAGGGATGCTCACTAAACTCAGGATTCTCCCATTTTAAGAGCCCCAAAAACTTGTTCTATTCCTCTACTCACAAACCCTCCTAAACCTTCACAAAAACAAGGGTTTTAAAGAAACTCAGAACTCCATACCTCCATCAATCCTTTCAAAGGTCCAAAAACCCCACAATACCTCTTCCCTAACTTAAAAGACACTCACAATCCCATTCCTTTTAGTATTTCTCATATTCACTACTTGAGTTCCTTACTTTCATGGTGGAAACACCCCTGAACAACATTAGAACTTCACACCCCACTGAGTTTATTCATCCTCTCGGCCTCCAAAGTATTCATACACAAAACTAATAATGGTATAGGCCAATCCACCAAGCCACAAGGTCAGAATAGTAGGTGGATTGGCTAATGTGTCATGGTGTTGCCCTCAAAACCCCTAACATAGAAAATGGAGCAGTAACCAAGTTTGTTGATCCCACACACACCAACAGTGGATTTAAACCTTCAAAATAGATGAAAAGAGAGTAAAAACATATGAAATCAAGTATCCAAACCCTCAAGTCATGGTAGACTTGTACAGGCCTGTGCAAGGAAAATAAAATTCAGGAAAACAAAGAAAACCAGTGATCAATGTTTTCAAAAGTATATTTTCTTATTAGAAACTGAACAAAATCAACCCTCAACTTGGGGTATTACAGAAATATATCTTGATACGACCTTCTAACTACCCCTTGATCTGATCAACCACCATAACCACCCTTTGTTAGACTTCTAAGATGGAAATTTGCCAATTTTTCTCTTAATTACCATTCATTCACAACTTGATTTTGCAAATACCACTTAACTGGCCTATTAAGCCTTTTAAATACAATTGTAAATGATCATTGAGACCTTATTAATAGGGAAAACATAAGACCCAAGCCTATACTATGCCTTATCCATCTGGAGCACATTGCCAACATGGCATAAAATCGACAACTTGTTTACATTACATCTCATCTTCGCATATTTTGCAACTTCCTCGTTGAATATAATTTAGAGATCTTCAAATTCATTTGATGAACCTCTAAGGCTCATGTTTCTTTCATGCCAAGGTGATGGTGCCCCTGCACCACTCACTTATTCACATGTATGCTTCACTTATTCACATGTATACTTCACCTATATTGTGTGTATTCATGTATATGCTTCATGCTTCCAATGCATAGCAAAAAAAATCTTTTGGGGAAAAATTTGACAAACCAAAAGTATAATACTTTGTGAAAAAACTAGGAAAAATTGTACAACAAAAGATAAAAACTTTTTATTTTTAAATTGAAAGGTATTTCCATAGCATATAGAGATATAGAGAGAAAATAAAATAAATATTTTAATTAATGAATTGTTAAAAATGGATTTTTGTAGTTTATATTCATGTCATTGATTACATTGCATTGCACATCTTTCAAAGTCAGAGCATTACTTCACTTTGCATAATTTTTAAATTGAAAGGTATTTCCATAGCATATAGAGATATAGAGAGAAAATAAAATAAATATTTTAATTAATGAATTGTTAAAAATGGATTTTTGTAGTTTATATTCATGTCATTGATTACATTGCATTGCACATCTTTCAAAGTCAGAGCATTACTTCACTTTGCATAACTAATAAGTATATGCTGATAGATGTCAAAAATTTAATTACAATATAGTTTGTACAAAGTCAACCTAAGCAGTTATGCAATTTCTTCACATTGCATAACTAATAACTAGGAGCAGCTGCCAATTGCATTTTCTTATCATGGCATTCTATGAGACCAAATTTCTTTGAGATAATTTTTCCAATAGTTCCCTTCCTTGTCTATGTTACCACATTTTTCATACATTTCTACCAAAGAATCTATAGAAATATACTATTGTATGTTTTTAAAACTATACATTACACTTGCTAATGCAATTTTCATTATGAGGTCATCATATCAAAAAATATGAGAATTGTACTTCTTGCTCCCACCTGTGGTATTAAACAATATAATATTGCATTGAAATGAGATCACACTTTGATAAAAAAATGCTTATTGATCATGAGAAGTGATGACTCGGAGTATGGCATAGCCTAATTTTTAACAATATTCAACCATTGCAAGGTCACTCACTTAACTATTCTAGACACATAGGTACAAGAATTTTATTTATTTAATTTACTATGTGTCTTGATTTCTTCTCATGCCTTTCTATTGAGCACCAGTTTTGCATGCTCCAAAAAAACATGTATCTACTATTGTGCAATGACATCTCTAAATAGGTGAGGATGACTTATGTTTCTTAAGAAATCTACATATCACTCATGTTGTTTGGCCTAAGTAATGGAAGAGGCTGCTCTGATCTTCTTTCAAAACTCCATGCCTAAAATTCTAGGTAGCCACTCCTTTGATCTGGTCGTAGAAGAACTCTCATTCGCTTGCCCCAAAAGATAGTGGATGCTTGTAACCAATGCATTACTTGTGTGTTATGGATCCTTCATCCATTCAGAAAGGATCATGCCTTTGCTCACATGCTAGAGAATTCCACTTTTATGTGGCATGCAACTAAGGTAGTTGAGTTTGGAACATTAATCTCTTCTCAAAACATTCTTTGAAAAACCACACTCTTCACAAACTTCACCATGTAAGTACACAGTTTCTAACTTGGGAAACAATGGCAGTATACTACAGATCTTCACATCAAAAAAATGCACCTTAGATGGCACAATCTGTTACATGCATCACAATATATCACAAGCACAGAGACTCTGATACCATATGTTGGTAAAATTCAAAAAAATTAATGGTGAAAAAAATCATTCATCATGCATTTTAGTATACAAGATATGAATAGATCCATGCCTAGAGAAATAGAGCAAGTTGATAAGATTCTATAGAAAATTTCTTAGGACGATGAACCCTATATATGGCCATTAAGTGTAGACAACATTAAAATTGTGTTGGAAAGAGATTGACAAAGAATTCATCAAGACCCTATATGCCAAATAAATCTCTTAATTTGAAGACTTGCTACTATGCAGCCTGAAATGATTGTTAGAGTTTTACACTTTTCAAGCTGGTTTTGAATCTCAAGATATGAATTAGGAATGAAAGTTGAAAACACAAACTTGGGATGATGTGGTTCCTTGGTTCGTCTATTGGGATATTATTTTAACTGTCAAAAGAATATTATTATTTTAACTGTGAAAGAGATCATGTTTGTCAACTTTTTTCTTGAGTGATAATGCTTCTGAGATAGCAAAAACTGAGTGAGGTTATTGTAGATGGGCCCAACGTGATCATATAGGCTCAGACAAGAAATTTATAAGTGTCTCGGTGTCTGAATACTAACATGTTGAAGTTCACAGCCATTTTGCACTTTGGACCCTTAAGGGATCGATCTGGTTGAACGTAGCTTAGAGCAATTTCGCGTGTTTGGGTGTGAAAAAGGACCATTCATAGCATAAACGTACCCACCCGGATGCATTGGAATGGTTCATTTGGTCACATGAGATGCAGAATGAAAGTTGCACCACTTTTCAACTTTCAACTACTTGCATTTGACAACTTTTTCCCTGAGTGAAAATTTGCCAACACAAGAAAATGCCTCCAAGATAGCCAAAACCAAGAGAGGTTATTGTAGATGGGTCCAAAAAGATCTTGTAGGATTAGACGAGAAGTTTCTAAGCATCACGGTGTCCGAGTAATAGCATGATGAAGTTTTCAGCCATTTTTCACTTTGGACCCTTAAGGGTTCGATCCAGGTGAACATAGCTCAAAGTGATTCCACGTGTTTGGGTGAAAAATAGGACCATTCCTAATGTAAATGTACCCACCTAGATGTGTTGGAATGGTTTTTTTTGTCACACGAGATGCAGAATGAAAGTTGCACCACTTTGCAACTTTCAACTACTTGCATTTGACAACTTTTTCCCCGAGTGAAAATTCGCCATCACAGGAAAATGCCTCTGAGATAGAGAAAACCGAGAGATATTATTGTAGATGGGCCCAACACGATCTTGAAAGATCAAAAGAGAAGTCTCTAAGCATCACGATGTCTGAGTAATAGCATGTTGAAGTTTGCAGCTATTTTGCACTTTGGACCCTTAAGGGATCGATCCGGTTGAACGTAGCTCGGAGTGATTCCGCATGTTTAGGTGTGAAAGAGGACCATGCCTAGCGTAAACGTACCCATCCAGATACATTGGAATGTTTTGTTTGGTCACATGAGATGCAAAATGAAAGTTGCGCCACTTTGCAACTTTCAACTACTTGCAATTGACAACTTTTTCCCCAAGTGAAAATTTGTCACCATAGGAAAATGCCTCCGAGATAGCCAAAACCGAGAGGAGTTATTGTAGATGGGCCCAACACAATCTTGTAGGATCAGATGATAATTTTCTAAGTGTCATAATATTTGAGTAATAGCATGCTGAAGTTTTCAGCCATTTTGCACTTTTGACACTTAAGGGATCGATCCGGTTGAATGTAGCTCGAAGTGATTCCGCATTTTTGGGTGTGAAAGAGGACCATGCCTATCATAAACGTACCCACTTGGATGCATTGGAATGGTTCATTTGGTCACACGAGATGCAAAATGAAAGTTGCACCACTTTGCAACTTTCAACTATTTGTATTTGACAACTTTTTCCCCAAGTGAAAATTCGCCACCACAGGAAAATGCCTCTGAGATAGCCAAAACTGAGAGAGGTTATTGTATATGGTCCCAACACGATCTTGTAGGATTAGACGAGAAGTTTCTAAGCATCAGGGTGTTTGAGTAATAGCATGCTGAAGTTTGCAGCCATTTCGTACTTTCGACCCTTAAGGGATCGATCCGGTTGAACGTAGCTCAGAGTGATTTCGTGTGTTTTGGTGCGAAAAAGGACCATGCCTAGTGTAAAAATACCCACTTGGACACGTTGGAACATTTTTTTTGGTCACACGAGATGCAGAATGAAAGTTGCACCACTTTGCAACTTTTAACTGCTTGCATTTGACAACTTTTTCCCCGAGTGAAAATTCACCACCACACGAAAATGCCTCTGAGATAGCCAAAACCGAGAGAGGTTATTGTAGAGGGGCCCAACCTAATATCATAGGTTCAGACGATAATTTTCTAAGCATCATGATGTTTGAATAATAGCATGCTAAAGTTTGCAGCTATTTTGCACTTTGGACCCTTAAGGGATCGATCCGGTTGAACGTAGCTCAGAGCGATTTCCCATGTTTGGGTGCAAAAGAGGACCATGCCTAGCGTAAACGTACCCACTTGTATGCATTGGAATGATTCGTTTGGTCACACGAGATGCAGAATGAAAGTTGCACCACTTTGCAACTTTCAACTACTTGCATTTGACAACTTTTTCCCCGAGTGAAAATTCGCCACCACAGGAAAATGCCTCCGAGATAGAAAAAACCAAGAGAGGTTATTGTAGAGGGGCCCAACGTGATCTCATAGTTTTAGAAAGAAATTTTTTAATCACCATGGTTTATGAGTAATAACTTGTCAAATATTGTTTCCCTTTTGCACTTTGGACCCTTAAGGGATCGATTCGATTAAACCTATCTTAGAGCGATTGTGCTCTCTTTTCGATGGAATTAGGTGGGCAACAAACTTAACTCTTTTTTAGTTATAGTTTGGTTGGATTTCAAATGGTCAGGAGAAACATGTTCTGGGGTAACAAATCTGGTCTAAACCTCTGTCTCAGTCTGATTGGCCAAAATCCCATGTCAAGTGGCAAGGTTATCCTATTGTGAGTTTGGTGAATTGATGTCCAAGTGGGAATATTTGAGAGAAGTGGTGTCATCTCTCCTATTTGGTTGATCCACTCTGCATCATGGTTCTTGTTTGGAACAACCTCATTAGGTCCCCTTGTGGCATTGTAGATTGGTGCATAGTAGTTGTTTGGTTGAATGTCATACCCTAAGGTATGTTAGAGATGACCTAGGTTGCATTGATTTCTATGAGGCATACGCTTCCCCTACCTTGTCAACCCTATGTATTTGGCAAGCTAGTGAGCTCACTAGTTTTCCAATTTGGTAGGATTGACAAGGTAGGTGGTGCAAGAACACCTTGGCACCTAGTCACAAATCTCCATGTTTGATGGTCAGAATGCACCCTTGCATTAAAAATGTGTCAACAAGTGAGTTTGAAAGCCTAAAAGGAAACATGAAAGATTGTATCTCAATGAAATAATGGATTCATTAGTTTAGTTACTAGGAAAAGTGATACGGTTGCAAATTTGTGAGTTGCATAATGCAACAAATTTGTAATTGCAACGGTTATGTGTTTTGAAAAGTTGGTTTCTTGGTGGTTAGGGGCATTGATCAGTTATAGGAGGATAAGAAATTCTATGTAAAGCCTGGAGAGGCTCGAGTTGTGGTTGTTGGATTGGAGGGAAAATAATAAATCTTGGAAATTACCATAGTTTCCACGAGACTGGTACTGGTATTGGTACAGGAGACTGGTACGGGTACTAGTATGACATTTTTTTGAAAATAGGAGATGAGAGTACTTGGAGACGCCATTTTTATTTTTAATATAAAAATTTCTAATGTATAGAAAATCTGAAAATATAATGACATTTAACTTTCAAAACAATAGTAGTAGTAAAGTTTAAGAATGAACATTAACTTTAAAATTTAAATACACAAAATTTCAAAATGTCAAAATTCAAATCCAAATATCATTGTCACATTGTGTCAAAGAGCCAAAGAGTTCATACTTCATACTTCAAATTCCATAATCATAGTTTTAACTTCTAAGTTCACATTTGACATTACATATTCAATTACATATTGAAATCAGAAATATTGATAGTTCGATTGGCTGATATGCAAACAAAAAAAAAAAATCAGAAATCTATATGATATCTCATATCATCTACACCACATCAATATTATCCATGTCAAGGTCCTCAGTTATCAAGCTCTCCAAATACTCATCACTCTCTAACTCAGGTTCCTCTACTGGTAGTAGAACTGGGGGTAAATCAATAAGGCCATTTGGTTCAACCACTTCATCCACTATGGTTGCAACATCTCCATCAGGTGAAATTTGGTCCCATTTTGCTGAAGGACCCTCATTGTATTCAAGATCTACACGAGAGAGAAGGTGAAGTGAGCTATGAATGTACACTAGGTTCCCTGCTTTCTTTGACCCTAATCGGTTCCTCTTTAGTGAATGAATAAAACCATAAGTACTCCAATTTCTCTCACAAGATGAAGAGCTAGCCACTTGTGAGAGTAATCTTATAGCAAATGATTGCAATTCAGGTGTTTCACTTCCATGGTTCCACCACCACTCTATAGGGTCTTTATGTGCTCGCATATCATATAAAGCTTCCACGAAATAAAATTCACCATGCCCACGTGAAAAATTATTCCATTGACTCCTCATAACTGATGCTTCCTGACCTCAGCCATATATCTTTTTTATAGCAGCCCAAAACCCCTTCATTACCTCTATATCCTCATATGGAGCCCTCTTATTGGTCTCTTGTATAATATGCCATTTAGGATTTAAGGCATAGGCAACACAATGAATATGTGTGTTAAGTTTGTTCCATCTTCCATGTAACTTTTCTTCTATCGAAGGATATAGTGAAGGATTTTTTGCATATGTTATCTTCTTAATTATTTCACACATGGAATCTATTTCTTCATAAATTTCCCCCAAACATGGCTTGTCTAAATGTGAAAATTTGATCACCTCACATATGGGCTGAATAAATTCCACAAAAAATCTAACATCAGCCCAAAAATAGTCATCAAGTATCATACCTCTCACCTCAACTGCATAATTTGATGTAGATTGCCTCCAAGCTACCCATGCATCACTAACAACTATGGAACACAAAGCACCTTTCACTTCACAAAGATGGTGAAGAAGAATAAACTAAGAAGAAAACCTTGTATCATCTGGTTTGAGAAGCACCGCCTTGGAAAATTTTCAATAAATAGCTTGTGTTTGGTGATGGTTTCATATAAACATTTGAATTTTTCTGCCCTTTTCTATGAGAGTTGAAACCCACTCAAACTTGCCAATATATTTGAGTGCATTATTCAACAAATGCACACAACATGGTGTCCAAAATATATGCTTGTATTTATTTTGCACCAACATGCGTGCTGCTTTACAAACAGGGGCAACATCTGTAACAATTTGGACATGTGATGCCCCTACCTCCTCAATGCCGTCACATAGCTGGTTAACAAGATACTCTGCATTTTTTTCTTGCGCAAAACAATCTAATGCCTTCAAAAAATAAGGCCCTTTGCTTCATGTTGCCATGATATTAAGTAGTGTATGGTTTCTACTATCCGTCCACCCATCCATCACAATGTTGCATCCTTCTGAAGCCCACACTCTTTTCAATGGTGTAGTTTGTTTCTCTAATCAAATGTTTTCTTTATCAATTAGAGTAGTGTGAAGCTTTTCATACATAGGTGGTCTATATCCAACTAGTGTATTTCTGATTTCTTGGACCATCTCTATATAGAAAGGTGATCGAGCAACATTAAACGGTATTCCATTGGCATAAAAGAAGCGTGCAATTGTTGCATCAACTGCTTCTTAGCCTTCCACATCAAATAATCTTCCAATGGGGTTTGAGCTACCAATGTGTGGCCTCTTGTGAGACTGAGAATTTTATATTGCTACATCTCTTGAAGACACATCCACCTCTACCTCTCTAATTTGAGTTTGATTTGCAATAGTTGCCCCTATTGCTCCCATTGTTGAAGCATGAGAGATCATATTAGAAACTTTACCATCAACCCTTTCTTGATCTCTCATAGCCTCGTATCATTCCACCTCATTTATACAAGGATCAACACCTTTTCTACGTATGTCAAGGAAATGAGCCCTCACCCTTGTGTAAGTACCTTGCCATGACATTGGGCATAGTTTGCATGAGATTGTGGTTGTTCCACTTGAACCCTTTGACCCCTTAACATGATCAACATACTTCCACAATGGATACAAGGCTTGTTTGTTTCCCCCACTCGACATTCTTGATTCAAATTCAGAAATTCTATAGAAAAAGTAAAAAAAATAAAAAGAGTTAATATTCTTAAACCATAGATAATAATAGGACAGTGATTAGGTCTCACATACAACGTTCATAGTGGTTTAGAGAAAAAAAAACATTATGATCCATTTATGGCATGAGAATAATAGACATAAGAACAATACATAGTTTCAAGGTAGAAGGAAAAGCATGAAAGAGGCAGGATAGTCCATACATGGACAATTAAAAGGACAATTGGGTATGCAAAGTGAACTGGGGTAATGGTAGTCATAACATGATACATAGACAAGTCTGTGTATGGAGGGCATCACTATGGAGAAAAGGAAATGATCTTAAAGAATTAAACACATAAGCTAAATAGTGGTCCAAGTTTGTGGGAGTTAAGGAAAGCTTTAGGCTTGATCCATTTAAAAGGATCTTTAAAGAACTCCCCTTTTCACTTGAAGTTTTCTTGTTTTTATTTGTTCCTTGGTTTTTGTTAGAGCAACCAGCAATGGAGAGCTAGAGAAGTCACTGTATAATGGCTGATGTATTAAAGGACTGGATACTTATTGCATTTTCAATAGTAGTGTTTTGAAAGTACCTGCTCGCAAGATTACAAGATATAATGGCATGGAATTCATGAAATAGGTTGTATAGTTGAGAGATTACAAGATTTTTATTTTTGAGATACTTGGTGTCAGGGAGCATTGTTAAAAAATGTAGCACAATACAGTGACATGACTGTCATGGAAAATGGATATGGAAACTACCTTGGATTAGGATAATGACTAAAAGAAAAGAGAAACTTAGAAATAAGAGAGATAGTCATGAAGATAGTTGACAGTGGGCAGTCAAGTGACTAATGAAAAAGACATATCACATTCATGAAGGTGGTTTTCATATCATGACAGTCATCCTTGCACATGACAGTTGACTTGTGTTTGGTGCCTTGGCAAGGTTTGGTTTAATCTTTTAGTGCCTTAATTCATCAAATTGCTCCTACTGGGTTCCTAAACAACCTTAAGGGTTTGGGGTTATTCTAATGGCATAACCATCATCTCACCTACTTCCATCAAATGTAACTTGGTGGGATGATGTAGTTGAGTGTAGGGAATTTTATTTTAGGAGTAATAGGTGTGGAAGGATGATCCCTTGGCTTGAAAAATATGCATCAGTAGGGATAATAAAATATGCCTTTCTACAATTATATTAAACATTATTTCATTCTTACTAATAGATCCACATGTTTTTCCTTGAAGACAACTTTAAATGTAAACCATGAATCATTACAAATAATTTTAAATGTAATATACACATTTAATTGAGGCATACATTAAGGAATATACACATTTGCATGTATTAATTTCTCATAATTTTAGTATATCAAAAAATACACTAAGTCAATGACAAATATTACAATCGTGATGGAAGAACATCTTGAAAATCTTCCCATTTGTCAATACTTGTAGCAATACATGCAGGGAAATAATCCTCCCATTTCCAACATAGATCTTGAAATATATTGTACTTGAGAAGAAACAAAAGGAGTTGCTGCCTAGTTTCATTTTTCCATTCCACCTCAACTAGCCCAGCCATTTGCATTCCAAAATGGTTCAAAACATGTACATCCCATGCTCCCTACAAAACACATGGGTAGTATCCTCTTTGTGGTTGTGTAGTATCATAGGAATTTGGTCCACAAAAAACCTACAAAAGCCTCTTAATCTTAGACATAAACTCACATAAAAATCATTAAAAGAGCAATAACTAAATAATGTAAGTCATACAACTGACGAGACCTACTATCACCTTCATGAATGCTAGATAAGGATGTCGATTGAAGGTCCTACAATGGTGATGTTCCCCTTCGCTACTTTATCATCTCTTGATGAACCTACGTATAAATTTCAAATATATCATTGAGAGGCTTAACATAAAACATGTAGCATATAAGAATCTGATAAATCTAGGAGATGGAAAAGAAAGAGAAGATTGACAACCAGAAAATGCACCAACAACCAATGTTTCTCATACCATTAAACACTTGCACCACCAACCGATGTTTTTATTTTCTATATACTTTGACAAACTTCAGTATTACCTACAGTCACAATCAGAAAAGGATCAATGACAGTCGTAAATGCATATGAAATCAAACAATAATGGTGAAAAATCCTTATTGCAAGGTGTTGGTCCAAAAGAGTGATCAATAACATGACTTTAAAAATTCAATGTGCATACTTACAAATCAATCAAGGGTACCATTTGGGTCTTCTCTACTCTTTATTGTGTCGAGTATTGCCTCGTGGTTAGACTCGCACACTTTCCACAAGTTCTTTTTTGTAGGTCTACCATTATATTTGATCAAATGAACGTTGGTAGCGACAACAAGGTTCAAATAGTGAAGAATTTTTCGATGTGTGTCAAAGTCCTCAAACAACCAAACTACAACATTCTTAACTAGATACCTTCGAAGCCATGTTCCAGTAACAACCACCAAACCTATAGGATATTCTATGTTTTCTTCGTCTATAACTGGGGACTCCAATTTCTTTTTGGCCTCGATACAATGGCACAGGTAATAATTTGTACCCTCTTCATTGTCTTCATCTGAAATCACCACATAAACATGCCCTACATTGATATGTTCATCTTGTTAGATTTATTTACTGAGAAACATAATAAAAATTGTAAGATATATTACGTGGTTATAGTAGGTCTGATACATGATCAAAGTCAATGGATGATTGCATCTCCGTGATTTGTAGAGCCATCAAGAGTTGATAAGTGTCAAGTGGGGTTAGACTTCTTACAAACCATTCGTCAACCCACTATGTTGACTCACAATCATTCCATGATTGAAGTGTACATGCATAACAAAAGCATGCCATCTTCCTTGTATGGATAGTCCATGTACCTGCATTGGAGCTTCTAAAAGAGTGTAGCTCACTCGATCCTATTAGTGTACAACAATCCTCATATTTTGCAATGTTAGTATCATCTACTAAATGAAAAAATATACGAACTAAATAATTACCTTCACTACCTGGACCCATTGCACCACTGGACAATTGATCTTGCATCTGTCAACTTTACACTATTTATGTACTTTAACTCTTCTCGTGCTAGGGCTCTTTTGATACATGCACCTACTCCATCATGCTCCCCCTTTCCATGCCTAACCTCTGAGAAGTTCCACATATGTTGAAGACCACTAATCCTATGCAACCTACTCAACTAGTAAAACATTCTGGCATTCTTGAATTATGATGTACAATTATCTGACCATAGGATATGCTAACTAAATGATATGCCCCTGCTAGCCAGATCAACATAGAACATATGAAAGCAACCTTGAAAAAACTTTGTAGAATGTGTGCGATCATCACTAATGTAAAAGTGATACTCCCTCAATACTTTCCTATTTTCCTCTGTACTATCATTTGCATGAATGAATGTTATATGCACAAATATAGCAACCTACATGAATTTTTAGTACTTTGATTGCACCTAATTTTGTGGTTGTAGTGTGTAGTTCTCAGCGAAGTCGACAACTAAAACGATATGACAAAGTGGAAATGTGTCCTTGCATAACTTGAACTATGAGTCCAACCATTGTGCTCTATGTGTATGTGTTGCATAATCATAGACCACCTGATAATTAAAAATTCCCATAAACTAATAAACTAAATCTTATCACTGACCAATTCACACGTCTTTTCTTCTTTCCCATCTTTTAGACTATATGTCGCTATCTTATATTTGCCAAATTCCATTATTTTGTCTCCAATTGTGTGTGTACTAGCCATGTGTTGGAAATTTGGAAAATGTTGCATGCCACCAGAATGATCACATGTGCCATCCAAAAAAAATTGACCATCCTCTCTTTCACATAAAATGGAAGACAAAAATTATGTTGACGATTTAGGTGGAGGCATTATGTTACATTCCTGCAAAACATTGTCAGTATGCATATCTACACATATACACCGATAAACATCATAATGGTTAGAAAACTCAATATGAACCCTACAACAAAAATTAGTGCATGTGTGATTTATTTTGACATAAAAATGCTTTAGCATTTCAAAATACCTCTGACATATTTTAATTTTAGGAAACTTCTGTACAAAATCAGCAAAAAATTGGGTTTGAGTGGTATCCAAATAATGCATTGGATGTGGCTCACGGTTTTACTACCAATTATCCTTCTTAAAACATGTCTTTGATTAGGAGAGGTCCTTGTGTTATCCTTCCAATAATTCACAATTAAAGATCTCAAGCCTTGAGCAATTCTTGTGTCTTTCCATGGCACTCTACCCGAAAATTCCCATAACTCATTGCTATTTGGATCCTCCACTCTTTCACACCTTCATTTGGCTCTCATTAGAGATGATCTACTTATTTTCAAAGACTTACTTGCCTTTGTAAGGTTCACATTGTTCCTTTTTTGACTTATTAACAGTGTTGTTGTCATCACACATCATGTGGCCCAACTATCCTTCATGCATGAGGTGGAACCCTCACTCTCGTATGCACTCATCAAGTTATTTACAATGAAATTTTCACTTGATTCATTCAAAACTCTTAGCCCAAGAGCCTTCATGGTGGGGCTAAATTTGATTTTCCTCATCATTTCAACAAATAGTTGTCATCTTCCACCCTCACTTAGCTTCGCAAAAAACAAACTCATATCCTTTGTGCATATCTTTGACATGTACATTTTAGAATCTTATTAGGCATCCATTTCAAAACATTGGAATCAGTATCAATAAAAAATGTAGGTTTTCTATGCAAAACTCTAGGAGGATTTCTCAAATGTAAATTTGTGTCAATATTGGGAAGGTCAACAACATCGGGGATAGATCGTGTACCTTCAATTGGAGGTGCAATTGATGACATACCTTGAGATTGACATGTAAATGATGTTGTACCTCCAACTTGAGATGTCATTTGTGGAGTGCCTTCAAATATAGATTTGTTTTCTTATGTACTTTCAAAACACAATGTTTTTGATGGTGTGTCTTCAATTGGAGATGTGATTTCCAATGTACCTAGAAAACCACATGTTGTTGTCAATGTGTCTTCAACTGGAGATGTGCATTGAGCTTCACCTATGGTTCATGATGTGCCCCAAACTTTTGTATCCATTCTTTTCCTTCCACAAAATTTTCTCATTCATGCCCTTTTTTTTTCCAATTTGACATCTCTTAGATTGCACGGGAATTTATGGCTATATGGGCTGCAATTCCTTTGCTTCACGAGCTACATTTTTTTATTCTCTTCTACTCACATTTTTAGTTGCATGTTCTTCAAGTTTTAGAGGCTTCGGTCATTTCCTCGGCATGACCTTGAATCCTACAGGCTCAGAAACACACATAGAACAAAAGTAAGTAATGCATTTTACAAAAATATTGGTATCGCTGATTACATTGCATTAAATATGAAACACACCAAAGCATTTTATGAAAGAAGGCATCGAGCTGTTTGGAATTATCAAACATGTCTATGCTAGAGTAGGGATTTTGAGTGTGTTTGAAGAGTTGGCAAAGTACCTAGAGGCTGATGCAGTACATGTAGGGATCCACAATGAACTTGTTCAAAGATTTAGAGGAAGGCTCTTAATAGACTTACACACAACTTGATCACTTAACTTACAAAGAAAAACCATTTTTGATGCAGAGAGGGCTGAAAACAATTAAATACAACAAATCAATGAGAATCAATCAGATTCCAAAGCAAAACCAGATGTTCAACTGAAAATCCCAACTTCTACCAAGCTTTCCCTTGTAGCATAGGTAACCCGGTTGAAGGGCCTTTTCACAAAGATTTTCCAAAACACTTGACAAACTCAGGGATGATTAGGATGCCCATTTGCAAGTTATAAAACATAGGTAAACCCCAACATCAACTCCTTTGGACCAACATTGACTTCCAATAGACCCACCTTGGAAAAGGCTATTCAGTTGGCCTAATTTACAAAGAGAGGACCTTTTAAACACTACATGTTCACTCAAAATCCTCAAACATAAGTATTTTTTGTGTCAAAACCTCCAATTTCCTGATTTGTTTCCAGGTCCAAGACCTCTAGACCCCTAATACACCAAACCCTCAATTTCAAGCAAAATACTTGGGGTTTTAATGAAACTCCTATCTCCCAGACCTGCCAGACCCATACAAAGCACCAAACACACATACTAGACCCTGCACATGGTGAATAATACATTACATGGACAGTCCTTCCCACATTTTGTCAAAACACCACTTGAAGCCCTAATTTTCACCATGAAAAGACCTTGCTATAGTCCTAGAACATAATCCCAAACACCCAACCTTGACCCCACAACATTCTAAATAGGTTAGGCATGTATTTTAAAAGTTAGAGGACCCATTCCACAAGTTACAATAAGAATAAAAAGTGTAATGGGTCGAATTACATAATGAAACTCCTTAATCCAAGAACACTATGAAAGTAGGTAGCAATAGTAAAAACAATATAACTTTCGCTATACAAAGATTTAGAACCTCTAAATAGATGAAAATGAAAGCTAATTCATTAATCTACAACATCCAACCAGTTTCATATCATCTTAGAGTCCGTATAGGCCATACAACAACAAGAAAAGTGAGAGAAACTAGAAAATTTCTAGAAAATAATGTTCTTCTTGATAAAAAATGGGGTACAAATCAACAAACAACCTCTCCTTCGAGGCATTGAAGGTTATTAAAAATATTTTGATTTCATTCCAACTCCCTCGAACTCTACAACTTTTGCATATTTTAGCAACTTTTATGACCACATTTAGCCAAATTGCAAGCTATGACACAACTAAACTCCCTTAGTTCCAAATACATTATAAAATGGTCTAATTGACCTTACTAAACACAATATACTCAACATTAACTAAAATCCTAGAATTTGACCATGCTCACTAAAGGTGACATTTTTGACAAAATTGAGCTTACAAGGTGCTCTTGCACCAGAGGCCTGGAATGTTGATTTTGAAGTAGTGGACCTTTTGACTAGCATTATTGAAATTGAACTTTATAAAGGTTATGATGAAGAATTCATGGATTAGAGTTTCTAGTAATATTGATTTTATTTCATTCTATTAGGAGTGACTGTTGTATGAATACAATATTTCAAGCAATAGACTTGCATATGGTGGGTTTTGTTAAAATCTTCCAGAGGTTTAGAATGGTAGTCATCTTGAAAAGCATAGCTTGTTATTTATGGATGATCTTTGTTTTGTTTTATATGTGAATTGGTTAGTTCAGCATTGAATTGAGGTTTTTGAGATTGAAGATTGTTTGAAACTGATCTAATTAAATGATTGTTGATGGTTTTTTCTCCCTGCTCTGCATCACTGACCTAGGGTATAATTTGTTGCCACCTAAATGAAAACTAGAGACTCTTGTGTTTATTGTTCTCAAAACCAGATTTTTGATTGTAAACGAAGTCATGAAAAATATGAATTTGAAGAAGGCTTTGTGATGCTATATCTTATAATTATTCACTATTTCTTTGGCAATGAGGTAACTTAGAAAGAAAGGCATTTCTGACTCGGATAAAGTGTTGAACCAGACAAATACACAAGAATGTGGGCTTGAATCATGGGGTCAAGCCTTATTTTACCATTTCAAGGTAGAACACATTTGGCACTCTCCAAATTTGGTGAGCACCAAATATGTTGTTTTGAAAAGGAGAGACCTAAGAGAGAGGGAGAGAGACAAAGTGGGAGAGAGAGAGAGATGGAGTGAGAGAAAGAGGGAGTGAGAGAGAGAGAGGGGGGGTAGGAGGGAGAGGCTTGAGAGAGAGAGAGAGAGGGGGGAGGGAGAGGGTGTGGGAGGGAGAAACCTAAGAGAGAGAGAGGGAGAGAGGGTGGGAGGGAGACACCTAAGAGAAGGAGAGGAAATCAAAGTGAGAGAGAGGGGGTGGGAAGGAGAGACCTAAGAAAGTAGGGTGGGAGGAAAGTGAGGCCTGATAGAGAGGGATTGTGAGAGAGGACATTGGAGTGACACTGATTAGTGTAGGTAGCATGGGAGGGAGTGAGATCCAAGAGAGAAAAACTTGAGAGGGAAAGAATTTATTCAGTTATATGGTGGGGGGAAGACCTGAGAGAGGGAGTGGGAGAGAGAGGGAGTGAGACCCTTAAACCATGAGCCTTATACCATTAACCCTTAAACACTAATCCATCAACCCCCATACCCTCTTAATCCCTCAACCCTTAAACCCTAATCCATCAACCCCTCTAAAATCTTAATCCCTCAACCATGAACCCTCAACCCTTAAACCCTAATCCCTCAACCCCTATACCCTCTTAATACCTCGACCCTCAACCCTCAACCCTTAAACCCTAATCCCTCAACCCCTATACCCTCTTAATCCCTCAACCCCCATACCCTCTTAATCCCTCAACACTCAACCCTTAACCCTTAACCCTTAACCCTCAACCCTTAAACCATAAACCAACCCCTATACCTTGTCAACCCTCAACCCTTAACCCTCAACCCTCAACCCTTAACCCTTAACCCTCAACCTTTAAACCCTAATCCCTCAACCCCTATACCCTGTCAACCCTCAACCCTTAACCCTTAAACGCTAATCCCTCAACACCCATACCCTCTTAATCCCTCAACCCTTAACCCTTAAATCCTAATCCATCAACCCCCATACCCTCTTAATCTCTCAACCCTCAACCCTTAAACCCTAATCCCTCAACCCCTATAAGTCCCTCAACCCCCTCAACCCTCAACCATTAAACCCTAACCCCTCAACCCCTATACCCTCTTAATCCCTCAACCCTCAACCCTTAAACCCTAATCCCTCAACCTCCATACCCTCTTAATCCGTCAACCCTCAACCATTAACCCTTAAACCCTAATCCCTCAACCCCCATACCCTCTTAATCCCTCAACCCTCAACCCTCAACCCTCAACCCTTAACCCTTAAACCCTAATCCATCAACCCCCATGCCCTCTTAATCCCTCAACCCCTCAACCCTTAACCCTTAAACCTTAATCCATCAACCCCCATACACTCTTAATACCCTCTTAATCCCTCAACCCTAAACCCTTAAACCCTAATCCCTCAACCCTTATACCCTCTTAATCCCTCAACCATCAACCCTTAAACCCTAATCCCTCAACTCATATACCCTCTTAATCCCTCAACCCTTAACCCTTCAACCCTAATCCATCAACCCCCATACCCTCTTAATCCCTCAACCCTAATCCCTCAACCCCTATACCCTCTTAATCCCTCAACTCTCAACTCTCAACCCTTAAACCCTAATTCCTCGACCCCTATACCCTCTCAATCCCTCAATCCTCAACCCTTAACCCTTAAACCCTAATCCATCAACCCCCATACCTTCTTAATCCCTCAACCCTTAAACCCTAATCCCTTAACCCCTATACCCTCTTAATCCCTCAACCCTCAACCCTTAACCCTTTAAGCCTAATCCCTCAAACCCCATACCATCTTAATCCCTCAACCCACAACCCTCAATCCTTAACCCTTAATCCCTAAACCCTCTACTTGAGAGAGAGAGAGGGAGAGGTGGTGGGGGGGACATACTTGAGAGAGAGGGAGAGGGAGAGGGAGAGGGAGAGAGAGAGAGAGAGGGAGTGAGAGAGGGAGGGAGTGGAAGAGATATAGAGGGAGTCACTATGAGAGGGAGAGGTTGTAGGAGGGGGAGAGTTGACAAAGAGAGGTAGAAAGATGGGGCAGGATGGAGATACTTGAGAGAGAGAAAGGGGGAGATAGGGTGGGAAGGAGAGACCTGAGAGAGGGAGAAAGAAAAATTTGGAGAGAGAGGGAGGGAGTGAGAGAGAGAGGGAGAGAGACAAAGTGGGAGAGAGATAGAGGGAGTGAGAGAGGGAGAGAGACAAAGTGGGAGAGAGATAGAGTGAGTGAGAGAGAGAGGGATTGGGAGAGAGAGGGGGAAATACATAGAGACAAAGAGAGAGAGTGATAGAGAGGGAGGGATAGGTGGTGAGAGGGAGAGGGAGAGAGGGTGGGAGGGAGAAAAAGTGGGAGAGAGGGGGTGGGAAGGAGATACCTAAGAGAGTAGGAGAGAGAGGGAGTGAGAGATAGAGGGATGGGAGAGATACAAGGAGTGAGAGAGAGAGAGAGAGACTTGAGAGATAGAGAGGGGGTGGGAGGGAGAGGGAGTACTCAAGATAGAGGGATTCGAGAGAGATGGAGGGGGTGGGGGGAGATACATGAGATAGAGGGAGAGAGAGAGAGAGTGGGAGGGGGTGGGAGGGAGGTATTTGAGAGAGAGGGAGAGAGAGAGGGAGAGAGATAGAGGGAGTGAGAGAGAGAGAGAGAGGATGTAGGAGAGAGATAGAGGGAGTGAGTGAGAGAGACAAAGAGAGGCCTGAAAGAGGGAGAAGGGGTAGAAGGGAGAGACTTGAGAGACAAAGAGGGAGGAAGAGTGGGTGGGAGGGAGAGACTTGAGAGGGAGAGAGGGAGAGAGAGAGAGAGAGAGATGGAGGGCATGAGAGAGAGGGACTTGAGAGAGAGAGGGAGAGGTGGTGGGAGGGAGATACTTGAGAGAGATGGAGAGGTAGACGGAGACAAATAGAGGGAGTGAGATAGGGGGGAGTGGAAGAGAGATAAAGGGAGTGATTGTGAGAGGGAGAGGGGGTAGGAGGGGGAGACTCAAGACAAAGAGAGAGGGAGAGGGGGTAGGATGAAGATACTTGAGAGAGAGAGAGAGGGAGAGGGGGTGGGAGGGAGAGACCTGAGAGAGAGGGAGAGAGTGAGAGAGAGGGAGTGGGAGAGAGAGGGAGTGTGTGTGAGAGAGAGAGAGAGGGGGGGATGGAGATACCCGAGAGAGAGGGAATTGGAGAGAGATAGAGGGAGTGAGTGAGTGATAGACCTAAGAGAGGGAGAGGGGGTAGGAGGGAGAGACTTGAGAGAGAGAGACAAAGAGAGAAAGATAACAACCTAAGAGAGGGAGATGGAGTGAAAGAGATAAAAATACCAAAGAGGGAGAGAGAGAGGGAGAGTGAGAAAGGGGTTGGAGTGAGAAAGATTTATTTAGGTACCTATTTGAGAGGGAAAGATACCTAAGAGAGGGGATTGGCCTGAGAGAGTAGTCTAGGTCGCATGGGAGGGAGTGAGACCTGAGAGATAGAGACTTCAGAGGGATAAAGATTTATCCAGTAACGGTAATGAGTTAGAGAAGGTATGAAAGGTAAAACCTTGACTATCCATCTACAATCATAAACTATGCACTCTAAGCATTATCAAAGTTGTTCACCAAAGACGGGAAATTCTAGTTCTATGCAAAGCAGGCCATTTGGTGTTCACCAAATAGCTAGCTTTGGACGTGTTAATTAACAAGATTTGCCAAATTTTCGCATATTTTTGTCCATTCTTTCCGTCTCATTTGCACGTCTTTCAATGAAAGTTTATAAATAAATAGTGATAGAATTAACCTCTCTCTTAGCTATCTAAATATATAATTCTTTTTTCATTTTGATTTAGTTAAGGTTTTGATCCATGGCTTCTATTGTAAATGCCTTCGTTTTTGGTCAAAAACCAACATGTGCTAGGTTTAAGATAGATTTTTACACATTCATTAGAATGTGAAACAAATTATATTTTTTGAAACTAGACTCCATTCTACACATGATGAAAAAATAAAAATCAATTTTTGATTAGTTTGCAAAAAAATTGGGGGGGAGCACGCTCAAATTTCAACTTTTCAAGATGTGTCCACTTTGAAAATTCATAAAATATTATATATTCATTAAAATATATATCCAAAAGAATGAGGATAAACTACATGGTGTTAGCTAATTTCTCACCATTGGGATTTTTGAAATTCTAAAAAAAAGTTAATCAGAAAGGGGGGAGCCCTCAGGCGCTATGTTATTTTTTTTGATAAAAACAGGACCTGTTTTGCCTCCCCACCCCTCCCCCGCCGCCCCTTTTTGAGACCCTTAATCTTCATTAATTTTTAAAAAAAATATTAGCTTAGAAACCAGACTCGGAGCACTTCAACTTTTGTTCTTGCCGCATCTCGAAATTTTGAGCATAACTATCTTCATTTTCTCATGCAAATCAGATTTTGCTGATTTCAAAAAAAAAAAAAAAGTGGCATCTTAAGAGCCAAAATTGTGTCACAGATTGGTGCACTTACCCAGAGGACGATTTTTTTTCTTTACTATTTTTCAATCCTTTTTTTGATTTTTTTGTATTTTTGGATTTTTAGATTTTTTTGTTGTCATCGAGATGCTTGTTTGCCAGGTTTTCATCAAGGTGACAATTTTTTCAGGATATTTCTTTGATTTTTTTGGATTTTTGGTTCTATACCTTGCAATATTTTAGGCATAAAACTTTTTGAGATGGGATTTGTTCATGGGCTCCTTTAGAGGCTCACCTTCTGGGGTTGATAACTGATATGCCCCTAATTCATAGCTTGCCATGATGAAAAAAGGTCTGAACCAGTTGGGCTCAAATTTTCCCTTGCTTTCTAGGTTTTGCACGTTCTTCTAGTTCTCTTTTAGTACTAGGTCGCCGACTTGGAAGGTTTTCTTCTTGATCTTCTTGTTGTAACTCTACTTAATTCAATTTTGATATACCTGTAGATGGTTTAGGGCATCCATACGTAGTTCGTCCAATAACTCCAGTTCATTCAGTCATGAGACCCTGTATTCTTCATCTGTGATGAGATTTTGTAGTGATATTCTTAGGGATGGGAGCTCGATTTCAATGGGTAGGATGGCTTTTGATCCATAGACCAAGGAGAATGGGGTGGCACCTGTTGGTGTGCGAATACTGGTGCGATAGGCCCATAAGGTGGGATTTAGCTACAGACTCTAGTCACGACCAACATAATTGGCTATTTTCTTAAGGATTTTCAAGATGGTTTTATTGGTGGCTTTTGCTTGGCCATTACCTTGGGGATAGTGTGGAGTGGAAAAATGATGTTGGATATTGAATTTTCCACATAAGTCACAAACATCCTAATTTTTGAAAGGTGTCCCATTATTTGAGATAATAGTTTGGGGGACACTGTATCAACAAATGAGGTAGTTCAGGATGAACTTAGATATCTTCTTTCTAGTTATGTGGGTCATGGGAATGGATTCGACCCACTTTGTGAAGTACTTTGTAGCGGTGATGATGAAATTATGGCCATTGGATGAGGTGGGGGTGATTTTTTCAATGAGATTGAGCCCCCATTGTGAAAAGGGCCAAGGTGTAACAATGGGATGAAGCTCCTGAGATGGTGCATGGATCAAGTCCCCATGCTATTGACACTAAAAACATCTTCTGACAAAGTCATGTGTCTCTCTCTCCATTGTTGGCTAGTAGTATCCGATCCTCAACAACTTCTTAGCCAAATTCATGCCACTTGAGTGTGAACCACAAATTCCATTGTGTACCTTGGTTAAAGTAGTCAAGGCTTCCTCAATATTTAGGCAATACAACAGGGTTCCTTCAATGCTCCTACGGTAGAGGGTTTCTCCTAGGATGACAAAGTAGGTTGACTTTTTGATGAAGGCTCATTTAAGGTTCAGGGTTATGTTGGTGGGAAAGACTCCTATTCTCAAGTAGGTGTAAATTTCATGATACCAGGGATCACCAGGACCAATGAATTCACACACGAATTTAGACTCTGGTACCTCGAATGCTGGTATGAGAAGCTTCTCTACAAGGAATTATTGCTTTGGGATGTTGCACGATATTTCCAAGAGTGATCCAATTGTAGTCATTGCATCCACTACTCTATTGTTTGCTCTAGGTAGTTGTTGAAATGTGATATCAATGAATTACTCTTTGAGGCTTTCCACCAATTTCTTGTATGGAGTTAGTTTAACATCCTTCATTTGATATTCATTATTTACTTGATTGATTATGAGATGAGAATCCCCATATACCTTTAGAGCCATAATCTACCACTGTACTGCAATCCTTAAGCCTATGACAAGAGCTTCATACTATGTTATGTTATTCATGCATGGGAATGATAACTTGTAATATTTGGGTATACAGTCTCCTTGGGGAGTTATGAAGAAAATTCTTGCTCCTAACACATGTTGCGTGTAAGATCCATCAAAATACATCTTCCAGTGGTCTGCTACACTTAGGCAAAAAATTGATTCGTTAGGGAATTTTGAGATAAGTGGGTTTTCCGCGTATATAGGAGCCTCTACTAGTTGATCTAAAATTTCTTATCCCTTGATGGCCTTTCCCTCCACATATTCAATGTCATGTTCTATCAATATCATGACCCACTTGGCTGTCCATCATGTGAGAGTGGCTTTATAAAGTAGGTACTTGAGAGGATCTATCTTTGCTATTAGCTTGATCTGATGAGCCAACATGTAGTGTTTGAATTTTTGAGCTTCAAATACAACTACCAAACAAGATTTTTCAATAGGAGTATAGTTTAGCTCATGTCCCACCATGGTCTTGCTAATATAGTATATTTCTCTTTCCCTTTTATTTTCATCATGTTGGGCTAAGAGAGCACCGAGAGCTATTGTTGTTGCTTAAATGTATAGGATCAGTGGTTTTCTTAGGATTTGCGGCATCAAAATTGGTGGCGTGAGTAAGTATTCTTTGATTTTATTAAATTCCCGGTTGCATTTGTCATCCCATTTGTATGTTACCCCCTTGTGGAGTAGATGAGAATACAAGATCTATTTATCTACCAGCTACGTTATGAATCTACAGATGGACTAGAGCCTGCCTTGTAGACCTCTTAACTGCTTTAGTCTCTTGGGTGCTTCCATTTCGAGGATTGCCTTGACTTTGGCGAGATCAACTTTGATTCCTCTCATTGACACAATATATCCTAGGAGCTTGCCTGATTGCACCCCGAAGATGCATTTCTTTGGGTTGAGATGGACCTTATACTTTTTCATCCTATCAAAAATGAGCTCAATGCTGCTATGTGGTCCTGTCTTTTCCTTGATTTAGCCAATATGTCATCCACATAATATTCCACCATTTCATGAATCATCTCATGAAAGATTAGTGTCATGGCTCTCTGATAAGTCGCTCCTGCATTCTTTAACCCAAAAGGCATCATATTTCAGTAGTAGGTCCCGCACGAACATGCAAATGTTGTCTTGTGTTGATCCTCTTTTTCTATCATGATCTGCTTATATCCAGAAAATCCATCCATTAGTGATAGCATCTTGTGTTTGGCTATCATATCCACTACCATTTTGATGTTGGGTAGTGGAAATTCATCCTTAGGACACACTTTGTTTAAGTTTCTGAAATCGGTGCAAATGTGGATGCCCCTAGTTGGTTTTGAAATAGGTACAAGGTTGGACACCCATTTTGGATAGTCGATTGGGAATATGAACCCTGCATCCAAGAGTTTCTACAATTCTATTTTGAATAGCAATGCTATTTGGGGATGCATCTTTCTGAGTTTTTGTCTAACAGGTTTTTCCTCAAGATATACTGCCAAGTGATGAACTACTACTTTAGGGTCAAGGATAGGAATATTAGCATAATTCCATGAAAATTTTACTTTTCTTTCTTTTAGGAATGCATCTAAGAGTTCTTGTTCTTCTATGCGAAGTGATTCAACATAGAAGGTTATGTGCGGCAGCTCTTCTATTCCAAGGTTGACGGGATTGCATTGTTCTACTAAGACTGCTTATTTTTCTTGATGAAGTGAAATGAGGGGAAGATTGAATCCTTCATCCTCTGGTGCCTTAGAGAGGTTTTCAACATTGGATGCATCCTTTATTTTTACTATTTTATGGTCAGAGAGTGCCACAGTGTGGTTTTCACTCAAGGACCTTGAGATTATTCTCAATTTCTCACTTTTGCGATTGAAGGATTCAATCATCTCCCCATAATAGGCATGAGTGTCTAGTGTGATGTCAAATCCTTCCTTATGATCTCCACATGGTATTGTATCATGTAATCCCATAAATTTTGAGAGCACCTCATCATTTTCAAATGTGTCCAAAATTGGTGGTCCTCGTTGGTCATAATCGATGAGTTGGGGGTAGACCAAATTTATTTTGTAGGTTTGATGATCTGACTCAAAATACAAGGTGCTAATCATGAGTAGGGAGGAGTCTTCAAAAATCATGGGTACATCAGTTACGGGATCCTCATCATCGCTACTACTACATACATCGGTGATGTCAAAGGTGAAATTATCTAAGGGCAGACCTGTGGACACGGGTAATTGGAGGGTGGCTACCGATAGATAAGGGGGAGTCCTATCTATGTTAATTGGGGGACCTCAGCCATGTATGGTTATACTCAGAGGGGTACACCCAAGGCCAATATTTTTCATTCGTCTCTCAACAATGATGGGTTCCAGTTAGCCATTGTTGTTCCTTCCAAGGCTTTCATTTCTATTGTAGCCCATACCAAGCATCATTTGTAGCCCCTTGCTTCTCTCGTCCATGGGAAGATTAGGTGCAGGCCTTTCATCTTGGTATAGTGAGCTTGAAATGTCTCTTTCATCCATGGCTTCCTGAAATAGATTCCCCCAAAATCAGAATCTAGAAGGATCCACCTTGAAAGTGTGAGAAGGTGTTTCAACTACTTGGGGTTGCCGATGTGACCTAGGAGATTGAGGTAACTCTCCTATGACAAAATCATTATTCTTCATTCTATATTCCCCACACCCATTGTCATGGATCATGAGCCTTATGTCAGATATGTCGAGGATGGAAGGTGTCTTTGTCCCAGAAGTGGAGGCGATGTTAGATGGGTCTATATATGAAGTTGAGTGGCCTCCATAATTCTTCGGGACTTGGGGAACTTTATAGAACTTGGATTCTATATTCTTGCAATAGGCGAAAGGTTTTGGATCACCATGTATTGTGACTTCTTCATTTTGGTATGAAAATTTGACACATTGGTGGAAGGTTGAGGCGAATGCCTTCATCCCATGGATCCATGGGCGTCCCAAGAGGATATTGTAGGGAAAATCAAGGTCGAGGACTTGGCATGTGCTTTCCATAGTAACTAGGCCCACTTGGCTTGGGAGCTTGATAGTGCCTTCAAACACTCTTTCTTGGTCATCATACGCTCTTATTATAATTCCTTTGTTTTTCTCAATGGAATCTTCAAAGATTCCCATATTCTTTATGAGCTTTAGTGAACAAATATTAAGGCCTAAACCTCCATCCACCAAGACCCTTTTGAGCTTACTTTTGTGAACCAGGACTTCAAGGTGTAACACATGGTTGTGAGATGGCTAGGCGGGACTTGAGTGGAAAAAGTGAGGAGATTAAAAATGGTAATTGTTGTGCATGTTTTGCACACACGCCCCACCGTAGGCAGGGACCCTCTTTTTTTTTCTCTCCCAATGGGCTGCTTTGCTCCCACCTCATTTTGTGTGCCCCTCATTTTGGTGTCCTAGTTGGTCAATGCACCCTTCAAAGTCTCATTTTTGGCTGACCATATTTTTCCCCTAAATTTAAAAAATGGCTAAGTGTTGGGTTTTTCGGGCTTCACCTCCCTGCTCGCTTGGTTCTATTTTCCTTTTTTTTTAACTTTGGGGATAGGTTTCCTATGCATTTGGGATTTTTTGTGGTGCCCAAGTGAACTGCCAAGGTTTCATTAAGTTTCAGGAAGTTGCAAAATTTTCAAAACAACATTCCGGCCTCTCATTTCTGGAACGTCCAAACGCTCTCCCAATTTGGAAACAAACTTTCACCCACATGCTAAAATTGCATCCTCTCCTGCATGGGCCTTTCAAAGTTCAAATTTGCAGTCGAGAGATACCATCCGAGTAGGCCTTCCCTGTTTGTCGTTTTCAAAACAACATTTCGGCCTCTCATTTTCGGAATGTCCAAACGCTCTCCCAATTTGGAAAATGACTTTGACCCAAATGCTAAAATTGCATCCTCTCCTACATAGACCTTTCAAATTCCAAATTTCCAGCTGGGAGATACCATCCGGTTTGGCCTACCCTATTCGTCATTTTCAAAACAACATTTCGGCCTCTCATTTCTGGAACGTCCAAATGCTCTCCCAATTTGGAAATGGACTTTGAACCAAATTCTAAAATTGCATCATCTCCTGCATGGACCTTTCAAATTCCAAATTTGCATTTGGGAGATACCATCTGAGTTGGCCTGCCCTGTTCGTCATTTTCAAAACAGCATTCCGGCCTCCAGGGCCTGGACTGTCCCTCACCCTTTCAAAAACAACTTGTCGGCCTCTCTTTTCCGGAATGTCCAAATGCTCTCCCAATTTGGAAATGTACTTTAACCCACATGCTAAAATTGCATCCTCTCTTGCATGGACATTCGAAATTCAAAATTTGCACTAGGGAGATACCATCCGGGTCGCCCTGCCTTGCTCGATGTTTTCAAAACGGCATTCCAGCCAATCATTTTTGGAACGTCCAAACACTCTCCCAATTTGGAAATAGACTTTGACCCACATGCTAAACTTGTATATTCTCCTGCATGGACCTTTCAAATTCCAAATTTGTAGACGGGAGATACCATCTGGGTCGCCCTGCCCTGTTCATCATTTTCAAAACAGCATTCTTAAAACAACATTCCAGCCTCTCATTTTTGGAACGTCCAAAGGCTCTTCCAAATTAGAAACAGACTTTGACCCACATGCTAAAACTACATCCTCTCCTGCATGGACCTTTCAAATTCCAAATTTGAAGCTGGGAGATACTATTCGGGTCGCCCTGCCCTATTTTTTGTTTTCAAAACAACATTCTAGCCTCTCATTTTCGGAATGCCCAAACGCTCTCCCAATTTGGAAACGGACTTTGACCCACATGCTAAAATTGCATCCTCTCCTGTATGGACCTTTCAAATTCCAAATTTGCACTCGAGAGATACCATTTGCGTTAGACTTCCCTGTTCACCGTTTTCAAAATAACATTCCTAAAACAACATTCTCGCTTCTCATTTCCGGAACGTCCAAACGCCCTCCCAATTTGGAAATGGACTTTGACCCACATGCTTAAATTGCATCCTCTTCTACATGAACTTTTCAAATTCCAAATTTGAAGCCGGGAGATACCATTCGGGTCACCCTACCCTGTTCATCGTTTTTAAAACAACATTTCGGCCTCTCCTTTCCAAAACGTCGAAACGCTCTCCCAATTTGGAAACAGACCTTGACCCACATGCTAAAATTGCATCCTCTCCTGCATGGACCTTTCAAATTCCAAATTTGCAGCCGGGAGATACCATCCGGGTCGTTTTGCCTTGTTCGTTGTTTTCAAAACAACATTCCTCCAACAACATTCTGGCCTCTCGCTTCTAGAACGTCCAAACGCTCTTCCAATTTGAAAATGAACTTTGACCCACTTGCTAAAATTGTTTCCTCTATTGCATGAACTTTTCAAACTTAAAATTTGAAGCCGAGAGATACCATCCGGGTCGCCCTACCCTATTCGCCATTTTCAAAACAACATTTCGGCCCCTCGTTACCGGAACATCTAAACTCCCTCTAGTAAACTGTTAATGGAAATTCACACTAAATATTATGATCTTTTGATGATGCATGAATGGATCTAACAAGGATTTTGCAAGATTTGATTAACATTTTCCTTGATTTGTGTATGAAAGCACTTATGACACTTCATGCATGCAGGTTTCAAGAAGCCTACCGCAGGTCCATCGGGAGACCCATTGAGAAAGTTGAACAAGGAAAAGCATGTGGCTCCCATCATCATTCATTTTATGCCCACCTCTCCTCATGGTGCGCATCAATAGAGCTAGCATCAGAAGAAGGCCTATGCCAATGAAGTCAATGATAAAATGAAAGGGGGCTGTCCTACTTTTCACCAGATGATGATGATCTTTGGGGGTTGTCCGCCCAAATCAGGGGCAACCAATCCATTGATGAGAGTTGTCGACGGACCCATTTGATCCAATGAAGAATGTTGCAAGTCCATTGGTAAGAAGGTGCCTTTCAAGTAGTTTCAGCTACAGTAAAAGGGAAATTAGCTAGAAGACAAAACTGCTACAACACCTAAACACTACAAGACAAAATAGGAAAAAGACAAAGACGTATTTTTTAAATTGTTGAATATTGTGGGGTAGGTGAAGCTCTAATGTAATTGAATCTAATCCACACAATTTAACTCAATCATAACCATTCATTTGGGCTTTGGAAAACTATAAATATGCGTCTCCCCCTCATTTGTAAAGGGTTGAAGAGCTATTGTAAAAACATTCTGCAGCAATAGAAAGCAACATTGCATGATCTATGGGTGTTACTTTTGAGTTTTCTCATTATATGTGCATGGTTCTACCTTCCAAGTTAGTTTTAGTTGTTAGTTTCTTGAATGGAAGTGATGATGATGTCTGCTTTTACAGTATTTGATGAGTTTTCAGCCCATACTTTTGGCACTTGTTGATGACAAGTTGTTGTCCAAAGTTAGCCTGGGCTTCTTTATTTGATTTTTGCAACTTAGTTCACTTGCATGTTCATGATGTGTGTATGCAAACTGAAAATCTGTAGTCCTTAGAAGATTGCACTAGTTTTGTGTAACTTTAGGTTTCTCTTAGCCAAGAAAAACCTAGTTTAGGGAGTTTGTCTACTGTAGTAGCCTCCGTGATCACTGTTCATTCATAGTTTCAGATCTAGGAACCTTCTCTCTTCCCTGCCTTTTTTCCATTTTTTTAATAACCCTAGGAAAGTTTCATTGCACATTATAAAGCTAAATCGAATGTTGAAATGGAGGTCAAGACTATTGTTTGAACCTACAGCAAATGCACATCAACTCTCCCATCTTAAGAACTCCATTTGCAGATCCAACTTCCTCGCTTTGTGACTCATCTGTAAGTTCGCCTTGTGATTCCAGCAAATCACATCATACATCAACTGATATATTCCAAGCATCATCATGACCTGACATCTGAGAGACCTTGGGAGAGTGTTCTGCAATCTGATTATGGAAGATTGTCTTTCAAGAGAGGTGATGCACCTACGCATTACCTATGTTGAGAGGTGCATAAAAAACACATCAACAGAACTAGCGCTAGAAGGAGGGCAGACATGTTGAGGCTACAAAGTTGAGTGTTGGATGTTGAAAAGAGCACTTTCAAAGAAGAAATCTGAGATAGAGAGATCTCTTTTAATGCTGAAAAATAAAATCAAAAAAAATTGAAGGCAAAAAATACCTGAGTTGAAATGGAGCAGCATGTGCAAATCAACATCGCTCAGCTACACGCAGATTTAAATAGGAGATTGAAGAGACCATTACAACAATTTGTATTGGTAGATAAGTGTAGGATCCATTTCACTTGCAGGAACAATGAATTGGAGTGTCTAACCTTCTTGAGCAGAATTGAAAGAGTCTTGCAAGGGGAGATTCCCTTTTGGGAAATATATCAGCCTTTAGCCCTTGTAGACCCAGAGGAAGAATTGACAACCGTGGCAGCCAAGGCATTTGAAGAGCTGATCCAAGAATGTTTGGGCAACAAAGATGGACTAATATTGGAGGAAGCACTAATGTCAAGTTGGTGCAGATTTCACAATGCACCACATTCAAAATTTACTTGTCTATTATGTGCAAGCATCATTGCCCAAGTCAAAGGAGATTTGAACAAGCTAGAGCAGCCAATTGTCAAGGAGGATGAGTCATTCCATGAGGAAAAGAACCTATCAACATCTGGAGGATAGAACATTATAGATGAACCAAGAAATCCTACATGAACTAGTGTTGGGACAACAAACACTGAAGCTAAAAATCAAGAAGGAGAAGTTGATTTCCTGGGGACAACAGAAAGTTGTGATGAAAGTTCAATCAGAAAGAGATTGAAAATCCTCTCCTTCGCTAGTAAAGGGTAGTCCTCCAGTTAGGAAGAGGATCCATTGGCAGTTGAGGATGAATCAATGAAGGTTGCAGCAATGTATGTTGGGGCAGCCAATGAAGATGCTGAAAATCAGAAAGAGGAAGAGGTTGATGGCCTTGGGACAGCAGAAGATGATGATGAAGGCACAATTGAAATTAGACTGGAAGACTTCTCCTTCATCATTGATAGTGACCAAGAATCTAAAAATATAGATTTGGAGTGGGAACAACTACAGGTTGCAGCTGTTCATTACCATATTTTCATTTCAAACGATGATTGGAACCTAATCATGGATAGATATAATGAGCTAGTGTCAAGGCTAGCAAGGGATTGGTCTGAGCTAAAATGTCAGGTGGATCTGGAGGTATTGCTACTACCAAATTGGTGCAAGCTCCATGATTCATCCCACTCTGAGTTTGCATGTGAACTATGCCAAGAAGCCATCCAACAAGTTAGAAGGAAAGTAGAGCGGCCAAGCGCCCGACATCCTCTACTTGTTGCCCGAATGGAACGTGAAGATCAAGAGCCTGAGCCAAGTAATGACTCAGTTGAAGGCAATCCTTAGGAGGATGTTGGGACAAAAATAGAAGAAGGACAACAATACAATCTTGAGATTTCGAGTGATGAAGTAGATCAAACAAGAATGTTGTCCTACAGTCAACAAGAATTTCTTCCTCTTGAAGAACATTTGTACACCATGGATGATGGAATTTATCATGAGTCTTTGGAGGAAAATCACATAGTAAATTTTGGCCCCCTTGATGAGGTGCCATCAATTGATGACTTATTTCCATGGGGAGATGTACTGTAGAGGTATGCTCATGTCGAGGAAGCGCACATCCCAGAAGATGGAAGTGATGAATGCATACTCCTTAAACCTCCGAACGGTGATGCACTAGAGTTTTCGGATTGGGAGAGGGGTCCCTTCTCCATCTACAATGATAGTGAACAAGGGGAAACGAGTGAACATCATGATGAGATGCATGAACAACAAAGAGAAGAAGACAAAGGTGGGGGTATTGAGATAGCTGCCAACAGAGATGAAGCACCTGCTTGACTACAAGATGCAACTTGGAGCCCTTCCACCATGATTATTGCTTATCTTCCTTCATATTTAGATGGTTGCAATAGGATAGATTCACACATGATGTCATCCCATGACACTGAGCATCATGAAGATAAGTTCAACACTTGGGAAAGGAGATGGGACAACGTGCTACTTTTCGAGACAACAATCAAGTGGATCCCAAGTTTGCAGATGATCAATGTGGAGAAGTCTATCTTCTCAAAGAACAGCTGATGGGGATTGTCGATCCCACACAAGACATGGAGGAAGTGTTTGCTGCCCCATTCTCCCTACCTTATGCAAACTTAATGCCTAAAGTGTTGCACCATCCAGTGCCTCCATCTGAAGCTACCAATGCAAAGATTGACGATGTGGTGCTCGCTCTCGATTGTCAAATGCTGCCACCTCCATGTGACGACACCTAGGTTCTATCCTTCCTTACTCCTATTAATTTTCATAGCCGCACTTATCATTTTGATTATGGGAATGAGGGGAGACAAACATGTTTATGGATTAACCATGGGTTTAGCGAACCTCCTCAATTGCTGATTTTCCCTGACCAGGTGACTGAATTTGAATGCTACAATATTGAATTTATTTTCTCCGAACATAAGGATAAATCTGCATGGTTGAGAACTATAATGATTTCCCATCTGCTTGTGCACGCTTTATGAAATCCAATAAGTGTTGACATCAGCTCACCTTACCTAAACATTATTCTTTGTAAATATATTTGTACATAACTTGTTTTAAGTAGTGTGGGTTTCTTGTAAATACTCTATTTTCCTACTTTTGTTAGGTTAGTTTGTTTGTTGTAGGTTGTTTTCTTTAGAGTAGTTTCTCCATTGCTTTCTTTCGATGTCCTGCTTTGGTTAGTTTTGGCGTTTTATTTTCGTTTGCTTTTATTTTCTTTTGTTTTCTCTTGCTTTGTTGTTGTTTTGCTTTGGGTCCCTCTGCTTTTGGCTGGGCACATCTGTGTGCACAACAACCTTTCTTATTTTGTGGGGTTGTTCTATGTATTTCTTTGTCAAACTCTAATCAAGTTTTTAGAATGGATGATGAGGATTTGTTAGTATCAAGCGATCTAGATGTTTGATTCAAAGTGGATAAGTCATTGGTTGGTTTGATTATGAAGTATTCTGGAATCTTATATCTCTCACATATTTTAAAGATGTGATGGTCACTATGGGTCCTTTGTGAAGTATAGTTAAGTGAAAAATCTAAAATTTTGCTCCAGCGCCACTGTGATTCTCAGCCCTGAGCGTGAGCTTCATTGCTTGCGGGTTGAAATAAAGAACTGAAAAGAGAAAAGAAACAAAAGAAAGAAAGCAAAATATTGAAAATCAAAAGAAGAGAAATTCAGCTTTTTAGGGGTATACAAATAACTCTACCAGGGCTATCGACACCCGGTCGGTAGTAAAGCAATGTTCAGGAGAATCACAACGACAACCTCGTCGGGGCTATGGATGCCTGACTGGCAGCGAGGCAATGTCCTAGAAGCTTTTGGAGTTAGAATAAACTACGTAGCTTAACTTGATGGAGCTTGGGTTCTAGCAACAACTGAAGGATGGGAATTAACGCAATTGCACACACATGGATTTTCAGCATACTGAAGGTTGGATTAACTAGTGGTTTTGATCCTTTGGTTGAACATGAAGATCACAACCAAAGATTATGGGTTTGTGATTCCAATTTGTCATCAAAATTCTCTAGAGCATTTCCCCAGCAAGTGGCCATTTGTTGTGCATGTTTTTCACACACGCCCTATTGTAGGCAGGGACCCTCTTTTTTTTTTCGCTCCAAATGGGCTGCTTTTCTCCCACCTCATTTTGGTGTCCTAGTTGGCCAACGTGCCCTTCAAAGTCACATTTTTGACTGACCATATTTTTCCCCTAAATTTAAAAATGGTTGTCTTGGGTTTTTTGGGCTTCACCTCCCCGCCCGCTTGGTTCGCTTTTCCTTGTTTCTTTGACTTTGGGTATAGGTTTCGTATGGATTTGGGATGTTTTGTGGTGCCCAAGTGAACTGCCAAGGTTTCATTAAGTTTCAAGAAGATGTAAAAACTTCAGAACAACATTTCAGTCTCTCATTTATGGAACGTCCAAACGCTCTCCCATTTTGGAAACAGACTTTGACCCACATGCTAAAATTGCATCCTCTCCTGCATGGGCCTTTCAAATTCCAAATTTGCAACTGGGAGATACCATTCAAGTTGGCCTACCCTATCCACCATTTTCGAAACAACATTCCGGCCTCTCATTTTTGGAATGCCCAAATGCTCTCCCAATTTGGAAACAGACTTTGACCCACATGCTAAAATTGCATCCTCTCCTACATGAACATTTCAAATTCCAAATTTGAAGCCGGGAGATACCATCTAGGTCGCCCTACCCAGTTCGTCGTGTTCAAAACAGCATTCCGGCCTCTCATTTCCAGAATGCCCAAACGCTCTCCCAATTTGGAAATAGACTTTGAACCACATGCTAAAATTGCACCCTCTTTTGCATGGACCTTTCAAATTCCAAATTTGCACCCGAGAGATACCATCCGGGTTGGCCTTCCCTATTCGTCATTTTCAAAATAGCATTCCTAAAACAACATTCTCGTTTCTCATTTCTGGAACGTCCAAACACCCTCCCAATTTGGAAATGGACTTTGACCCACATGCTTAAGTTGCATCCTCTCCTGCGTGAACTTTTCAAATTCAAAATTTGAAGCTGAGAGATACCATCCGAGCCACCCTAACCTATTCATCATTTTCAAAACAACATTCTGGCCTCTTATTTCTGGAATGTCCAAACGCTCTCCCAATTTTGAAACAGACCTTGATCCACATGCTAAAATTGCATCCTCTCCTGCATGGAATTTTCAAATTGCAAATTTGCAGCCGGGAGATACCACCGGGTTGGCTTGTCATGTTTGTTGTTTTCAAAACAACATTTCGGCCTCTCGTTTCTATAATGTCCAAACGCTCTTCCAATTTGGAAATGGACTTTGACCCACATGTTAAAATTGTGTCCTCTGCTGCATGAAATTTTCAAATTCCAAATTTGAAGCCGGGAGATACCATCTGGGTCGCCCTACCGTATTCGTTGTTTTCAAAACAATATTCTGCCCCTAATTTCCAAAACGTCCAAACTCCCTCTAGTAAACTGTTAATGGCAATTCACACTGAATATTATGATCTTTTGATGATGCATGAATGGATCTAACAAGGATTTTGCAAGATTTGATTAACATTTGCCTTGATTTGTGTATGAAAGCACTTATGACACTTCATGTATGCAAGTTTCAAGAAGCCTACCGCGGGTCCGTCAGGAGACCAATTGAGAAAGTTGAACAAGGAAAAGCACGTGGCTCTCATCATCTTTCATTTTATGCCCACCTCTCCTTGTGGTGCCCATCAATAGAGCTAGCATCAGAAGAAGGCCTATGCCAATGAAGTCAATGATAAAATGCAAGGGGGGCTATCCTACTTTTCACCAGATGATGATGATCTTTGGGGGTTGTCCGCTCAAATCATGGGCAACAAATCCATTGATGACAGTTATCGACGGACCCATTTGATCCAATGAAGAATGTTGCAAGTCCATCAGGAAGAAGGCGGCTTTTAGGCAATTTCAGCTACAGTAAAAGGGAAATTAGCTAGAAGACAAAACTGCTACAATACTTGAACACTACAAGACAAAATAGGAAAAAGACAAAGATGTATTTTTTAAATTGCTGAATATTGTGGGGTAGGTGAAGCTCTAATTTAATTGAATCTGAGCCACACAATGTAACTCAATCATAGCCATTCATTTGGGCTTTGGAAACCTATAAATAGGGGTCTCCCCCTCATTTGTAAAGGGTTGGAGAGCTGTTTTAAAAATATTCTGCAGCAATAGAAAGCAACATTGCATGATCTATGGGTGTTACTTTTGAGTTTTCTCATTATGTGTGCATGGTTCTACCTTCCAAGTTAGTTTTAGTTGTTAGTTTCTTGAATAGAAGTGATGATGATGTTTGTTGTTACAGTATTTGATGAGCTTTCAGCCCATACTTTTGGCACTTGTTGATGACAAGCTGTTGTGCAAAGTTAGTCTAGGCTTCTTTATTTGATTCCTGCAACTTAGTTCACTTGCATGTTCATGATGTGTGTATGCAAACTGAAAATCTGTAGTTCTTAGAAGATTGCACTGGTTTTGTGTAACTATAGGTTTCTCTTGGCGAAGCAAAACCCAGTTTAGGGAGTTTGTCTACTATAGCAGCCTCCATGATCACTGTTCATTCGTAGTTTCAGATCCAAGAACCTTCTCTCTTCCCTTCCATTTTTTCCTTTTTTTTAATAAGTAACCTTAGGCAAGGTTCATTGCACATTATAAAGTTAAATCTGATGTTGCAATGGAGTTCAAGGCTGTTTTTTGAACCTGCAAAAAACACACAGCAACTCTCCCATCTTAAGAGCTCCATTTGCAGATCCAATTTCCCCACTTTGTGACTCATCTGTAAGTCTGCCTTGTATTTCAAGAAAATCACATCATACATCAACTAATATATTCCAAGCATCGTCATGACCTGACATCTGAGAGACCTTGGGATAGTGTTCTGCAATCTGATTATGGAAGATTGTCTTTCAAGAGAGGTGATGCACCTACTTATTACTTGTGTTGAGAGGTGCATAAAAAATACATCAACAGTAATGTTACCAACCTTAGCTTGGAATTGCTCTGTATCAAGGCTAGTAGAGATAATGGATGAAGCCAATGCTTCCTCAAGTATTTCTTTGTGGGCAGCTGAAATATTTCATAATTCCATGATGGAGATCTGAGTAGGAGTTCTTTTTAATTGGTCAAGGATGTTATAACCATTATTGATGGATTTATGGTTTTTAGTGGGGGTGTTACATGGTTGTGATGCCCTATAAATAGTGACCTTTCCACTGCATGTGGTGACTCCACAGTCAGTGTTGGCTCCCTTAATTCTAACAACAATGACCAATTCATCAAGGCATGCACAAATCCTTCGTATACATGGTTCACTTTGCCAAAATTTTGCTTACCTGTATCGTTTCCTTGATTGTAGTTGGGCATCAGATTCATGTATATTTTTAGATCTTGATTTCCAACTGGTTGTTCAACATTTATGATTTTATCATCAATGAGATCTTGGATGATAATTTTTAGTTTCATGCAGTTGGTGGTCATATGCCCCTTGAGCTTATGATAATCGCAAAGGAGATTTTCATTGTACCAGGGTGGCTTCACCTGGGTTTCTTGGTAATTATCATGAGTGGGGACCTTGATGAGGCTCTCATTAACCAAAATTTTCATGATGGATTCAACTGACTCCCCAAGGGCTGTAAATTTTCGCTTGGGGGATACTTATTTCGTAGAGGTGGTCCTCCTTGATTATTGAGACTATTGATTTGATTATGGGGTGGTTGTTGGTTTACCACATTTTCCTATGTCTTATTGTGATTATTTTTCTATGGTTGATGATGATGCGTTTGATTGTTTTTCTTTTGAGCACTGATGATGACCTTAGCATCGACCACTCCATTGTTGGTGACATTCTTGTTCTTTGCCCATGTGCAAGTTTTATCATTGTAGCTGGTGGATGGGCGATTGTCTTGATGTTTCAGATAGGTAGGTGTGCCTCCTTGCATTATAAGGGCCATTTCGATGTTAACCACCTTGGGGATCAATTGGTTGTATGTGGTGATGCATTACATCTTTAGACAAAATGCCAACATCTTGTCCAAATTATCAATGATGGTACAAACCTATTGTTCCTTTGGCATGGCCCATTTGCTTTGATTGGCCTTGGATCTCCATCGTTGTAAGGAGGCAAATGATTCCCCCTTTCCTTGTTTAAGTGTCGATAATTCCTCTAAACTAAAATTCACGCAAATGTTGAATGCATAATTTCAGAGGAATGCATCTTTGATTTCTTGGAATGTTCTAATATCAGTAGGCAGATGAGAGAACCACTCCGTGGCAGCACCAACCAAGCTTTGAGGAAACAATTACATCAGATATTTGTCTTTATATGCGACTTCCATACACTGTACTTGGAACTCCCTGATGTGATCATCAAGGTTCCCTATGCCGTGATATTTGTCAAATTTGGGGATTTTGAATCCCTTCAGGAATGGTACCATTTCCAAGCTCCTGTTGAACGGATAGGGACACAAATTGTTGGGTATCCTTGTTTTTTTTCTTCATTCAAGATCAAACACTTGTTGTGAGAGTAGTTTTATTTGTGTTGTCACATCATCTTACGGATTAGGAGGTGGGGTTAAAATGTTTTGAGGTGTTCAATTGGCAGATGGGATGTTGGTAGGAGTTTACTGCAAGCTTTGTTGAGTGAGTAATGCCTGCATTTTTTATTAATCCAACAATTCTTGTTGTTGGTCATGTTCCTGCTATGCCAACAATGCTATTTTTGGGATTTTTGTTGTTTGGCTTGCTGTTGGGTTGCTTCCTATTGTAGTTGATAATCTTGAAAGGCTTGTTGATATGCTTCTTGTTGGGTTGATTGTAATTTTTCTTTGTATTGTGCTTGCGCTTGCGCTTGTTGGGCTTGATATTGGGTTCGGGCTTAAGCATGCACTTGTTGGATTTATTTTGCAATTTGAGAAGCTTGTGTGGCTTCTGCGGCTTGTGTGGCTTGTGCAGCTTGGGAAACTTGTGCAGCTTGGGTGGCTTGAGCTACTTGAGCTACTTGTGCAACTTGGGTACCTTGTTGTTGCTATAGTAAGGCTTGGGATTGTGCAGCCTATTGTGCCTGTTGCGCTTGCTGAGTAGCTAGCTATGCGGCCTGTTGGTTTTGGAGTGCCTTTTGATGAGTGGCTTGTTGAGTAGCTTGTAATGTGATGGTTAATAAATTTTCCATGTTGTGTTTTGATGGTGGTGGCAATGGATTGGGAAGGGTCTGGAACGTTGTGATAAGCGGAATGGTCATGTTGATAATTGGGGTTTGAATTGTGGATGGTGTGATGGAGACACTTGGTCCTTGGGAAACCATGCCTTGGGAGATTTGAGGAATGGTGGATGTGTTAGTTGTTGGGGTTGCTTAGATGGTTGCAATCTATTTTTGCGATATCGATGACAGGATACAAGGATTTGATTGATTGATGGCGGGTAGAGGAGGAAGACCCAATCTAAGGGGTGATGTGGATGTAAGTGGTAAATGCGGAAATGGTGAAAAGATAGGTGGTACATTCCCTTGAAGTGATGATGATGGATGAAAGATTCCTCCGGCTCGAAACAAAGCACCTTCTCCTTATGAGGTAGGGAGATAGGTTTGCATGTCCAGAGGATAATTTGTTGTTGCATGATAAGAGGTTGGATTGACAGAATCATGGAATGTGAGAGGGACATATGGGTGTAATGGATTTACTAGAACAGATTGATCTGGTATGGTGTTTGCATTCAACTCTCGATTGCTCACAAGGGGATGTTTTTGGAGTTCTTGAAGCATTGCACTTCTCTTGTTAACAATTGGTAGGGTTGAAGCAATGGATGTTATGATTTGTAGGATGTCTTGAGAGATGCTTTGAAGCAGAAGCATGGATGAGGTTGGGGCATGATCCCAAGAGGTCTTTCTATAATAGTGCTTACGTCAAAGCCGAAAGGGAGTTTAGCCCCTTATTTTGCTAACTCAAGCATGTATTGGGAGGGATATATCCTCATCATTGCATTGAAAATTTGATTATTTTCAGGATTTCACACCATCTCTAGGATTTCATCTTGTGTCATCATGTTTTTGGTGATGTCCTCTACATGACCATCCTCCTAAGGATTTTGCAATGATAGAGGGAAATTTCTTGGATGATTGTTTGATCCAACATGATTTATTTCGGGAGAAATTTGAATTAGGTCACTTGAGGTTGATGTTTCCTTGGTGATTTCCATATTCTTCTTGTCTTGAGATCTTGTTTGCACCATAAAATAGAGATCAATTGATCTAACTTCAAGTACAAAAAGAGAAGAACTAGGATATATTAAGGATCAAAGTGATGATGAAAAATGAAGGATGGATGATACAAATGATAAAAACTCTTGAAGAACTTTGAGGGGGATGCTAAAATTTGCGGCTTGATTTTATTTGATTTTGATTGATTTGGATAATGAACTTGTAAACTCTAGGAAGTTGTATTATCCTAGGGTAAACTCGTACATAAGAGGATAATTTGACTAAATGTGTTAAGTCAAACAAAGTGATTTTTGATAATGAACTCCTAGACCCCAAGATGTTGGATTTTATCAAGAGGTAAATTCGCTCACAAGGATAATTTGACTAAGTGTGTTAAGTCAAACAAGATGATTTTGATTTTTCCTAGAAGTTTAGCATGATGACGTCTTCAAAGTTTCCAAGAGTTTGTTGGTGAAATTATTTTTGATTTTGATGGTTGAGAGATGGGCGAGAGTGATGATTTTTATCCTAGACTTGACCTAGATAAAACTCCTTCTTACAAGACCTTGGTTTTGAAGAACATGCCATACTTCCTATGTGAGAAAAGAAAACCTTTGAAAGAGATTAGGATTTTGTTGATAATAAACCTCATACAAGTTAGGGTTGTTTCTTAAAGCTTTCTTGTAGAATTTGTAAACCAACCTTTCTCTTACCTCGTGAAGCCTTGAAATACGTTCTTCATGGTCCTTTGGAGTACCAATGTAGAAAGGCCTCTTGCGAGCATACCCCAAATATCACTTCAAAAAATCACTCAAGAGATTCCCCAAATCATATCAACAATCACATCAACTCCACCAGTTGCTAACAAGGGAAGTGCCATGTTTCATGAATTACAAAAGCATCACCTTGTAAGCAATAGAGAGGTAAATATCAAAACCACACCGATAACTCTATCCTGATGAATTCATTACACCCGTATGTTCCACTTACTTCCCATAATCATGAAGACTCATCTTCATTCCATCCAACTCCAACCTATCCGCTGAACATACAAACTTCTCTCCCCATGATTTCGCAAGGAGAAGGTGGGTTATTCGAAATATGGGGAGTCTTTGACCCCTTCTCATCATCACTTTTTCAAGGGAACATACCATCATTCCCTTCATTCCCGCTCACATTTTTATCACCTCTTGGGTTGGGTCTTCCCCCCTACCCACCACCAATTTCTCAAACCAAAGCAATTAGAGCATCATATCAAGTCCCCTTCTTCTGCCAATAGTATCACAACAACATATGGTAACCATTCGAGCCACTACAATGGTCAATACATCCACCAGTCCCCAAATATCTCAAAGCATGGTTTCCTAATAGCCAAGCATCTCAATCACACCACCCACAACCCAAGTCTTGATCACTAACGCAACCCCTCTGTCCACCACAATGGTCAACACTGTCCCCAATCCACCACCAATTCCACCAAAATATAACATGACGAATTCATTCATCACCATGATTCAGGTAGTCCAAAAAGCCACCCACCAAAGGCTACTTCAACAAAACCAACAAGCTGCACAACACACTGCTCAACAAGCGCAAGTGCAACTAGCCGTCCAAAAAGCTGCACAAGCAAGCCAACAAGCACAAGCTCAAGCTCAAGCCCAACACCAGGCTCAACAGGCACAAGCACAGTATCACACACAATTGCAATCAATCCATCAATAAGCATACCAACAACCCCTGGAAGATTTTTAGGCACAACAACAAGCTAAACAACAAGCTTTGTTAGCATAATAATAGCTAGACCAACAAAAAGATTTGTTAGCACAAAAATAACTAGACCAACGATAAGGTTTGTTGGTGCAACAATAGCTAGAATAACAACAAGATTTGTGGGAACAACAATAGTAGGACCAACAACAAGCTTTGTTGGAACAACAACAAGAAGATAAAAAACAAGCATTGTTGGCACAAATGAAGGTATATCAACAAGCTTTAAACACACAACAAAGCTTGCAGCAAACCCCCACCAACACCCAACTCATCAATCAAACACCACAAATGACTCAAAACACATTCATCCCACCTCCTGACCCGTAAAACGATGTTGCAACACAAATCAAAATGCCCTCGTAGCAGGTGTTGGACCTTCAATCAGGAAAAACAACCAGAACGTCGAGCAATTTGTGCCCCTATCCTTTTGATAGAATTCTTACAATGGTACTGTTCCCGAAGGGATTTGAAATCCCCAAGTTCGATAAATATAATTGGATGGAAAACCCTAAAAAATCACGTCAGGGAGTTTCAAGTGCATTGCATGGAGGTTGCATATGACGACACATATCTAATGTGAATTTTCCCTTGGAGTCTGATTGGTCCGGCCATGGAATGGTTCTCTCGCTTACCCATAGGCATCAAAAAATTCCAGGAAATCGTAGACACATTCCTTAAAAACTATGCATTCAACATGGATACGGATATTAGTCTAGAGGAACTATCAATGCTCAAACAAAGAAAAGGAGAGCTATTTGCATCCTTCTTGCAAAGATGGTGATCCAAGGCCAATCAGACCAAGTGGACCATGCCAAAAGAACAACAAGTTTGCACAATCATATCCAATCTGGACGAAAACTTGGCATTCTATGGGTATGTGCAGGATCATGATGGGCCAAAAAGTGGCAATATGTAAGTGATATGATGGCCCATGTGGCTGAAAACTTTTGTTTTACCCAAAATTGATGAAATGAAAAGGGTTTTTAAAGGAGATTCTCAGCTTTCAACCAATATTAATTATTCTTTACTTTGAATTTTAAAAAATTATTATTATTTATTTTCTATTTGAGTTACGACTAAAGTCCTGATTGATAGGCTGATTGAAAAACATCTATAGCTTTCAAACAGTATCACATTTTTTGAGTCCAAAACATGTGTCACATTCTATGCTTTGTATACTATAGGATTAAAAAAAAAAATGAATTTTATGAAGTTTTGACCAAGTTAAGGTGGTCAGACATAAGAGTTTTTTATATTTTTTTAAAATTTGTAATAAAAAATTCATAATTAATTATTTAATTGGAAAAAAATTACAAAAAAATATGCATCACATCGAGACATGAGTCCTCTACTTATATATAAAATCATATGAAAAAATATTATCATTTTATTGTGGTTAGGGTGGTCAGACAGATACCTACTTCTTATTTTTCGCTGAAATTTAAGTACTTCTGCATTGACATTTAAAATTTTCACCAAATAGATTTAAAAAGAATAAAAATAAACCTAGTAGTTTAGAAACTACATTCAATTTTCTATAGATTCCATTCTTACATATTTTTGAAATAATATAGATAACTTATGCAAATTTTTATGTCAAGTTGCCTAACTTTGATTTTCTGAATTTTCATCGCCACTTAAGGGCTTGTTTTTTCCATGATGATCCTTCACATACCCCTATCTAAAAATTCAATGTATTACAACATATGATCAATTGATCCCAAAGGCACTCAATATCTAAAGAGCCCTTACTATGTGAGGGGACACATCTAATTTTCCTGCACAACAGGATAACCGTCCATCCACCAATTATAATGATAAACCTCGCACATGGTGAAGGAACAAAAATGTCACAAATGAAGAAGTGGTTGATTCTAAGGTTGTCATCAGTTATCCCAAGTAGAACATCCAGACCCATCATCAACCACAAAATCACAATCGCAACAATGTGAAAACTAATATGGTGGAACAACAACCATCGGTTCCGAACAATCAAATCAATAACCTAAACAATCAAGGAGGACCACCTCCCTGAAACAAGTATCCTCCCAAGCGGAAGTTCACGGCCCTTGGAGAATCAATTGAATCTATAATGAAGAAGTTGGATAAAGAGAACCTTATCAAAATTTCCAATTTTGAGCAATATGCGGAACCCATGACAAAACCAACATGGTACAATGAGAACCTCCTTTGTGATTTTCACAAAATCAAAGGGCAGAAAACCATAAATCGCATGAGATTGAAAAAAAATCATCCAGGACCTTATTGAGGACAAAATCATAAATGTCGAGCAACCCGCTGGAAATCAAGATCTCAAAATATACACGAATCCAATGCCTAATCATAATCAGGGAAATAGTCAAGGAAATAACCAAGGGAACAATAAAGGGAAACAAAAGTATGCCAGTGCGAACCTTCTATACAAAGACATCGTCACATGCATAGATGAAATGGTCACTGTCATTAGCATCAAAGGAGCCAATGTTGATTTTGGAGTCACCACACACGGTGGCAAGGTTACTATTGCAGGGGCATCACAACCATCTAAGACCCCAATTTAAAACCAAAAAGTCATTCCCTATGATTATAACGTCATTGACAAGCTAAAAAGAATCCTTGCTCAAATTTCCATCATGGAGTTATTGAAAATTTCTGCCGCCCACAAGAAAATCCTTGATGAAGTATTAGCTACATCCATTGTCTTTGCTACCCTCGATACAAAACAATTTCAATCTATGGTTGGTAACATCATCACTCCAAATCTCCTCACCTTCTCTGATCAAGACTTTCCCGCCCAACCATCTCACAATTGTGTGCTTCACCTTCAAGTGTTGGTTCACAAGAAAAAGGTCAAAAGGGTCTTGGTGGATGGAGGTGCGAGCCTCAATATTTGTTCGCTTAAACTCATAAAGAACTTGGGAATCTCAGAAGACTCCATCGACAAAAATAAAGGAATCACCATCAGAGCATATGATGACCAGAAAAGAGTGTCTCAAGACACTATCAAGATCCCAATCCAAGTAGGGCCAGCTACCATGGAAACCACATGTCAGGTCCTCGACCTTGACTTACCCTACAATATCCTCCCAGGATGCCCATGGATCCATGGAATGAAGTCACCTCAAAATTTGACCAATTTGTAAAATTTTCATAACAGAATGAGGAGGTCACAATACATGGTGATCCAGAGCCATTTTCTTAGTGCAAAAACTTTGAAGCCAAGTTCTACAAAATTCCCCAAGTACCAAAGAATGATGAAGGCCTATCCACTCCCTATATAGATCCATCTAACCTCACCTCCACTTCTGCGATAGAGACACCCTCCATCCCTAATATATCTGACATAAATCTCATGATCTAGGACAATGGGTGTGGATATTATAAAATCAAGAGAAATGCTTTTGTTGTAGGAGAGTTACCACAATCTCCTAGGCCACGTGGGCAACCCAACCAGTTGAAACACCTGTCCACACCTTCAGGGAAAACCCTTCTAGATTTCGCCGGTGGGGGATCTAAGTCGGGTAAATGTGGATGAAAGAGACATTTGAAGAATTCTATACCAAGATGAAAGGCCCACACCCACCCTACCCATGGATGAAGCTATTAGAGGATTATAAATAATGCTTGGTATGGGCTACAATAGAAATGAAAGCCTTGTAAGGAACAGTGATGAACGACTGGAGCCCATCATTGTAGAAAGTTGAATGACAAACCTTGGCCTTTGATGTACCCCTCTGAGTATAACCATGCATGGCCGAGGTACCCCTAATAGAGTAGTTAGGTCTCTTCCTCAGTTATCGACAACCACTCTTCAACTACCTGTATCAACAGGTCTGCTTCTAGATAATTTCACCTTCGACATAAATGATGTTTGTAGTAGTAGTGATGATGAGGATACCATAACAGGCCTTCCCATGCTTTTTGAAGATTCCTCCTTATTGATGATTAGTGCCTCACCCATTGAGTCAGACCACCAAACTTACAAAATAAACCTAGTTTACCCACAACTCATCAACTATGACCAACGAGGACCACCGGTTCTAGACACATTCAAAAACAATGAGGCACTCTCAAAATTCATGGGACTAAGGGATTTTTTTTTTTTTTTAAAATTTTGTTTTGTTTTTTTTAACTTCATAATGGGTTTTTTTGTTTTTTTAATTGATTTTAATGAATTAATTTAAATAATATTATATTAATTTATATTATATATTATTTATATTATGTTATTTACATTTTACATATAAAAATTTACGGTTTTAGTAAATTTAAATTACTGGGTTTGTATTTTTCTAATTGATTTTGTTATTTTTTATTTTTATTTTTTTTAAATAAATTTATTTTAGTAAATATTATATTAAAAATATTATATATTGATTGTATATTATGTTTATATTTAATAATATATATTATATAAAATATAAATATAGTTTACATTTTACATATAACAATTTACGATTTTAGTAAATTCTAATTAACAGGCTTGTATTTTTTTGAATTGATTTTGTTATTTTTTACATATATTTATTTAAGTAATATTATATTAAATATATTATATATTGATTATATATTGTGTTTATATTTAATAATATATATTATATAAAATATAAATATAATTTACATTTTACATATAATTTAATAATAAATATGTGTTAAATATTTATATTTTTAAAATGTAATAATATTTTTAAAATATATTATATAATTTACATTATATATAATGCAAATATAATAATATATTTTATTTATCCTAATTGACTTTCCACACTTCTTCGGCATACCCATTGCACACTAAGGTGCGATTGCTAGTTTAAATTTATTTGGTATTAATATTGATTAATTATTTCTTTAACACATTAATGATAAAATTTTGAGGAGTTTTTAAAATGCAATGATCAATATTGAAGTTTGTTTAGGTGTAATTTTAAGGGTTTTAAAGTAGAATGATAAAATCTTGAAAGGTTTTAAAGTGGAATAGTCAAACATGAAGAGTTTTTCGAAACATAATTTTTTATTTCTTTATTTTTTTGAGTTTTTTTAGGATGAAATAAAAATTATTTTGTTATTTTCTTTTCAATAATAAAGAATAAAATCACTAGCCAGTTATAAGTTAAGAGAATCTATAATTGTATTGTTTCTCAAATATTTTTTCCAAAAAGTAATTAGTTTGAGTGGTTTGTTATTTTTTTCCAATAATTTTTAATAGTGTTTACTCAAAGAATAAAGAGAAAAAGAAAGTCTGGGGACATGCATTAAAATATGAGCAAATAATTTATGGGTGAAAATTATGTTCAAAAATGAAAAATAAAAATAAATGGTTAACGAGAATGTACTAGCAAATGGCCAATAGGCACAATTATTTATAGCCCTATTTCTAAATAGTACACTTTTTTTTTTATTGCAATGGCATTTCATGTAGTTTTTCGTGGATAAGGGTATAAAAAAAATTCTATTACCTATTTGATAACACTTTTAGATTGTAGCTTTATTTTTTTTAATATATTATTCTTAAATAATAAAAGAAAATATAAATTTGTATGTTTATGCTCTACACATTGTTAGAATTCATAGATTTATATTGTTGTGATATGTACATTGTTAGGTATATTATCACCTAAATATTCTTTTTACTATCACAATCCACCATTGTACAATTAGAATGTGTTATGTTGTGGTATCTATCTTATTATATTAATTAATTTTTTTCTCTTCAAGCTTCAACAATAAAGCACAAAAATTGTAAAAAAATATATAAAACTATAATATTCTAATCTACATAAAAAATGGGTAAATAGTGGGTTTTTCATGTGTTTTTGATTAAGGGTAAAGTAGGTTTTGAAGGGACCCAAAACCCTATTACAAAATGTTACTTAAATGATTAACAATGAAAACCAGCAGCCAACCATCAAAAAACCAATTAGAAAGCATAGCAAGAAAGAATAACAACAATAAAAAACTATTGTAACTCTTAAAGAGTATTGGTTGCATCTAGATCTTTTTGATAAAAAATTTGACATAATAATTTGATGCACATTACAAGAATTGACTCCTTATATTTGTATGCGAACAATTTCCTTCAATGATCAAGTTGGCCTTGAGGCAAGATGGTGTCAAATTCTAGAATTTAAATTTCGCACACTACACTGAGTCAACCTTAAGGCCGAAGTAGATTCTTTGGAATTAACGTGCCACTGTATAGGCCTATCCATACGCTTCCCTAACCCCTTCTATCTTCTTGAAACTTTGTAGTTGATATCGCATAATCCAGAGGTATTTTTATTGGAAAATGTGCCTCAATTTACTGGCTTGGACCTCTGTTAAAGGCTTGATGAATTTATGCCTTTATTGCTACACCGTGGAGTTCTCATGTGGTCATTTTGGTCTCTGGTCAACGAGAATTTTTCTGGTCGGCGAGACTCCAACGGGTGTTACAACGATGGGCCAACGGGCTTGGAGTTGGCAGAATGTTATGTCAGTTTTCCTTGGCTTCATCGATAGAACGTTTGCATATCAATGGGAGACAATGTGTTGTATCACCGATCTATCGGTGCAGTTACCTCGCCTTCATCACCGAAATAGATGCTTATCAATGAGAGGAAATGCAATGCCTCACTGATATATCGACACCTGCATCTACGGTTACGATCATTTTTAATCTGACAATGCTCGTTCTGTTTCATGCCCTTTTGAGGCAAGTATCGATGGGACTTTGTGAGTTGGGCAGAATTGCCTAAGCAGTTGATGTGTGGCAGTTTGATCAGCGGTGATTGCTTGTCCCGTACCTCGCATGGTGGGTCCCGAGTTATTACTGCAGAGTGTTGTCGGCTTCGGACATGTGTCAACGTTTCAAAGAAATTTATTAGAATATTGGGAATGTGGTTTTTGATTCCCTGAAAGAGAACTAGCAATGTACACGTGTCATGGTGGGCCCCGACTATGACGATGGCTGAAGTTAGCGATAGCGCGGTATTTGGAGCCCAGGGGTAGTTGGTCGATCCTTTTTCAGTTGAGTGGCAGATGAATGGCATATTGACACGTGGCGCGTTTTCATTGGTTGTTTTTGCATCGCTATTGCAAAACAACATTTATTGGTCGGAAGCTTGATTGGTGAAAAGTGATATATCATGCATTTAGTATGAGATCATTTTGGCGGATGTCAGAGCCCGATTTAGGTGATTTTCAGGCAAACAAAATTAATTGTTAGGGGTAGCTCGATGCACGATTATAGGGCGATCTGATCCGAGATCGATTTGGCATTTCGATGAATGAAGTAAATTAAATGCACCTTAATTGGTTGTTGAATAGGAGAGTTGTGATTCATTGTATGCGATAATAGCATTGCAATAGTGAAGAGGTCAACCGAATGTTGATGAGAGATAACATCTTCAAGTAAAGTCTGTAACTTTGTATGTAAATATTTTTACTGTAATACAAAGTGATTTAGCTTGGTGTGGTGGTTTTTTCTCCTATAAGGGTTTTCCCATGTAAATATGGTGTTATCTCTGTGATCGTTTATTTTTGTTACTCTTGTTATCTTGTATGTGTTCATCTTAAGTGTTTTAAATTGTTATCTATGTGATCATTTATTTTTGTTACTCTTGTTATCTCCTATGTGGTTTAGCATTAGGAAAGCGTTTCCGCACCTCTTGCTTTTCCTTTCAAGTGGTATCAGAGCCTAGTCAGTTGTGTTATCCTTGTCAGTAAGGTTGGTTTTCTGTGCTAATACTGTTCTAGTGGGAGTCTTGCAAAGTTAGAACCAAATACTGTTTGAGATGGTGAGTACATCAGGAAGAGTAGAAATTGAAAAGTTCAATGGCAACAACTTTGAGTTGTGGAAACTCAAAATGGAAGACTTGTTTGTAGATAGAGACCTCTGGGTTTCTATGTCTAGAACTATGCCACAAGGTATGAAACAAGAAGATTAGAATCTTGCAAATAGAAAAGAAAGAGGACTGATAAGACTTAGTCTAGCTAATTTGGTACTCCTAAACGTCCATGAGGAGAAGTCTGCAACTTCCTTATGGAAGAAGCTTGGTGATATTTATCAGGGAAAGTCTGGTAAATAAGTTATTCCTGAGGAAGAAGTTGTACTCCTTGAAGATAGAAGAAGGAGCATTTGTTAAAGACCATCTAAACTTATTTAATATGGGTGTTGCTCAGTTGGTGTTTGTGGGTGTGAAGATAGAGGAGGAGGATCATTGCATGCTCCTGTTATGTTTGTTACCTGACACTTGGGATCATCTTGCAATGACTATTGGAAGTATGACTACTACTTTCAAGATGGAAGACGTGGTTTCGTCGTTGTTGTCAGAAGAAATACAGAGGAAGTCTTTAGAGATGACCAAAGAGGCCCTTGCTATTCGAAGTAGATTGTAGGAGAAAGGTAAGAAGAAAGATAAGAAGTCTAAATCTAAATCTGAATGGAGATCAAAGTCTCTTGGTAAAAATCCCAAGGTGAAATGTTGGAACTGTGGGCAGCCTGGCCATATTCGAAAGGATTATAAGGAGAAGAAAAAGAAGAAGAGTAACTCTTCAGACAATGACTCTTCTCAGAGTGATGTAGATGCCTTCATTACAACCTTGGCAACTTAGACATCAAATGATGTTTGGCTGGTTGACTCTGGTGCATGCTTTCACATGACGTCTCATAGAGAATGGTTCACTAAGTACGAGAAGTATGATGGTGAAAAGGTGTACCTGGAAAGTGATTCAAAATTGGAGATTGTTGGCCATGGAAGAGTCAAAATACAATTCCCTGACGAAAGAATCAAAGGGATTGGTGATGTACTGCACATACCAGGTTTGGCTCTTAACTTACTTTATGCCAGTAAGCTTAATGATGCTAGTGTGGAAGTTTCTTTCTTGAGTAAAGGATGTAAAATGGCTAGAGGTGCAATGGTGTTGGCTAAGGGTGTACGCACTGAAACTCTATACAAGTTGGATGCACGTCGTGTTCAATGTAACAACATCTCTGAAAAGTCAGAGAAATTTTCTCATGAAGAGAAGAAGACTGGCGCTCCTCTAGATGCAAATTCCTTGGAGGTGAAACTCCTAGCAGAGAAGACCATGTTGTGGCATCATAGACTCGGTCACATAGGTGAGAAAGGTTTAAAAACCTTGAAAAATAATAATCTTGTTGAAGGGCTTGTTGATTGTAACCTTGAGTTTGATTTTTGTGAACATTGCATATATGTAAAGCAACATCGTCTTTCATTTTATTTGAGTCCTCATAAATCTTTTGGTGTACTAGATTATGTTCATTCTGATGTGTTTGGTCTAGTTAACATTCCTTCATTATCGAAGTCTAGATATTATGTTTCTTTTATTGATGACTATTTGAGAAGGGCATTTGTATACTTTCTGAAGAGTAAATCAAAAGTGTTCAGTCAGTTTAAAGAATTTAAAAGTTTGGTAGAAAATTAGACTGGAAAGAAAATCAAATATTTGAGGACAGATAATGGCAGTGAGTTTTGTTCTGCAAATTTTGAAAGGTACTATAAAGACAATAGGATTAAAAGGCATAACACTACACCTTATACTCCACAACAAAATTGAGTTGCTGAAAGGTTGAACATAATGTTAATGGAGAGAGCAAGAAGTATGTTGAGTAGTGTTGGTCTAGAGTAGAAGTTTTGGGCTAAGGTTGTGGCTACAACATGTTACATGGTAAATTGTTCACCTTGTTCTGCTCTTGTTGACAAAACACCTTTGGAATCATGGTCTAGTAAGAAGCCCTCTTTGAGACATATTTGTGCCTTTGGCTGTGAGGCATATGTATATGTGCCAAATGAGAAAATATCAAAGTTGGAGAACAAGGTTGTTAAATGTATCTTCATCGACTATGGCGTTGGTGTGAAAGGATACAAGATTTGGAATCCCGATACTATGAAGGTTCTGTACAATAGAAGTGTAATATTTCGTGAGTTTTTCAAGCCTTCAGTAGCTGATGCATAGTTAGAAATAGAACAAAAAGAAAAGAAGAATGATGTAGTTCAGATTCCCCAGACTCTAGAAAAAGAGGAACTACATGGTGTACCTAAAACTGAGGAGAGTTCAAGAAGCTCTAAGAGTTTTGAAGATGAAGAACCACAACCTTAGCCAGTAAGAAGGTCTACACATGAAAGAAGACAACCTGAAAGGTATGGTTTCTCTATGTTGGATTCAAACTATGTCTGTGCTTTGATTACTAGCACTGATGAGCCTAAGACTGTAAAAGAGGCAATTAGTATGTCTGATTCAAATTCCTGGTTGGAAGGCATGAATGAAGAAATGGAATCATTGAAGAAGAATGAAACCTAGGATTTGGTACCTTTTCCTGAAGGGCGAAATCCTGTTGGCTGTAAATGGGTATTTTAGAAGAAGACTAGTCTAGATTGCAGTGTTGAATAGTATAAAGTGAGGTTGGTTGCAAAGGGGTATTCCAAGGTAGAGGGAATTGATTATGGAGAAATATTTTCCCCTATAGCAAAGCTGACGTCTATCAAATTTTTGTTGTCACTTGCAGCCACGTATGACTTAGAGATTGAGTAGATGGATGTGAAAACAACATTTCTCCATGGAGAGTTGGAAGACAAAATTTACATGTCCCAACCTAAGCATTTTGTTGAAAAAGGTAAAGAAATCCTGGTCTAAAAATTAAATAAATCTTTGTATGGTTTGAAGTAGTCTCCTAGAATGTGGTACCAAAAATTTGACATTTTTGTGTTGTCTATGGGATTTGTGAAATCAAAATCTGATCATTGTGTATTAGAAGTCTGAAAATGACCGTGTGCTTATTATTACCCTGTATGTGGATGATATGTTGTTCATAGGAAATAGTAAGACTATGATTTATGATCTTAAAGCTCAGTTGTCTACAAAGTTGGAAATGAAAGATCTAGGTGCAGCAAGGTATATTCTAGGAATGTAAATAACTAGGGACATAATGAGTAGAAATATTTGGGTCAGCCAGAGTAAGTATGTTAACACTGTTCTCGAGAGATTTTGTATGAAATATTGCAAGCCATTAGTTGTTCCAGTTTTGACGAGAATGAAGCTATCTATTGAAGATTGTCTAAAATCTGCTACAGAGATGGAGGACATGAACAAGGTTCCTTATGCAAGTGTCATTGGCAGTTTAATGTATGCGATGGTATGTACAATGCCAGACATTTCCCAAACATTGGGAGTACTTAGCCATTTTATGGAAAATCCGAGAAGGACACATTGGGATATTGTGAAGAGAGTGTTTAGATATCTAAGGGGTACTTCGGAATATGCTTTGTGTTACCATGGAAATTTGGTTGGTCCATAGAGAACACTCAACATTTTTGGATATGTGGATTTTGATTGGGCAGGGGACATTGACAGCAAGAGATCCACCAGTGGATACATTTTCATGTTAAATGGTGGTGCAGTCAGTTGGATGAGCAAGTGACAGGCTGTAGTCGCTTTGCCCACAACATAGGCAGAATACATGGCAGCAACAAAAACCTGCAAAGAAGTTGTTTGGCTGAGTCGTTTGTGTTCTGATATTGGTTTTAATGTAGGGTAGATTATAATTTTATGTGATAGTCAGAGTTCCATTTGTCTAGCAAAGAACCCTACTTTCCATGCCAAGATAAAGCACATTGATGTGCACTATCACCTTGTGAGGGATATGGTGGAAGATGGAAAGGTCTGTTTAGAAAAGGTTGACACTTTGAAGAATGTTGTAGATGCATTAATGAAGCTAGTGAGATAGACAAGTTCAGATGGTGTGAAAGTTTGATGGGCCTTGGGGCCTATGATCATCAATAAATTTGAAGTCTAGAGGAATCAAGTAAGTCTTCGTCAAGTGGGAGCTTGTTGGAAAATGTGCCTCAATTTACTGGCTTGGACCTCTATTAAAGGCTTGACGAATTTATGCCTTTATTGCTACACCACAAAGTTATCATGTGGTCATTTTGGTCTCTGGTTGACGAGAATCCAATGGGTGTTACAGCGATGGGCTGATGAGCTTGGAGTTGGTAGAATGTTATGTCGATTTGCCTTGACTTCATCGATGGAATGTTCCCATATCGATGGGAGACAATGCGTTTTCTCACCGATGTGTCGATGTAGTTACCTCGCCTTCATCACTGAAGCAAACACTTATCGATGAGAGACAATGTAGTGCCTCGCCGATATGCCAACACCTGCATCTACGGCTGTGATGGTTTTTAATCCAATGATGCTCATTTTTTTCCGTGCCCTTTTGAGGCAAGTATCGACGAGACTTTGTGAGTCGGGTGGAATTTCCTAAGTGGCTGACACATGGCAGTTTGATCAACGGTGATCACTTATCCCATACCTCACATGGTGGGTCCCGAGTTATTACTCCAGGGTGTTGTCAGCTCTGAACACTTGTCAATGCTTCAAAGAAATTTATTGGAATATTGTGGATACAGTTTTTGATTCCCCAAAAGAGAACTAGCACCGTACACATGTCATGGTGGGCCCAAACTATGACGACAATTAGAGTTAGCGATAGCGCGGTATTTGGAGCCTGAGGGTAATTGACCGATCCTTTTTTGGTCAAGTGGCAGACGAATAGAATATCAACACGTGGCACGTTTTCATTGGTTGTTTTTGCATCGCTGTTACAAAACAACATTTATTGGCCGAAATCTTGATTGGTGAAAAGTGATATATCATGCATTTAGTATGAGATCATTTTGGCGGATGTCAGAGCCCGATTTAGGTAATTTTCATGCAAACAAAATTACTTGTTGGGGGCGGCTCAATGCACGATTGTAGGGCGATCTGATCCAAGATCGATTTGGCATGTCAGTGAATGATGTAGATTAAATGCACCCTAATTGGTTGTTGAATAGGAGAGTTGTGATTCATTGTATGTGGTAATAAAATTGCAACAATGAAGAGGTCAACTAAATATTACTGAGAGCTAACATCTTCAAGTAAAGTCTATAACTTTGTATGTAAATATTTTTACTATAATACAAAGTGATTTAGCTTGGTGTGGTGGGTTTTTCTCCTGTAATGGTTTTCCCACGTAAATCTAGTGTTATCTATGTGATCGTTTATTTCTATTACTCTTTTTATCCTATATGTGTTCATCTTAAGTGTTTTAAAGTCTTAAAATAGGTCTTTGCACTTCTCCTATGTGGCTTAGCGTTAGGAAAGCATTTCTGCACCTCTTTATTTTCCTTTTAATTTTATCCATTATACTTGTTGAAGTAGGTGTTATTCGCCCAGCATAATCATCTTCTAATAGCGATATATTTCCAGTATTAGATCCATTTCCCTTAATATATGGATATGATGTCCAGGTATCATCGTAGATTCTCAATTCCAAATTGCAATATGGAATTTTCTCCTATAAAGGAATATAGAGTTCCTAGAAGTGATTTTGCTTCGATACAATGAGCATGGACTAACAATCTTCTAATGGTGATATATTTTTGGTATATGGTATTTTTTCCATAGGATTTAGACATGATGAGTGAGTGTTATTACAATGTAGCATAAAAAAATTAACCCTTTTTTTACGTTTAGTTTGTGAATGAATAATTAATAATAAAATGGACTTAATTGTGCCTTATTTAGGGTGTTGTAAAGTGTTTTCATACAATTTCACACTAATCTAGGGTTTTATTAATCGATTGAGGTTAATTAGAGCTGAATTAGCCCCTTAAATTAGCTTTATTTATTACATTTCATGAAGGATAAATCTCAACACTCATTAATAATGTTGCATAACACTTAATTTGGCAAGGTTTGAGTCCTAGGATAGTGACCTGGGACCCATTCAACACTAGGCGAATGATTCCTCACTATGTCCTAGGACCCCCCTTTTTATATGTTATTTCACCTCCTAAAAACATGGTCCTAGTTAACTATGCTAGGACCCATTCGCCCAAGGTGGTAAATGGGTCCTCCTTAACTAAGGACACCCATTTTTGAACTTATTTGTGGCATGATTTTAATGATTTTGAATCCTATATCTAATGTCCTAATGCATTATTTAAATTTCAAGATTAAATATAAGGCTAATTCACATAGTTTCATCTAAGAATTCAAGTATTTAAGCATTATAACAATTTTATGATCAAGAGAGCACTTCAAGAGCATTTCAAAGGCATTCAAGGGAAGATTATCAAGGTTTTCAAAGTTCATATCATTGTGTCAAAGGAATAGTGCATCATGCATGTTGTTGAGATTATGTGTTGATGTAGCATTGAAGATCCATTTACAAGCATTGTTCCACATCCAATTCAAGATCAAGATCTACATTCCTTATAGCAACTTTATGATAGATTGTTGATTTACATTCCAAGACTTCATCTAGAGTATCATTATTTCATATTTCATATTTCATGTTCATGTTTCATTGTTTAATAATAAGGTTTAATTAATCAAATGGGGTATGACCAAGGAAAACCCCTATTCCCTAATAATCATTTTTTTTTCTTCTCTCTTGATGTGTAATTGTAGGTTTTAGATTGAAGATTAAGTGGAGAAAAAAGTTGCAAAGTTTCAAGATTGAAAGTTGTAAAAGTTGTCATCTTTGTTACAAGATCATGAAAATTGCTCTACATAATTTAATTCCAACTTTCAGGAGCTGGGAGTACAGACATTGAAGAACAAAACCCAGCAATCACTTATCCAGAACCCTAGCAGGGACCCACTCGCCACTGAGGGAATGAGTCCTCAATGACCCTCGAAACAACACTTTTTCAACAAGGTACATATCATATCAGTATCTTTAAACATTCCTTATTACTGTTATAACAATTAGGATTAGTTTTTTATTGTTATTTATGCATTATTCTTCTCATAATTGAGTGAAACATACCCCTAGGAAAAAATAGGTTCATCCCCATTTGGGTGAACCTCTTTTCTATGTTTCATGTAGATGTTATATTCTAAACTATAAGTTAAGGGGATTTTTCGTGAATATTCTAAACCACAAGTCGAGGGGATGTTTTGTGAGGGATTTTGGTAAGATTCTTGGATTCTTCCTTTTAGTTGATTTCCCAGAAAAGAGGACATGACAGAAGGTCACCTCTAGAAATAGGAAGAAAAGAGTGTCCATATGGTAAATTCCCCATCTCACTAAAATGCATGGGTAACCACCTATTGCATCTACCTAGTATATAGAAACAAATATTGAATACGTAGCTCACTCTAATGTGAAAACAAGGAAGCATTAGTAGAAATAGTAGAAACCTCCCATAATTATAACAAGGGAGACCCAAGATAGGTACACTAAAACTATGTGAAACCAAAAAGTGCATTAAGGAAAAATAATAATATCTAAGCATATAACTAATAGTACCTACTAATAAAAAGGGTGTGCAAACTAAGGTAAACACAAATGAGATAATAATCACTAAGATTCACTACTATCATGGAAGGGACACTCACTTAACAAATGTGTGATGGCAAAATAAAAATCCTACACTAGCCTCTCATGAGACTTTATATCATAGTGCGAGTATAATAAGGGACAATATGATTTAAAGATCCTAATAATACGCATACAATTATGAGGCACTTTATTTCATTATGTACATAATGAGAAGTCCTTCCAATGGAAGCTCACAATGTCCAAAAAAGATCACATGCTGAAAATATAGTTCTCTAAAAAAATGAAAAGTAATAACACCATGAAAAAGTACACAAAAAATCATGCACTTTCAAAAATTAGGACTCAAAAAGGAGAATGTATGTAGAAGATATGGCTTCTCAAAGTCTTCGAATTGAGGATTGCTCAATAACAAAACTGAAAAAATTAACATTTAAAAAAAATCAGAAGCCAAAACTAAAAACCACCTACACCACTATAAAGAGTACAAAATTATATCCCATTTCAAAAAAACATGCACTAAAAAATACCACCATATGACCAAGATATCCCCTTTGGAATATGGAGTGCAAAATTGAAAAGCCCAATTGAGAGGGGTAGGGAAGGGAAAAAAAATACCTCTACCAAATTTCACAAAAAAGCCTCCAAATTTGGAGGTCTACCACATTAAAAACCCCTAGTAAAAAAACTCCTCTATGGTACGAGTGTAATTATTGGATAAAAAATATATTTATTTTCACACTTTTTAAAGGTAAAAAGCAACAACAAAAAAATATATTTTTGTAAGAAAAAATATATAAAAGGAAACTTTTATTTTTTAAGAATTATATTTAAAACAATTAAGAAAAAAAAGGCCAATGCCCAAGGGGTACCATTCCATGGTACCCCTAATGGAGGGGTAGGGCCGAAGGGGTTGCCACCCTACCACATTGTGGTAGGTGGTAATACCCCCATGGGTACCCCCCATTTTTTTAAAAACTTTTTTAATATAATTTTAAAACAAAAAAACTTGTGTTGGTTGTAAAAAACGTTATTTTTTGTTTTTTATAAATTTACAAGAAAAATTAATATTTATTTTTTTGAAAAATATACCTTGATCTTCATGCAAGGAGGTCATACAACTTCTCTAGAATTTTTTTTTTCCTTAGAAGCTCCTGACATGGATTTCAATGATTTGACAAGTGAACTTAAGGTTTTTGGACCTTCTGAGTGCAATGAAAATGTCTCTTTTGGCTCAAAATGCTCTAAAATTGTAGCTACCCATTGGATCTGAAAAAAATACTTCAAACCCTTGTAGATCTAACCTCTAGAGTCCAAATCATGCCAAACAAAAGGTAGGTATGACTTTCTCAACAACTCTAAATCCAATGGAAGACCCTATTTTCCTCTTGGATGCACCAAATTATAGCTCAAGGAAAAAATATCTCAAAAATGAGAAAAGGGATTACAAGTCTAGAGCTCTAATGCCATGTTGAAGTTGGGAAAATTCAACTCCACATATCCTAAAGATCACCTACAATCAAATAATTTCCAAAGAAAGGTAGAATAGAAAAATCTATGGAGGCAAAGAGCTATTGATCCAAAAAATCATGACTCATAATTAATGTGTATCATAATGATACTACAATAAACAATCCTTATAAAGGATAATAAACCTAGAAACCTTAGGTGAGGATAAAACAAGATCATGACACGAGTCCTCATCCTATGACATGAGCCATAAAAAAGAATGACCTAAGTTAGCTTAAGTAATTTGAGGAAAAATGACCTAATAATTAAATAAATAATTAATTAGGAAATACCTTTTACTCTAACAATAATGTAAAATTTGGTTAATCTAACATATCAATATCAATATATGCACTTTGATTTTTTTATTTGAATATTTTATTCTAGAGTTGTCCTTGAAGGCTAATGAAATTAACAATTGCTCACCCTAGTATCCTCTTCCTTATTTTATTTCTCAAAAGCATCCACCAAATAAATTTGGATGATCAAATGCATTTTTGGTATTTTACATTGATTACTAATTTCTCTTTAACTACTATCTTCTAACTTTGATAATGGAGAAACATGCCTTGATTATTATTTCAATCTAGATGCATACGACTATCCTTATGAAATTAAGGTCACTAATAATTGTTATCAACCTTTCTACATCATCCTAATTTTTGTGTGTCGCATATATATGTTGAAGCAACAAATAGGGGAAACATCTTGTGGTTATTGTCTTGGTGGGAAAAGTGAAAAACTTAGGGTTCAACTAGGGTTAGTCACCTTTCTGCTAACAAAATATTGGGCAATTGAATATGGGAAAGGACATGGCATTAACTTACAACATGAAAGGTGAGTAAACCAATCATTGATCTACAATTACCTTTTTTTTGTGGGGAGGTGGGCTTGAGTTGGGTGATTTGGAAATCCAAAATTATGATGAAATTCAATGATGCAACTAGCTAATTATGATAATAAACTATTCTTATATGAATATAGAAAATTTGAAAACTAATAACCAAATTTAATGACCAAAAATGAATAAATCAAATATGTGTGCACATATACTTCAAGTTTGAGCATGATCTGAGTGGACAAGGGCACCTAGGGTGCCCTAGACTAGATATCTAAAATTGAATCCTTTCATAGTCCTAAGGTCCTTGTTTCATCACTTCTTCCCTCTATATCTTGTTGTCGGATCTTTGTATATCACTGAGATAATTGAGTTTTCATATATTATCAAGTTGTAGGGCTTACATACACAAATGATGAAATTTTATTCAATATTCTTCTAATCCTCTCTAGATTTGGAACCTACTCATTCAAAAGGAGTGGAAGGGTTATGCCATATAGGATTTTTCCTCTGTCAAACCCCATGTTTGTATTTCTACCTCCAAAATGGAAATATTGATGATAAAGAGAGCTTATCCTTTTGAGGGATAGAGGCTAAATGAAAATAGACTAATGAATCATCAACTTTATGCAACTCACCACTCAAATATGATCTCCTTGAGGGACTAAAGTCATTCACATAACCTCTAAGGCCTGATTAAAATTTAGCTTGATTTGATTTGAATACCTACAAGCATTAGTACTCATCAAAAAATGCATGCATGAACACAAAAAAACTCACATAAAACTTGAAAAGGTTCTCGGATGCTAAATTGTTGCAATAATTCTACAAATTATGCTCTTGACTACTCTTGAATTGATTTTCAAAGTAGTTTTTGTTGGCCTCCTACAATGATTTAATGACTAATCCTTTATAGTCATGATTCAGAGATTGGACATCTAACCTGAATAGACATTTTAACCATCATGAAGGTGCATTTAAATTTTCAACCCAAGGACATGAACTTGAAATGGGCCAGCACCATATGTGCACTAGGAGCTCAAAGTAGTCATCTTCATTCTATTGCTAAGAAAGATTCAATACTGAAAGTAAATTGCATGGAAAAGAACAAAGTAAATGTCGAACATCACTCAACAATTAAACTAAGTTGAAAATGCATGACATGAATGAAAATATGAGTAACAAACAGGAAACTACTTTGTCTGCTTTAGCTGCAGGAAAAGTCACATAATGAAATTCTAGTGGTTGCAAGAACAGTCAATGTCACATTCTTAACTAAGTACTAAACAAAAACTAATAACTAATCTAGCTAAAGTAAAGGATGGATTTCTCACCAAGTGGGCCCCCTTGGATGAGTATCCTCTAAAACTAATATAAACTCAAATTCTCAACTTAGAATTTCATCTTATTCATTGGGAAATGCAAGTACAAAAGAGTAGCTTGTCTGAAAATGCTAGCATATTATCAAATTGTACAACAAAAATAACTCAAAAACTCTCGAAGAAGGAGGATTTGAACCTTATTTATACTATCAACTAAACAAGGCAGTCAACTCCCACTAACTAAGAGGACGCCATTTAGGGAAAACAAATAAAATAATAGAAGGGTGGTTACACATGCAAGGAATTCGATCAGACATGCATGTCCAAACATAGACTCAACACTAAATTAACTCCCACATTTGCTCAACATCATGAAAGACCAATACAAGGTGGTTACATGCGGCTGACATGGGGAATCTCCTGTCATCGTCCTTCAATTGACCCTTGAATGATTGCGCTGCATTACCAGCCGGTGGCTGCATTTCTCAATTTAGTATCCTCAAGTATGTCTACATGGCAATTTTAGTACGCATAATAATTGCACATCTATAACCACCTTAAATAACATTCATTAACCACATGCAAAATTAATATAAATAGTCCACATAATAGGCTAATGTCATTAAAACTGGCAGAAATATAATTAAACCCAATTTTTATGATTTGAGGGAAACTCTATAAAAATATCAAGGTCCATGTCAACTTTAGCAAATAAACTATAGATTCTACCCAAAATTGGACCAAAAAATAGGCTCATCACTGCCCCCAACCTAATGTTTTGTTGGTCCTCCAACAGGGGAAGAGTTGTTATTCTCTTTGGTCAAAGCTCTAAAATTTGCAACTGATAATTGTCCAATATCAGTGTTTGTTGAGCGAGAGTCAGGGTCCTAGTAGAATCCTCCCAATCTCCCAAGTCTTCTCTATCTTTGATTTTCTTCATCAATGTCATAGCAGTAGAATCTAAATTTTGGCACAGGCCACATGAGGATAGGTGGCTGAAAATTCAAGGGAAGCCACTGTCATCCCTTTGTTCTCCCAAGCTGAACGTACCTTTCAATATTTTTTATTGTTGTAGCATAGTTCTGGATGGAATGAGGTTCAGCCTATTGCAGCTCATCAATTAAAGTCTTCCATCTCTGTGATATATATCCTTTCATGGTGTCCTCTTTTGTTGTCATCTTTACCTCATATTCACTGTAAACTGCCTCAATCCAAGGCATAATTATGTCACCATAACTAGGCCTGAAAATAATTTTGTGCCATTCTCTGTAAATATCCTTGGGGTTTCTTGATTCAGCAATAAATGGCCAAGGGGATATTGGATTCCCTCTTCCTATAAGCATTATATTTCTCTCCCCAGCTAATCTCATTTTGCATCCAAGACATGAATGTTCTCAATTGGATATCTCCAACATATAGTAGCGGATTCCAATCTTCGTCTTGAGTTACAGTAAAATTATGTAAATAAAATTCACATAACATATTCTTCATTTCAGGGGAAGCAATACTATAAGCATTTTTATCAACATGAATTTTCACCCCTAACACAAATCTCGTTTTGACCCTTAACACTTTATAAAATCAAAGGAGGAGGCTTAATTCCACTTGAGCCTATTTCTTGCATCCACTTGGCATCTATTTTGCGTGTCAGTGGGGTGTTTCTATCGGGGACACTCGCGCAGTGCGTAGACGTTCGTGTGGTACACCTACGTCTGTGGAAGATTCCTACGGCTGGAGACTGTAGGGACGTTACACTTTTGATTGGAAGTCAAAGAGTAATGCCCCTCCTCAGCTAGCTGACCCGAACATGGTCGTTTTCCACCCTTCTCTTCATAACCTTCACTCTCACATCCATTTGGGGGTTCAACAAAAGTTTTGGCAAGTCTTGCTAGACCGTTGAGCACTCTTTGAGCATTCAATCCCAAGCTTTGTAGAAGCATCTTTCACTCCATTGCAACAACTCAACACTTTGTCACTCCAATAGGGCGAGTACAGGACATACACCATGGCAACAGAGGCTTGAGTCCCTCTCATTCACTCCTCCACAAGCCTTGAGCACTTTGGACGGAGGCGGTAAAGCTCCTCCCTTCTCTCCTTTTTCTTTGATTGGGTAAGCACTTACTGTTTTGTGGTGTTTCTTGTATACATAGCTTGTAGTTCTCCCTTTATCATTTATTCCTATCATTCCATACTTGGTTGTTCGTGGAGGTGGAAACACCAAGATGGGGGTCTGACTGAGGTAGGCCCCTGTAGAGCCCCAACAACTTCTCCCTTCCTTGTATGCAAGTAAAGAGAGCTCAGAGCAAGCTAGCGAGGAGAGCATTCTACGAGATCATCTTCGTCACCTTGGTGGTAATACATTTATTTTATCATATTTGTACTTGTATTTCATTCATCTTAATCTCATTCTATCGCGTTAAACATTCCTAGACTAGGTTAGTAGTCTTCCTTTGGGATTAGAGTCTGGCCTTTTCGGTTCTCTAGCCGTATGGACGCCAATGCACCTGTGAGACACTAGCACACCGTGTTTTTCTTCTGGAACTACACTTCCATCCTCAGATAGAGAGTTTCCTGAGACACGGGTATGATTCTAAAAGGTCAACTCATGTGGTCCCCTTCCAACATTTGGATTGCAAAGTGATCGAAGGGTTCATAATCCTCATCATTCTCATCCTCTTCATCCTAACTATCCTCTAAGCTAAGGTGAGTTAGGGAAGCCTCTCCGCTCTTGGCCTTTTGTGACTTGGGGTCTTGTAGCGGGTGGTCCCCCTCTCTCACATTTTTGGTGAACCCGACGTGAACCAACATTTATCCCTTTGTCAGTGTTCTAAATTTTTTCTCTTATATCCATTGGTCGTCATACCCTTGTGAGTCATAAAATTTTATGGGCTTCACGACCCAGTCTATGACCTCTAGGTATTTTGTTAGAATAATTATATGACACGTTCCAATGGAAAAGATGAAGGTCTCCTCTAATTTCACTACCGGTCTTTTCTCTAGTTCGGCGGTTGGCCTATCCGCGCAGGAGAAAGTATCATGAGGCGAACCTAGGTTTCTTCATGAAATCGATCGCATCCCTACCCCTCCCGCATCGCCAACCTCTTCATCCGTAGATGAGCATGAGGTCATCTGTGTCCCTTTTGAGTACATTGTTAATCTCGATAAGGGGTTAGGTGCATTAGAAAATCACTTAGAAGGCAACCCAAAGTTGGCTAGGGCTGCTAAGGTGATCGGTGAAATAAGATACATGGTGGAAAAGGACTAGACGGGTGTAGAAATCTTGGTTAGTCTCGCCGGACTAGCCGAAGCATGTTCCCCCTCAAGTCTTGGTCGCACGATACAAGGTGGCCTTTTTGAGGAATGCGAGAGGAAGCTAGAGATGTTGATGCCTCCTACATTCGTGTACATGGCTAACACGGTCCCCTCAATCAATATACCCTCTACTTCCGAAAGCTTAGACACTATCAAAGTAAAGAAAAACCCTTTGGGTTTCCACTTCACCCCTTCTATTGCCTCTGATGGTGGAGGCTTTGGCGGCGGAAACTTTGGAAGTAGAGGTGGCATTGGCAGAGGTGGTGTGGGTGGAAGTCATGGTGGTGGCAGCATTGGTAGCGGCTCTGGTGGTGGTCATGGTGGTGGCACTGGTAGAGGCCACACTGATGGTGGTGGCATTGGTGGCTGTTCCAGCGGTGGCTCTGGCAGTGATTCTGGTGGTCCTCTGTCTTCTAATGACCCTATCCCAAATACTTTTCTTCAGAATATGGGGAAGATGTAGAATCAGCTAGAGAACCTGTCCTAGGCCTCAACTCAACCTATCTTTCAACCTTTCTCCTGACACAACCCGTTCTTGGTTGCAATTTTAAACACTCCGTTCCCGTTGGGGATGGGGATTACCAAATTTCAAAAATACGATGGTAAAGGGGACCCGCAAAAACATGTGTCCGCCTTTAACACCCTGTGCAAATATTTCTTCCGTCATGATGCATTGATGGCTAAACTGTTTCCCCGATCCCTCAAAGATACAACACTAGATTGGTACTATTATTTGCTTGATAATTCCATCTTCACATTTGATCACCTTGTGAACTAGTTCTTGCGACAGTTCCAAGCCAATATTGGACCAAAGATGACCTTCTCAGACCTTGTTCGATGCAAACAAGGGGACAATGAAAAGGTTACAGACATTATAACACAATATCAAGCAAACTTCTCACAGATCTCGTATCTGTTACCCGACTCAGATGTGCAAAAGGCCTTTATAGGCAATTTCGCAGAGACATTGACAAGAGAAGTTCGCCCTCATGAAGTATCCCTCTTTTGTACATTTGTGTGTGACTCTACGAGAATACCAGTAGATGGTGGTTCAGTTTAGAGGTTCCTCCTCGCACTCTCATTCTGAGGGAAGATCTATCGTATCGATCTCGGAAGAGGAAAATCCGTCATGAATGTAGTAGCCATGGTGGACAAAAACGACCTGAGACTCGACCAGAAGTTTACGAAGCTAAAAAAATCTTATTCTTCCATCTTGTAGAATTTGGTGAAGGATAATATCCTTACCTTGCCTACTCCTAAACTGATTAGAGAAGCATACCTAGCTAGTATAAATAGAACACATATTGTAAATACCATCAAGTTAATGGACATGATACCAAAATTTGCATGCGCTTGCGTCATGGAATACATGACCGCATCGAGGATGATACTATCCGTATTTATGGGAGTAAACATAATACAAACAAACTAGTGGTGAAAGATAACAGTGATTTACAGATATATATGGATCCATTTCCGTCACATTCTGCCAACATGATTATTGATCCCACTGATTCTACTTCTCACCTAGAGGCATTTGTTAACGTAGTTACTATTACTCCCTCTCCTCGTCTTGCGACTGGCTCACCAAATGTTACATTTACCTCGCAAGACAATCCAACAAATAGAAAACCTTCTCCATGATACATTCTCGCTCGCCTCAATGGCAACATTGTGAAAGGGGTCCTAGTCGACCCTACGAGTAGAGTGAATGTCATGACAAAAGAGACGTTACTCTTGAACTCCCTGCAAAGGGAAAAATATGAAAAAACCAAATCCATCATCCGTACAGATCATGGAATTTCTCTTAAACCTTATGGATCGATAATGTTGTTTGTCCTAGTTGGACCTAGGACTTTGGACAAGGTCTTCAATGTCATTGCTGAGTCAGACCTATTTAGAGTGAAGCTAGTCATACCTTGGCTAGCTTTCATGAATGGGATCGCCTCTATGGTTCATAAATGTCTTAAATTTTCCCACAAAGGTGTCTTGCATGTGGTGCATGACACTGGATATCAGCCTATGATATTCCATGGAGGATATTCATTAGATCACTTATGGCCCACTCCCATCGGTGTACTCCCGTAGAGAATGAATCAACTTTACAAGAGCTATGTGGAGTAAAAGACTAGAGGTAAGGGACAACTAAAGTTGACCCTTCCTATAGCTGAGCCACCGGCTACCTCCTCCTCCCGAAAGGGAAAGGAGAAGCTCACTCCCTCCCAAGTTGACTCATCCACTCCTCTCTCTTGGGAAGAGTACTGGATGAACAAGCCTAGACTCTATTAATTCAGTCTGATGATACCTCTGTGGTGAAAGACCAAGATCAAGATATCGGATCTCCCTAACGGGTCTCTAGGGCCTTGGTATTATTTATACAGTAGAAAGAAAGGCTCGTGGAGAGAGTTCACCCCTCGACCTATTTCTATTCCCTCGAACATAAAAGGGGCCACCCCTAAGGTGGTAGAGGTAACTCATCCCACCATTTATAAACCTACCCCTTCTGCTCCCATCTAGGATTCAACCCTTCTGCTGGAGACATCCATGGAGGACATTCCTATGGCTGATCAGGATCCTTCCATCCCTTCACAAGTTCCGACTTCTGGTTCGAAGAGCCATAGGAACCACCTTGCGCATGAGCATAAGTGTCGGCGAAAGGCTCTCCTAGTCAAGCAAGCCTCCTTATAGAAGAAAGAGGAAGAGAAGACCGTATCTCATGTTGTGTCTTCCTATCTTCTCCCTTTTGTCCCTATTCAACCTAGTTCTAAATTTTTTTCGGCTCTCGTTGTGAGCGCACCTGCACCTGGAAGGGTGCAAGTGTTCATCGCTCCTTCTGTGAAGCCGCCCTTGTTGAATTTTGTTTCAGATGTCTTGCCTTTCCCAAAACCCATGGATATGATGAACACTTCGGTAATACCTGTTGCAGTTATTTTACCTCCTTCCACCCACCTCGCTTCATCTGTGGGAAGTTCACCTCCTCCATTGAAGAAGAAGGTAGAGAGTGACCCCTCCAGCAATGGAGGATGTAAGAAGAGCTCACCTTCTACGAAAGGTGGCCCTAGGTTGAATTTTTTTATCCTTGTGATGAAACCAGCTCCGGCTGCCCCCGAGTTTGTCACCGCTCCAGAGTCACTTGGTGAGCCTAGCGGTGAACCTCGAGTGTGAACTCCATCGTCTACTAAGGTGAGACATGGCACTCCTATTAAGTGCATGTTTAACTCGGTAGATGAAGTTCTGACCCTATCAATGATCTTCGCTAGGTCATTGACCATGGACCCACACGAGTTGAGCAATGGAGACTTTATAGGTCCCTCTACCTTGGCCCTTGTTGTGGGAGGATCGAAAGCTCCTCCCCTTAACTTTATACCATTGCAGGCTCGTCTTCCTTCCTTCGATGATCTAGAATGGGAAGCCGACGACCTCCTAGTCGACCAGTGTTAGGGGGAGACCCTCTTCTTGATCTTTAGATTAGATCTGTGTGTGTGTCGTGACATATGCTTCCCCCGTAAACATGCTATATGTGCCTCATTGACCCTCGCCACCCCCGTTAATGTGTGGATACTGGTGTGGTGTGTATTTTGTAAATATTCCTCTATATTTGTCATCATTCTTCCATGTTTGTGATTGAATTTCGATAAATTGGGGACGATGCAAAACGTCGGGAGCATTTAGGCCTCCTTCCATATTGACCCAATTTTTTATTTTACTTTGTCTTTCGTGGATTCTTCCTGATTTGGTTGGGGATTTATGTTTATTCCCCTCTTACCGCGGTTACCTAGATATATATAAATAATGGAAAATTTGAGCCCACGTAACCAGATCCCCCTGTGCCCTCTGTGCGTGATCTTTTTTCTTTATATTTCTCTCTTCTTTGCTTGAGTTGTCCCTTTTGTGTGTGATAATACATCTTCTACATTACATGGTTTTAAGAAAACACATTCGTTGCCAAATGAATCTTTTCTCGAAGACCCTTCACACACTTCCTTGTTAGAATTATATTCTCAACTTGAGACCCTAGCGGATCATGCTCCCTTCATCATGGGTTCATAAAGAAAGGACTTGGAAATCCTCCTTCGAAGAGGGAACAGTCTTAGTCTTCCCCTCGCATGAGAATATCTCCTTCCTTTTGAATTCCTTAATGAACTGAACATCTTTTAAAAGGATTCCTTGGTGATGAATCGATTCGAGAAGGAATATGTTAACTTTGGAACGGTGTGTCCCTTGAGTGGACCCCTCCTCTTCACGTTGGGTTCCCAAGGGACCCCTTCGTAAAGTTTCAAATAATTTCTTGGCATCCAAACTGGGGGTAGCCCGACTGGATCGGTTTTGCATCTTCATGTCTAGTTTGGGGGCAACCCGACTAGACTTGTTTCACATCTTGACGTCTAGCTTGGGGGCAGCCCGATTAGATCGTCTTCGCGTCCATGTCTAGCTTGGGGGCAGCCCAACTAGACCGTACCTTTCAAATAGTGCGTCCCTTGAGTGGACCCTCCTTCCTTTTGAAGGGTTTATGAAGGACCTCTTTGAAAGCCTTACAACTTAGCGATGGTCTGCATGACTGTTCAACCACTGGCTTGTGCGACCGCTCCCTGATGTGTTCTATCTACGAGTAAACACATCGCCACCTCTGACTCTGCGGAGTCCCCTTTAACTCAGTCTCCCTCATGTGAGAGTTCCTGGGGGATACCTTCCTTGCAGGTCTGGGAGTCTGTAAGGCGCTTTACTGGTCTCCTTCATGTGAGAGTTCTTGAAGGATACCACCCTTTCAAGACCGTCAGCTTGTAAGGTATTTTCATGCTTTAGCTTTGTAGTTCCACGAAACTATGAAGTCCTTTCCTACACTTTCGAGTTCGCCAGACCGTGCTCTACTTCCTCGTTAGTTCAGATATACACTCATTACTCATTTAATTTCTTACTAATCTACTTTACCAAAGAACAAGCATCACTACTCGTGCTCACTTAAGTGGGGGAAAAATGGATCAACATGAATTTTCACCCCTAACGCAAATCTCATTTTGACCCTTAACACTTTAGAAAATCAAAGGCGGAGGCTTAATTCAACTTAATCCCACTGCTTGCATCCACTTGGCATCTATTTTGCGTGTTGGTGCAGGCGTTTATGTCAGGGATGCCCACACGGTGCATAGACATCCATGTGACATGCTTATGTCCCTGGCAAATTCATGCGGCTGGAGACTATAGGGATGTTACACTTTCGATTGGAAGTCAAAGAGTAATGCCCCTCCTCAGCTAGCCAACCCACACTAGTACACAAACAACAATATATGACTAAATAAACTACTAAAAATTGCATATAAATGACTAACTTTAGTCATGTGACTATTAGTGGTTTATTTGTAGTCATTTATAACACCACTAAATTTATGACTAAACAATTTTAGTCATTTATTTATTCATTGATTTTAGTCATTAATCATTGATTCGGTCATTGATTTAGTCATTTGTTTAGTCATATATTTATTCATTAATTTAGTCATATTTAGTCATTGATTGATGTTAACTGGTCATTTATTTAGTCATGGTAGTCATTACTTTAGTCATATTTAGTCATTACAAATCAAATCTAACTTAACTAATCCTCACAAATTTATGCATATAAATTTCAAGTATCATAAATATTCAAATGTTGAAGAAGCACCATGAAATGAAGACTAAAATGCTTGAACAAATATGATTGATCAGACACAAACACAAACAAATTACAAATCAAGAGGAGCCACAACACAGTATTTATGAGTGGAGAAAAAACCACTCTGAAAATTTATTTCATTAAGCCTCATTGGAAAATCAAAATCTCATTGGTTACATTCAATGTCTCAGTGACACTACAACTTACAGACACTATATAAACAAAATACTCCTATTTTCATATACTTATATTGTTTTCCCCTTCCTTAACTGTAGTGCTTTTGGAAGGGTAGCGACCTCCTATAGGGGCTCGACCCATTTAATCCCCTTGCAAATCCACAACTTTCTAGTCACTATTGGTTTTGGCTCATCCAAACTCTTCCTCCCTGGTATTCACCTTTCACTTCTCCAATTTGGAGCTGCAACTTGAAAATAAGGTTTCAAAATTTGCACATCAAAAACTCAAAAAAGTCAAATAATACAGAGGATAAAATTCAAACATTTTTTTTTCCTTTTCCAACTATGTCACCCTAAACTTAGGCGCTAGATATAGTGAATGTATCAGAACTAGATATAACATCCATCAAAAGCATATTTAGAAGTAAATTTTTATCAGATATTATACTTGCAAGTTCCACTAATTATAATAAAGATAAATAGTTTTACCTTTCTGCATCAACTAATGCAATTCTGATAACTTTTAGAGGATCGACAATGCTAGCCTTTATCATATCAACTTACTCACATGCAATTTGCAACACAACATTAAACTTATTAATTAGACTCAACATCTAAGAAAGAAAAAGAAACTTCAAACATTATCAATTTAGTAAAAAAATCATCAATTTCAAAGATCAAAGTAGCCAATGCTTCACTCTCTACATCATCTACTACAATCAAAAGAGGCCTTTGTTTCTACAATAAATGTAACAAGAAATTATATTATTTGTCAAAACTTATCACTATGTACTTATGAACTCAAGATCATTCAAATTGTCAAACTAATCGACATGACTACCTAATTTATTTCTATCACATACACTTTGGGTATACAAGATCATTAAGAATCCCAATTATTGAACTATGAAATTCAGCAACACAGTGAAATTATATCTTAAGTAAAATGTAAATCAAATCAACATTACATGTCTTAGCTTATCAATTGATCTCAAATTGTGTATACACCTTTGTCGTATAGCTTAAGGACATTTATAATAGATATGCACAAAATGAATTTGGTGGAAAGGCTTTAAAAACTTTCAAGCGAATACAACTCGCAAGCGTAAAGCCAAATTCCACAACCTTTGCCAACATCCTCCCTACCTATTTCAAAATGGGAGCTTTGAAACAAGATATGAATATCCATCAATGCATAGACAATACACAACAGTATCCCTATAAGAAATGTGATCTATGGATTGCAATATTACAATATATGCACAAAATGGATTTGTTGAAAAGGCTTTAGAAACTTTCAAGCAAATGCAATTGTCAGGAGTAAAGCCATATTCTACAACCTTTGTCGACATACTCCCTGCCTGTAATAAAATTGGAGCTTTGGACAAGGTATGTACATCTATCAAAGCATAATAGAAGGTGGATTTCTGTCAAATATTATGGTTGGAAATTCTTTGGTAGATATGCATGCAAAATTTGGAAGCATAGGCAAGGCACGTGAATTGTTTGACAGAATGCCTCAAAGAGATGTCATCTCGTGGAATGCAATGATTGTAGGTTTTGTAGAAAATTGTTTGTTGTAAAGGCTTTCGAAACTTTCAAACAAATGCAATTGGTAGGTATAAAGCCAAAAATTTTGCCAAAGTCCTCCCTGCCTGTGCCAAACTGGGAGCTTTGGGATGGGCTATGAACATGCACCAAAGCATGATGGTAGGGTAATTTTTGTCAGATGTTAAAGTTGGATATGCTCTGGTAGACATATATGCAAGATGTGGAATCGTAGACAAAACATCTGAATTGTTTGACAAAATGCCTCAAAGAGATGTCATCTCATGGAATGAAATGATTGGTTGCAAAATGTGCACAAAATGGATTTTGCAAGGAACCTCTCAAAATCTTTGAATTAATGAAGCACTCTGGAACACATCCTAACATTCTATTTTCAATGGAATCAAGGAGGTTGTTTAAACTTTTACACCCTTCTATGTTCAAGTGTTGTAGCTTTGGTAGGTTTCCGAAGAATCAAGGAGGCTATTTAAATCTATACACCCTACCATGTTCAAGTGTTGTAGCTATGACAGGTTGCTAATGGAATCAAGGAGCTTATTTAAACATCCACACCCTTCTATGTTCAAGTGTTGTAGTTGTGACATGTTGCCAAATGAATCCAGGAGCTTATTTAAACGTCCACACCCTTTTATATTCAAGTGTTGCAGCTGTGACAAGTTTCTAATGGAATCAAGGAGGTTATTTAATCAAGGAGCTTATTTAAATGTCCACACCCTTCTATGTTCAACTGTTGTGTTGCAACTGTGATAGGTTGCTAATGAAATCAAGGAGGTTATTTAAACTATGACAATATTTTATTTTTAAGTGTTGTAGTTTTGATAGATTGTCAAAAAAATCAAGGAGGTTATTTAAACCTTTAAAATTTCCTTGTATATTCAAGTGATGCAGTTGTGAGAGTTTGACAATGGAATTGGGGAGGTTATTTAAACCTCTGCAACTTTCTATTTTCAAGTATTGTAGATGTGACAAGTTGCCATGGAATCAGGAAGGTTATTTGAACCTCTACAGTCTTCTATGTTCAAGTGTTGCAGCTATGACAAGTTGCCAATAGAATCAAGGGGTTCATTTAAATTTTTACATATTTCTATGTTCAAGTGCTATAGCTGTGATAGGTTGCCAATGGAATAAGGGGGGTTATTTAAATATATACACCCTACCATGTTCAAGTGTTGCAGTTGTGATAGGTTGCCAATGGAATTAGGAAGGTTATTTAAATGTTCACACCCTTCTATGTTCAAGGTTGTAGTTGTCACAGGTTGCCAATGGAATCAAGGAGGTTATTTAAACCACGACAATATTTTAGTTTGAATGTTGCAGCTGCAATAGATTGTCAATAGAATCACAATTGTTTGGTGAGATTCCAAACCCAAACAATGAGGTGAAATTGTGGAAATCTCATAGAGAGAGGCTACAAGCTACCATGATGATTTTTCCGAGCATATTTATATCAAAGTCTTGCTTAGCGTGGCTTAAGACATGTGTAGATGATATTCTCTCTGCAGATAGGCTTGGGGGAAAGTATTTGCTTGATCTTGTGAAAAGTGGCAAGGAATTTGCAAAGAATGAGACATTGATTAGAGAAACATTGGATGGTCTAGATGCATTTAAAGGGAGCTTGGAGTGGATAAAAATTGGTTTTGGTTCAAATGTATAGTTTCCATGGCAATGCACGTGTGAGATTGTTTTGAAGCACTCAAAGAGTCTGTGGGATGAACTTTTTGAAAGCTTCTTTGTTATTAGGATGAAACAAATAATAGCTAATGGATTTGCAAATTTGCATGAGAGAGTTAAGGTTGGTAAATGCCTTGAAGCCATAGTTACATCTCTGGCAAGTTACAAAGATGTTGAAACCTATTTGCACAAATTAACGACTAGTGAGGGTTGGCTTGTCAAGGGAGGGGACCTAAAAAGTCTCAATTTACCTAGGTTGAGTTTTAGATTTATGATGACAAATGATGAAGACTGGTTTGGTCACCTTAACGCTTATTTTGGAACTGAGGTTAGTCAAATAAAATATACCATAGATGAGGGGTCCAAGAATATTTTGGAAGACCTCCTAAGTTTTATTCATGCACATAAATCTCCTTCAAGGATAAATGATTTAGCACCTTATTTGCAAGAGAAATGCTTCCATTTTATCTCAACATTGATTGTTGAGATTGAAGAACATCTTGCACATCTTTCAGAAGCTCTCTATCAAGAAATGAAAAATGAGATGCCAAAAAAAATGGACAAGGAGACACTAGAACCGATAGTTATAGTGGAAAGGAAACTTTTCTTAGGAAGGCTTTTAGTTGCTCTCAATTTTCATTCAACTTCCCTTCCACTAGTTTTTGGCTCATCTCAGCTTTGGTTTGTCAAGAACAAAGCTTCAGTTTCAGGGAAAGGATCTTCGACTTTTAGATATTCCAGTACTGGTTTTGATTACCCTCTTCTAGACAGTTCTGGAAGACATACTAAAGAGAGGGGTTGGTTTGAAGCCTGAATCATAGGATAAAAATAATAGCACAAAATTTAATAAACTGAGAAGAACTATGCACAATCTTTGTATCAGAGCTCATGCATGTGAATATTGTGGATAACTAAAGAGCTTTCAATCATTCTCAAAAGAGATCTAAGGGAGGATGATTCTTCATCCATGACAACTCCGTTGAAGGTTTGTATTCTCATTTGCATTGCATATTTTGTTTGTTGTTTCTTATGGAGTTGGTTTCATTTTCATGATTCATCTAATCATTGATCTCTTCTTGTAGTTTTCATGTTTTATATTTAGATATATTAATAACTGAATGAGAATAAAACCTATAGAGTAAAGAGCTACATTTGATTCTTTCAATCACTTCAGACTCTTTATTGACCAATAAATGGAAAAGACTAACATGTGCCCTTTCAACCCTTCTAGTCCATATTAATCATGGAGATGTAATCTATAAGTATGCAAAAAAGTATCAAAGGGGAGCCAAAAAGCTAGAGATTTTCATAGGGCCTATGAATCAGCTCTTGTTGTTTTTATATGAAAATATTGTTGTTTGTTTTCTATTTATAATATCTATTGGCATCATTTGGGAACTCCTATTTTTGGGAATTCAATAAGAGTTATCAAACAAAGTAGGATGACATTTGTTAATGATATTGTTTAGATTAGAGAAGAATACACCAGGCGAATTAATAAATTTGAATATAGCACTTATGCTATTTAAATTTATATATGTATTGATAGTCGAATTAAATCAAGGGACCGACTTCTTGATTAAATATAAATAAAAGACATTTGTTTATTGTGGCCGACCCTTCTAAGAAATCGCACCTCTCTCTCCAAGGGTCGTGTTTTCTCAAAAGGCCGACCTATCTATTGTGAAGAGGTGTGATTCTCTTGTGTATCTATATATATGAGTTCCCTCATTTGAATTTCATCATCAAGTTAATTTCATCAAGCAGATCAAGGAGAAGTTCGTCAGAGCAGCAAATCATCATTTTATATTTGCTGATTATTGTTTGTATCTGCATTTGAGAGGTGCGATTCATTCATTGTATCAGATTCGACATTGTGTTAGCCTGAGTTGTAAGCATATTGCTGCTCTTGATATATTCAATATATAAGAGATATATTGGCTAGGTTTTCCTAGGGTATCTTGTTGTGTTAATTGTCTTATGAGTTGCATTTTCTGATTGCTTTCATTTTTTATCCTAAAATTTACAACATCTACTGTACAAATGAACATTTAAATGGAATTTGAAGCATGATTTTATTTAATTTTTAAGTAGCTTCATAAAATGCCCTTTTTTTTATTGTACATCAAACTACCTACTGCTTCTTTTCGTTTACTGTTCTAAGTCACAATTTTAATGTTGTATCATTGCTTCATCTCTTGTAGGTTTTTGTTCCATGATTTTAAGGCTAAGCAGTGAATTCCATACATTGTTTGATAGAAACAAAACATAAAGGTTTGGAGTATGCACAACCTTCTCCTTGAAACTTGTGATATGTAAAATGTCAATGCTTAGACATGGAGATTGTGGAGAATAGATGTAAGGATCACCATAAAGATGCATTCCCCCACAAATATCAAAATCAATCAACTAAATTATTAAAAAAAGTTAAAAACATAATATTGGAATGCATAAATAAACCAAATGAATTTACTCTATAAGGTAGAATTATCCCATCTTACCAAGAACTCGTTTGTTTTGATATGTAGTTGTGATGAACATGTGCTGTAGAGAAGATGTTACAATGCTTTTACACTTAATATCTTGGCATATTTCAAGTAGCCTCCATATCGCCATGTCATTGATGAGTGAGCTAATACATCACATTCAAAATGTAGATATTACTTTAGCTGTCATGTCATTGGATTTCTAAAATGAAATCTTACAAATCCTAGAAATTAATTAATCAATGCATTTGACCAAAGCAGCTGGTTTGAATTAACTAAGTTTCCTTAACTTCACACAAGACCCAATAAACCATTAAGCTAAATGATAATCCACATATTCACTCTAAGAGTCTCATTAAATTTACAAAAGAATCCAAAAAATAAAAAAATTAGCAATGTTCCATGTGGATGCATAACCCCCTAAATCCTATCATTTCTACTACAGGAACATCTTTAAGACACCAAGACTCCATGGAAACACTCCTTTCCATTTCAGAATCCATGAAATTCTTAATAGCACGGGTAAAAGGTTACCTGATAAACATTTGTTCTCATCTTTTTCTTAAGGTCATCAATGGCTTTGTAGATCGAACATTGTAGATACATTTCAACCCTTTTGGCAGTTTTCAGAAATGCTATAACTGCCACATATTGGTCGAATATTCAGTAAATGATTCGCAAAGATGTTTGTTTTGAAATAATGAGATTCCAAATAGTAAACTCACATTCATTTATGTAGTGAATCGGATCGGAGTCCTCTAAGTCAACAAGAGCATGAAGGAACCTGCTATGAGAAAGATGTGCAGAAAGACATCAATCAAATTACTATACAATATTTTTTTCTTAGGCCCAATCGAAAAGGTTTGCATTAGACATGATCTTCACAATAAATTTGAATTATATACATGAATAAGAATAGTGCAGTACAACCTGAACTCTATTGGCAAAATAATGATAAACACCTTACCAGCAAAATGTTTGAGGAAACCAACCTAGAGAACAGATCCTCAAAATATCCAGTGGTTTCAAATGGGATGAAAATATTTTTTTAAGGATCATTTCCTAAGATATTTAAATGTAAAATGAATTTCCCCCAACCATGTACAAGTAGAATAGCAAATTTATAACCAACCTATTAATCAAACAATACCTTCAACATACGTGCATAAAGTTCTCAACTTGAATTTAGAATATTGTGCTAGAAATTGTAATTCATCAAATATCTCAAGCAATGCAAAACCTAATTTGAAATGGGCATAAAAAACTTAAATTATAATAAAATAAATACTAACTAAATTAATATGGAAAACTTTGATAAAAATCTAAATTTGATAAACTAGCTTCTTGCCTATACTGGATTTGACCTAAGAACCTATTCAAAATCATACAGCTCAATTACAAGCAGAGTCCACGACATAAAAGATAACTATACGAATGGACACTTGAAAGAAACCTTCAATTTTGAGGAGTCAATATTGCATATATTGATTGAAATATGGCTTACACTTTAAGTCTCATGCCCAGGTCCTGAAGAAATGTGCGGTAGGACTTTCTGAAATATGTTTCCTTCTTCGAATCAATACTATCCTTCCTTGATGGAGAGTTTTCTTCAATTTCTTGTCTGCTAAAATACTAGTTAGAGCTAGAATCATGTGGCTCCTCCAATTTTGCATGACCTAAGGTATATGTTTCCCCTTCTGTAATTCCAACTTGAGAAGAATCACCTGGCAAGAACCCAGCCATAACCTTTGGTTTCTCCTTGTTTGTCTAATAAATGAGAAACTTCAACAGCTGCTATCAACTTCTTCGCAGACCAACTTAATTTATTTAGAGCTTATACACTCATCCACAATTGCACTGCAGCCATACAATCCTAGTGAGTAAATATAAATTATTAAGAGGTCAAAACCATGCAATAAAATGCTTTCATACTAAAAACAAAAGTAGTGGTTCATAATCACGCAATGGAGTTAAAAAGTTGATAAAATCAAATGTTACAAAATACATAAGAAACCAATATTAGAAGTTTCAAACCCACAAAATATTACTCCTAAAATTCAAATATTGAAACCAAAATAAACATGTAGACATATGTTTCTTATTACATCAAATGTTGATATCTGGGAAGGAATTTTGAGATGAAACGAAAGTTCCATATCAACTAGTTACATATTAGCTGAAAGGATTGGACAGTGGCCTTCCACTTAATCAAAGCATATGGTTGTGTTTGTCTGTACGTGATCCACTTCTCAATACTATGAAGTTCAATATATTTCTCAAGAATGATTTGCTACCAAAGTCCATCCTTCAAGATAAGCCTCCATAGACTTTTAGCAATTTATAGATCAATAATTATAATATTATTATTTATTATATTATATTAAAATTATAGATTATATATAATATTATAGTTATATCTTAATATTATTATTTACTATAATAATATTAATATAATATGATCCTTAATTAATAATATATACATTATAGTTTTTGTGCAATCTTCTCTCCTGTGTGTTTTCTAATAACTTGTTAGGTTACTGCAAAACAATATCCAGACCTATGATTCAGTGCTTAGGATGCATTTGCATGCGTATAAGGCTGCTTCAGTGTTTCTTCCATTGTCCTCAATTTTACTTCATGCATTATTTTAATGAAATTTACAATTACTCATAGAGTTGGTTCTTCATTTTTTGGCCTCTTTGCTATTAATCAAAGTATCTTCTTACTTCTCAAGACAAAATTATTGGTACAGATCTGTGTGCTTTTGTTCACATTAACTTGATTTTTCTTTGAAATTAGGATCAATATAGCACATAAAATCTTTCGTTGGGAGGTGATTGAGGAGTAAAACATCAGATTTTCATCAAGTGGAAGCATTTAGAAGCAAAGGTTAGGAATCTGCATTATTTATGGATTTCCATTTTAGTCCAAAAACAGTGTGTTTTCTTATGATTAGGAAACAATAATCACCAAGGGTCCTATTGTTTGATTTGTAAATTGTTCAGGTTGAATATATCTATCCTTGTTTACTGTATGCTAATGATGTTTGCGGTGAAGTCTATTCGTAAATACAACTTATTTTGATGAAACCTTTCAATGGAAGTTCCTCTTCAAAGTAGTGTTTGTGTGTCAATGAAAGAGTAACTACTATTTCTCTTAACATAGTATCAATGGTAAAAACTGTATTTGTACCCCTCAATCAATAAAATTTTTTGGTTTACCAAATGTAAGAGTTGGAAGATTACAATACTGTTTGTTTAGCAAGCTATTGCATAGATTAATAATTAATTGTGTGCTTCATTAAATTTCAAGTTCTAGTAATTGTATATAGCTTTCTCTGCAACTATTCATCACGTGGGAAAGTTTTTTGGGGAAACTTTGAACACAACAGTTTCAAAGGATGACTACAGAGTAGGCTTAGGGAAAACATAACGAAGGAATGAATATTAGACATTTTCAAACTAATTGACACAAGAACACATAAAACTAGAGTGTTTCAAGCTGATCTTTTATAGAATATTGTGCCCAAGCTCAAAGGCATGGGGTACCATAGTTTGTGGTGAAGTGTATTCTTAAATACATGTTTTGATGAAAATTTTCAATGGAATTTCCTATTGAAAGTAGTGTCTATGTATCAATAACAGAGTACCTACTTTTCAGGACTATTTCTCTTAGCATAATGTCAATAGTAAGAACTGTATTTGTACCCATTAATTGATCAAAGTTTCTAGATTACCAAATCCAAGAGTTGGAAGATTGCAATATTGATTGGTCAACAAACTATTGTATAGATAGATTAAATGGTTAATCGTGTGTTTTTCTTTGTGAATCTCAAGTTCTAGTAATTGTATATAGCATAGCAGCAAAAATCTTTTGGGGAAAAAATCAGCAAACCAAAAGTATAAGATTTTTTGAAAAAATCGGATTTAAAAAAAAATGTAAAAAATTGTAGAACAAGAGATAAAAACTGGTTTTTTAAAAATTGAAAGGAATTTCCATAGCATAGAGATATAGAGAGCAAATAAAATAAAGAGTTTAACCAATGAATTGTAGAAAATAGATTTTTGTAATTTATATTTATATCGTTGATTACATTCATTGCATTGCATATCTTTCAAACTCAAAGTATTACTTCGCATTGCATAACTAATAACTAGATGCTGATAGATGACAAAATTTCAATTTCAATATATTTTTTTACAAAGTCAACCTAATAAATTATGCAATTACTTCACATTGCATAACTATTAACTAGGAGCAGCTGCCAATTGCATTATCTTGTCATGGCATTCCATGAGACCACATTTCTTTGAGGCATTTTTTCAAATACTTCACTGCCTTGTCTATGCTACGAAATTTTTCATACATGTCTACCAAAGCATTTTATCAAACAATTCACTTGCTTGCTGCTATGGCTAAAAGCCTAAAACAGGTTCTTTCAAACAAGCTATGGATGCATGGAAAAAATCTATCAAAGCATAATAATAAGCAATAGCATAGACAAGGCAGTGAACTGTTTGAAAAAATGCCTCAAAGAAATGTGGTCTCATGGTGATGGAATGCCATGATGAATGCCTATGGCGATGGATTGTCATGGCATTCCATCACCATGAGGACACATTTCTTTGAGTCATCTTTTCCAAAAATTCACTGCCTTGTCTATGGTATGACATTTTTCATACATATCTACCAAAGCATTTTATCAAACAATTCACTGCCTTGCTGCTATGGCTAAAAGCCTTAAACAAGTGCTTTTGAACAAGCTATGGATGCTTGCAAAAAATCTATCAAAGCATAATAGTAAGCAATAGCATAGACAAGGCAATGAATTGTTTGAAAAAATGCCTCAAAGAAATGTGGTCTCATGGTGACAGAATGTCACCATGAGACCACATTTCTTTGAGGCATTTTTTCAAACAGTTTACTGCCTTATCTATGCTACGACATTTTTCATACATGTTTACTAAGGTATTTTATCAAACAATTCACTGCCTTGCTACTATGGCTAAAAGCCTAAAACAGATGCTTTCGAACAAGCTATGGATGCTTGGAAAAAATCTGTCAAAGCATAATAGTAAGCAATAACATAGACAAGGCAGTGAACTGTTTGAAAAAATGCCTCAAAGAAATGTGGTCTCATGGTAATGGAAGGCCATGACAAGCCATAGACAAGGCAGTGAACTGTTTGAAAAAATGCCTCAAAGAAATGCTGTCTCATGGTGATGGTTGTCATGGGACAACCATCACCATGAGACAGCATTTCTTTGAGGCATTTTTTCAAACAGTTCACTGCCTTGTCTATGCTACCACATTTTTCATACATGTCTACCAAAGCATTTTATCAAACAGTTCACTGCCTTGCTTCTATGGCTAAAAGCCTAAACAAGTGCTTTCAAACAAGCTATGGATGCTTGGAAAAAATCTATCAAAGCATAATAGTAAGCAACAAGCTATGGTCTCATCGTTTTTTTTCACGTGAAAATCAACCCGATTTTATTCGTGTTTTTTTGTAGGTTTTAAATAAAAATTTTGTCAATTTTGCAATTTTAAATGGGAAAAAATCGTTGACCAAAAAGTCAAAGATTTTTTCAAAAAAGCAAGGAAAAAATTGTCCAGCCTGCAGATTTTTTTAAAATCGCGATTAATCGGGTTTTTTTTTGCAAATTTCTGCTTCTATGGTATATAGTTCTTTTTGCAACTATTCATCACATGGGCAAGGTCTTTGGGGAAAGTTCAAACAAAGCAGTTTCAATGGATGACTATTGGAGTTTGTTTAGGGAAAATGGAAAGAAAGAGTGAATATTAAACATTTCCAAACTACTATGCCACAGGAACACATAACACTTAAGTATCAAAAGTTGATCTTTATAGAACATTGTGGACAAGCTTAAATGCATGGGGAAACATATCAGAATCAATTACTAAGCCAATAACACTCGTAAATAAAAATTTCTTTAGTTTTCTAGGTCCCTACCTTCCAAAATTATTAGATTGATTATTTTTGGACTGGTTGAGTGGGAACAACTATTTTTCAGGCCCAATAAGTATATTTGAATTGATTTTGTTTTCCAGCTCCAATGTTAGTTGAACTGGTGGGTTTTAGGTCAACCCATCTCTATTTTCCTTTAACTGTTCAATCTAATATTTTGCACTTCATTTGGCATGAAGTTTAATAGGCCTTACAATTCTTCATTTGTTTATTTGACTGAATCCCTTATTTCTTTGACATCATCATCCTTGGCTTGTTGAGCAAATATTTTATTTTAATTCAATCTAACATATGGATTCTTTAAGATGAAAAAATGGCATCTAGAAGAAGATCCTTAGTTATCCCTTCAAACCCCTAAAACTTCCTGTAAGGTAGATTGGAGGGTGTCTTACAAATTTTCAATTTAGTTTTACTTATTCACAAATTTCATCATAGAGTAGTCAAGGTTAGTGATCTGATGATAGCTTAAGCCTTATATAATGGTCACTAGAAAGGTCTCGAACACAAAATCTTCAATTTTCCTCACTTGTTTTTCAATCTTCCAATTGATTTTGGGATAAAATGCATGATTTTTTTTTTAATAGATAAAAGTGGGATCTGTTGGGATCCACATCCGAAAACCAGAGAAATCCTTGCAAATTTTCACTTTATTTTTCTTGTTCCCAAATGCTATCATAGAGTAGTCAAGGTCAACGATCCATCATTGTTTTTATTATGGCCATTAGAAAGGGCTCGAATAGAAAGTATCAATGTTCCTTGCATATTTTTCAATCTTCCAATTGATTTCAGAATAAAATATATTTTTTTTTTCAGATAGATGAATGTCGTGTAGCAATCATATTTTACTGGAAATAAAATATTTGAATTTCCATTGAATTTAACCACTATTTGTAGGTATGGTTAAGTAATTTTCAAAGTTTCAAGCAAACTATAGAAAGAGAACCTCCAAAGAAGACTGCAATTAATTTTTCATTGAGATTTGAAATTCAGAGTAATGAATTTAAACTATACAGTTCCCTACAGAATCTATTGCAACTCTTGCATCGAACCATTTTGAATAATAAAAGCACCTAAATTTCAATGATCATTGAGCGGATTAATCTAGATGAGAATTTATGCTACTTACTTTTCACAACTATAAACATCCCTATTGATGTGTGCCTTGCTTGAAGAATCCTTTGGAATTTTCTCAGATAGATACTTCATAGCACCCCAGAGAGGAGGCACACTACATCACAAGTCCAATAAATTTAGTCTATTTTCATATTTGTAACTCAGAAAGTCACGTACACTTCCCAGAAAAGATGAGAAAATGACTTTTTTCATTTAGGCACAACACTGAAGATGATAGCCAAAGAACTAAATTTAATTTATATGTATTTTAGATAATGTGCAAAATTAATGCCTAAAAAATTAGACTACCTTGCAGTTGGAGTTGCTTGGCAGAAATCAGTACAAGATTTTTTACTGTCTTTTAAAAACTGCTCTGCTACCTGAAGCACCGATACTGCATTAGCATGTGTGTTCTCTGCATTCCCCTCATCTAGTATTAAACCATGATAGTAGTATGTTGCAGCCTGGCCACACTCAATGCATGTTAAAGGTGCTCACAAATCTCATCCACAAATTTTCAAGAAAAAATGATGTTTCATGAGATTGGTTAATGAGACAAAATGACAAAAAAAAATAATGGAAACTCTAAACATGGACGACACAAAAGAACACAAATCTACATTGAGGCATAGGAAGTTAATTGAACATCTTTTCAAATTAAAACTACATAGTTATGTTTAAGTTGTTTATAAACATTATGATTAATATTTTGGAACCAAGTTCATGGTACACATCTTGATTCTCTTTCATGGAAGCATGTTGCATTAGACTATATACAAGTTTTATATTATAAAAGTCAGACTAAATATATTTATTCTACTATCTGGTATCTTTACAATAACAAAGCAATGTTAAGCTCTATCATTTTTAGCTATAAATTTAGCCAGACCTGTGTATATCACTTTGGCATTTAATAGAATTAACTAATTAAGGCCAAATTAATACCAATCCTAACTAGGAGATCAAGGTTGATTGATGTTGTGACTCCCAGTGAAGAAATAAGTAGATAACTAACTCCAACAAACTATCACCATTACTAGATGAACTACCTGTTTATTATATTTGCTGCATCATTCTACTATCATGGTATCATTGTCTTTGTTCAACTGCTCTGTTTTTCTCTTTGGAGTGCTGATATGATTCTTTTTTAATATTTTATTGAGGTGGCATGGAAAATTATGATTGAGGATGCAGTAATTGAAACCACATGAATACATAGAGTAGCGTTCCACAGGAACACATCCTCAGGATAAAACTCATGTTTGCAGGAATGAGTGCAGTAGGACAGGGATAAAAAGTTCCCTAACATCCCCCAGGGAAACACCAGGGTACATGCAAATACCCCTCAACCATCCTGATGATGGTAAGGCATCCCCATGTTCTACAAATAAAACAATCAGTAACTTTTAAGAAAGAACTAAATCTAAAATATTAACCCTAAACCTAAAAAAGTTGAAAAACATAAATTGGTGCATTTGCCATGAAGGTCCATGTGGTCTTGAAGGCTTTAATTAGGGCTTAGTAAAGGGGGCTCCACCACTCAAACCCACCCTATATCAATTAGAGATGTGCCAAGGCTAATGCACACAAGACCTCATGAGGGACGCTGCCCCTGGACCCCACAAGGGGTTTTGCCCCAGACCCTGCAGCACTCAGAGCCCCACTCAGGTTTTAAACAGCTAAAAATAAAAATTGCTTTTGGCTACACTGGATTAAATCCCAAGTGAATTCCATTAATACTTGTGGTTTGCTGAATCAATCTCAATTCTGCATAATGCTACTATAGTTACAGTCAAATGATGTAGAAATCAAATATAATAATCTTAGTGAAGATGCAAGTAATTCTACCATGGTTACAATCAAATGACATAAAAACTAAATAGAATGATCTTAGTGAAGATGATGGGATTTCACACAAACAATGGAATTAGAAGATTCTCATCCAACATGGAACTTGAAATAGAAAACCATGGTTTACTATCAATCCATTCAAAAGCAAGTGGAAAAACAGTTCATCAGTATAGGTGGTCAAGCTGAAAAAATCTGCCAATCATTCAGCTCCACATATCCAAATATTTTTTTGCAGAAATAGTACCATAAGTTTAGAGAGAGAAAGAAATGATAACATTGTCCACAAATAATCTAAGTTACCAGTTCGGTTTTGGGTTCGGGTTCGGGTTCGAGAACCCGGTTTGCCGGTTCGGGATTTTTTTTTTTTTTATTTGGGTTCGATTTGGGTTCGGTAATACAAAAACATATAAAAATCAGAAATATATACAGATTTGCAGCAATAATTAAGTTCAGAATACACCACCATATTAATAGTTAAATAACATAGCAAAAATGAAAAATACACCACCATTTTATACTCAAATCATCAAAGTTCAAACATAAAAATGTAAAGTGTTTACAATCAGCCATTAATAATTAATAATTATTGATCATTGATCAATCTGAGTCATATGGGTCATCAAAAAAAGCAGCATCATCATCATCATTAGATGCTACATTATGTGTAGAACCACAAATAGCATTAGTGGCACTCGCACAAGCACTGCCACTAGCACTGACACTACCACTCTCATGCTCAGCGGTTGCTTCAGGCTCATAGTCATCATCAATATCAAGTGCAGCTAAGTGACTTGTGGAAGCATCCAAGTCAAGCTGCTCTGGCTCAATATCCCACCTCCTTGTGTCTCCTTCTTTGTAGGAAACTTGCTTGTGTGTAAGGAGGCGCAAGTTTGAATGCACATACACCAAGTCCTCTGCCTTTTTCGAATGTAGCCTATTGCGTTTTATTGAGTGGATGAAGGAGTATGTGCTCCAATTCCTCTCAGAAGAAGATGAACTAGCAACCTATTATTATTAAGACCAAATTAAATAGTTAGGAGTTACAAAATTTAAGTTGATTTAACTAAACAAAAATATTAATTAATAATTTAATATAAATATAAATTTAAAATTAAAATTAAAATTACAAAATATAAAACTTACTTGGGATAAAAAATTTATTGCAATAGGTTGGAGGTGCCTGTATTCTTGCCCATGGAAGTACCACCAACTATGAGCATCCACCCTAACCTTGTCTCGAACAGCATCAAGATTATGATCAACAGTACCAGAGCATGCAAAAGCCATGAACTCAGCCCTCACTCGATCATGTTGGTCACGATCAGTGAAGAGTCTACGAATTGCTGCCTTGTACCCTTGACCCACTTCAACATCCCTATATGGAGCAACTCTTGCTGAAGCAGAAAGTATCTCTGGACTATAATATTTGGGACTCAATGCAAAAGCAAGAAGATGCAACGGAGTGGTCATTTTGTTCCATCTATCAACAATGATTTCTTGTAGCTCTTTGAAGAACTTTTCTTCGGGATCTTCCTCTTTTGCATTGATGATGATTTTCATCTTCTCAATCATTGAGTCGATACCATCATATACTTCACCCAAACAAGGTCTATCCATGTCAGTGTAACGGATCATGCTCAATATGGGCTCAGTGAAACTGATGAGATACTCAACAAGGTCCCACCAACTATCATCTAGGATCCTTTGATTGATCCTATTTGCCCTTTCACTGGTAGATTGCTTCCATATGGCCCAATTAGGGCTGATTACCATTGCAAAGAGTGCCTCACAAACCTTTATAAGTCGTCTCAACACAATTGTGTTGGAGGCAAAACGAGTCTCGGCAACCTGTTTGAAAATCAAAATTAAAACTAAAATATAATTTAAATTTACAAAATCAAAATTTAAAATTAACAAAAAATTAAAAAATAAAAAAAATATTGAGAATTAACTTACCTTCAACAACTCCAATTTTGAGAATTGTCTAAATATTCCTTGTGTCATATGGTGGTTGGTGACAAACATTTGAATGTCTTCGCCCTCAGCATACACCTGTTTGATCCATTCAATTTTGGATCCAATTTTTTGTAGCATTAGATTAAGGGAGTGGACAGCACAAGGTGTCCAAAAAATGTGTGGATACTTCTCCTCAACCAATAACCCAGCAGCCCTACAATTTTTGGCATTATCAGTTACAACTTGCACAACATTTTTATGGCCCACTTCTTCAATAGCTTGGCAAATGATGTTAGCAATAAATGGACCATCCTTCACCTGTCCTTCACAATCCACTGCTCTCAAAAACATTGCCCCTTTAGGGGACACAGCAATAACATTGATCAATGGGCGATTTTTTGCATCTTTCCATCCATCAGAAACGATGGTCACCCCTGTTTCGATCCACGAATCCCTTATGGGCTTCAAAGAGTCTGCTACATGTTTCACCTCTTTCTCCAATAAGTTGCAACGAACCTTCTCAAAACCTGGGCCCTTATACCCCTTTGGAGCCTCATTAATAGATTTCACCATTTTTTGCCAATATGGTGAACGAACAACATTGAATGCCAATCCATTGGCATAGACACATCTTGCTATGTCTTGATCAGCAATCTCTCTTGCCTCATTCTGAAATGAAGCTTCCAACGGTCCCTTAGATCTTTTATTTGAAGAGGGCGTGGTTTGCTCTTGAGGGATGTCCATAAATGGATGGCTTCCTGTAGGTGGAAAATAAGAAGGCGGTGTAGGGGGTTTCATGAAACGAGATCCTTTCTTCAAAGGATGGCTTGTTTTACCACTGGCTGCTCTTTGGTCTGCCTTTTCTTGCTCAGCAATATATTTCAACACTATATATCTGGAATGCCTTTCTCATCTTCAGCTGGACAATTTTTTATGCCTGTTTCAGAGATCCCACACAAGTGCCCTTTCACTCGACTGTATGAGCTCGAATACTGAACATGGCAATGACTACAAATCCAAACATATCCTCCACCACCTGGAAGTTGTTGAACCATTTCTACATATTTCCAAAGGGGAGAGTTTGGGTTTGTTTTGAAACGAGATTGGCTTGAGCCTGAGGAGGTACCGGTTGCCATTGTAATATGGAATACCTAAGGCACAACATATTGAAATTTTGGTATTGATTGATTGAATTTGAAACTAACAGACTTAATTAATTTCAAAAAATGAAAAAATTGAACATGTGTTATAGACATTTAGAGGAATGAAAAGTAAAACAAAACTAAAACTAAAAAACAAAACAAAAGAGTTGAAGTCCATTTGTTTAAAAAAAATGTAAAAAATAATCAAAAAACTTCAAAAAACCTACCTCTTTTGAAGAAATCTTGCTCAATGATCTTCTTGGCAACGAATAGGCACTTGCAAGTGCTTAGGAATAGCACAACAACCAACTTCGAACAATCTACAATCAACCTTCAAGTCTATTCAAGCTTGTGCAAGCAAAAGAGAAAGTTCAGCAATGGAGGCAAAAAATCCTTTTTTTTCATTCACAAATTGGTAAATGACTATCACTTTACCTATTTCATGTTTTAGAGGCACATATTAGGGTTGGAAAGAATAAAAAAATATTTAAAAGTCAACAAAGACTTAAAAAATTATTAAAAAAATGCAAATTCGCGCTTTGAAGTCCGCCTGGGCACGAAATTCTACCCGGGTTCGAACCGGGTTCGAAAAATTCGAACCCTGGTCGGACCCACAGTCCGGGTTCCGAACCCGGAACGAACCCACAGTGAATTTTCCGGACCCTGGACGAATTACGGCGAACCGAACCCGGACCGAACCCGGGCCCCCCAGGACCGAACCCGGTAACTTAGCAAATAATCATAGTAGGTTAATGAAATTTGAAAATACAACCTGCTACAATAAAGAATAATGACGAAAGTACCCTAGTTTATGTAAGCAACCAAATAGTAAATGGTATATTAAAAAAAAGAAATCCCTTGAAAAGTAAATCAAAATTGGTTAAAGCCTCCAAACGGTAAGAACTAACTACAAAAGGGCCATTTTAGGGAAGGCCTCCCTTGATGAAGCAGGAAGTTGAGGAACTTAAAAGCATGTGATCAAGATTGAAGAATAAGGCATGACGTAAAGGAGTCTAACCTTCAGGTTTGTTGCACTTTTGAAACCCACCTATACTTTGCAGGCAGGCTACGTTTTCTTGCATGATACCTTGGACCTTAGAGATGTCACCTTTGGCAAGGCCTTTGTAACTTTAAATGGAACTATTTGTCATTTTGTTTTGGTTTATTGAGGAGCATATGGAGCCTTGAAAGCTAAAAGGAAGTTCTTCCTTTCCAATAATATTTATTTGGATGGTATCATCTGATTCCAATTAAAGGAGATTCAAAATAAATTACAAGTAATTCACAATTGGAAGGTGATGATTTGTCATCCGTCTTCAATGGGTTGGTTACATTCTCATCTGATGTCTTATTATTGTATATACAATAACAACAAAACTTGCTCTGCGACTAATGGTCCAATATAAATGATCTAAATTTCCCAACTCAAAATCCTTCTTTAAGTTGTTACAAACTAGAACTTTGTACACCAAAAATTCAATGCAGCTAAAGCTATTTTTTGGATATATGGTTCTTACATCAATGTCAATTTACTAGCAGGCCATCAATGGGAAAGAAGAATATTGATGAAAAAATATAAGTGGACCTGTTTAAATTATCTATTATTGTATTCCACATGGTAGAAAAGCAACCAAAAAGGTAACTTCAACCCTTTACATACTAATTATTACTTTCTCAAAGCTCTGCAAGACTAAAATAAAATCAACACAGCCAGGACATAGAATTTGCTAGCAGAAGAGACAGAGATAGAGAGAGACAGAATGGTGACAAGGGAATTGGGTGCTACTGTGCTACAAAGATAATTGGGATGGTATGACACTACTAATGTTTCCTTGAGATTTCATGATATTCGTATGAAATTCACAATATGCCAGCTGGTGATTCACCCCATTAAGTTTCAAGTCTCTGTCAAACTTGAAAGAAAAGGTGTCTTACAAAAAATATTGATGCTTCTCTGTAATTTTCTTTGTAAATGATGCCCATTAGATAAGTTTAGCACAATTGGTTAGCGAGTATAAAATTCTCAACTAAGTTGCTTGATAGATTGAAAAATCAACAAGCTAATAGGGTACTGGGATAAACTGGAACAGACCTTTGTGTTGAACAAATTAAAAGGCCTTGGCAGAGGTATTGGGATTTGCTTGTCAACATTAGGTTTAGACTCTTCTCTCCAGAAATCCACATAGAGGTTACTCTAGTTACTCTAGTTGCAAGAGGGGTTTTCCTACAAAATACTCGGTAAAGGTTTGAGCAGACTCTGCATAATGTAGGTGACAGGCCAAGAATAGTGTAACTATAAATGATAGAACAAAAAGTCACTCTAGCTGCAAGAGGGGCTTTCCTACAAGATGTCGAGTAAAGGCTTTAGAAGGCTCTGCATACTGTAGCTGACAGGCCAAGAATAGTGTACCTATAAATGATAGAACAAAAAGTTACGCCAGTTGCAAGAGGGGCTTTCCTACAAGATGCTAAGCAAACAACTATTTTCCAAGTTTGTAAAAAAACATGTATATTTAAAAGTGAACATGCAAAGTTGCTGCTTATTTGATGTAGGTGAGACCACAACAAATCATTTTTTATTTTATCATGTTTCCTATATTAACCATTATCAGATCCCTATTATAGATTAACTCTTTTTGTATTGAAATTTGATATTGTATTCACATTGCATAGATTCCTATGGTGATGCTAAATTTTTTAATGTCTGTTAGGCCAATTGATCTGCAAAGCCTATCAATGAATGTGTATTTAGATGCCATACCTTTTCTACAATTGTAAGACATTTAGGATAAATTGTGCAAATTGTCTCACTGCAATTGAACAACTTCATCTAAGAGTTTGAACTTTTTAACTTTGCTAGGTAACCCTGTTGAGGAGCTATTTGATATGATTAATAAGAATAAAGTGCCCACATCAAATCCTCATCATCGCAGCTATATAACAATCCAGGGCTGGGATGCATGGCATTATAGTACATCAAAGCATACAATGGAAAGTGTGATGAAGGTAAGAAGCCTCCAGAAGTGCATATTACATTAGTGTTTGCCCTAGATTGTGAGGTGGAGTTGGCCACAATGGAAACCATATCAGGCAGGCTCTTGGCCTATCAGCTACACTATGCAGAGCGTGCTCAAGCCTTATCTCAGCTTTTGATTGAAAGAAAAAAGAGCCTGTTTGTATTGTATGATGGGAACCACATAGGGGTTGGAGTGGATGTGAGTGGGACCAATGGTGGTGGGCCCTACTTTTGGTGTTCCTTGTTTGGTAGTGGAAAAACTAATTATACCTTTGAGCTTGAAGGAGGGAAGGCCTTAAAACAAAGTCAAGGTTGTTTCAGTGTATCTGATGTCCCTTATGTTGTTTCTGCCACTGCCTTAACCTCTTTACCATCTCTCTTTCTTCAATTCGTTTCTTCTTTTTCTCTTCTTCTGGCGACTACCTTGTTGTCAAAAAGATGATGCGCCTCAGTCAATGACAATTCCCCTGTTACCTGCCTTCTATTTTCTTTTGATAATTCCATCTTTTGTCTGAGTAGCCGCGTACCACATTGATAGTCCATCAACCATTTTAAGGTTTTTGGTAAATTTATAAAGAAATAAAATTTAATGAAGACTTGACGTGCTGAGAAATGTAAAGCAGTAGAAGGCAGACAACAGAAAAAAGAGGTTAAAAATTAGATTGTTGCAGAGTGGTGATGGTGTGCTGTAAAAATACGTGTTTTTGACATCCAACTCAAAGCAAAATAAAATATTGGCAATCAAAGCAGAGAATAATGGTTTTGAGGATGTCAAAGGTTGCACACAGGAAACACCTACAAGGAATTTAGACTACAATCTAAACCTAAACCAATCACTGTTGAGTCACAATATCAGATGAATGCCAAAAACATATTGGAATACAAATTAAATTGAATGCAACTTCATTCTATTAAAATAAAAAATGGTTACAAGATTGAACCTCATTAACAATTGAAATTCTCAAAACCCATTCTCTCTTGCGCTCACGTCTTTCACCTTTGTGGCTCTCTGCTTGGCAAATTCATTCTGTGGTGGGAGGTGGATTCATTATATGTGGATGCAATGGGCAGAGTGTATGGGCAGCGTGTGTGGCTCGGGCTCCTCCATATCGTGGGCTTCTCCAATAGAAGACTCGACTTCAAGCGGTCTCCTTGCACAATTTGGAGTCTTCATACCACCATTGGTGGCTTTTCTACAACATAAAATCCCACACAGCTTGTAGCCTTCTATTGAAATTTAGCTCGATGCCATCGCAGAGGGAAAAGGAAAGTGCAAGTTGAATGAGGAGGGAAAATGAATGGAGGGAAATATATTTTTTATTGTCTTAATTTAAGACAATTAGAAAATTAAAAATATATATTAAAAAAAAACTAATATTTTGTCTTAAAACCTTCTTTATATAATAGTGTTGTGTAATAGTTATGGGTGGTCTATACTTGTGAACCAAAGATGGCTATTGTGAGCAGAGGGAACTAGTGGCAATTGTCTAAGGGTGGTTGAGTTTTTAAATATTGATTCATACAAGGGTAAAGATACCATTTCCTTAGGATAATTCTTGCAAAGAGTTTGGTTCAAATTAGTAAGAGATTAGTAAGATGGAGCTTTAAGGATCTAAGGATGATGCTATCAAATATAAGGTTTGTAATGTCAAACAGAATCAACCGCATACAGATTTGAAAAGTAAAATTAACTAAAACAATGGAAAGTGACTTACCACAAGATTTTGCACAAAATGTGTCTAATGCGGAAAAATGGGCAGAGGTTGCAACCCTAAATTACGTGTCACACTTTCACTTCTCTATTTTGGCGGGCTACCTTGAAAATAAGGTTTCGACTCACTTCTCCATTTTAGCGGGCTATGCCTGAAAACAAGGTTTTGACTTTCACCTCTCTAGTTTGGCGGGCTACAATTGAAAATAACGTCTTTACAAAGGTTTTAGAGTATGTTTATTAAAATGAAAATTATGGCCAAGATTTTAATAATGAGCATATTTTGACATGTTAAATAAATATATAAAATTATTACTAGCAATTGTACCTTGGTGTGTAATAGGTACACTGAAGAGGTATGAAAGGTCAATTAGAGAAAATTTTGGTGTATTTTTTCAAACATATGTGTAGTACATAAGGTCAATTGGTAGGTCATTTAGAAAATGATGTTTTTTATGTAACAAAGGTCTCAATTAGCATTCACTCTATAAATATATATTTTAAATATAATTTTTTAATATACCAAATTATATATTTGTAGTATTAAATTTATTATAGGAGTTCAGTTTATTTTTTCTCTATCCCCCTCTTTATTTCTTATCTATATCTCCCTCTGCATTTTATGTCTTTTTCTCTATATATCTTATCTATATCTCCCTCTCTCTTTCATGTTTTTCTCTCTCTATAAGTTTGTCTATCTATATCAAACACCATGCTACCTTGAGAATAACTCCCCAAGGACACATACCATTCTTGGATTTTTGGCATGAAACAAGTAATCAAAAGCTAGTTTTTCTTTTCTCTATCTCTCTTTCCCTTTCTATCTCTTATGTTTCTATCTCTCTTGTATTATCTGTCTTTTTCCTATTCTCTTCTCTTTCAATCTTTCTCTCCATCTACATCTCTATTCCTCTTTATCTCTCTACCTCTATATTTCTTTGTCTCTATCTCTTTCTTTTTTTATCTCCATCTTTATCTCTTCTATTATAATTTAACTAATTTATATAATCATACTTGTAAAATATTTGTAATATCATTATTAACCCCGAAAATGGTTCAAACCTTCAAAAAGGGGGTGAAAGATATGCAGGATATGGAGGCAGAGACAGAGACTGTCCTTAGGTCTCTGAAGTAATGGGTGTTCTTTCTACTGTCCTTTCTTTTCTGACCCTCCTGGTCCTTTTTGCATGATTGCTGCTGGTTTTTTCTTGGGCAGCTGTTTTTTTGGTGGACCTTTGGTGTTCTCTTCTCTATTTTATAAACTTTGTGGTTTCGGGTCCCTGTAAAACCCGTTTTACCCTTTTATCAAAAATGTAGAGTATGTTAACTTATAAGTAGCTTAGTATATATTTGAGAATTGTATGCATATTTATCTTCCACAGTACATAGTTGGGTCCTTTGAGGAGTTGGGCATTCAATTTAGAAGAAACTTTGGTGTTCATATGATGACACAACAAAACAAAATAATTATTCCACAAAAATATTTATTAGTAATGTTATTTATAATATTTTATTATTAATTATGGCGGGGTATGATTGAAAATAAGGTCTTGACGAAGGTTTAAGAGTATTTTTATTAAAATGAAAATTATGACCAAGATTTTAATAATGAGCACATTTATTTAGTCATTTAGTTGTGATTTTACTCGATGACCAAATTAGTCATTTATTTGCCAAATTATACTAGTGTTAGTCACGTGACTAAAAGTTTTAGTCACATAGTCATTTATTTGTCAAATTCTACTAGTGCCAAATATGGTCGTTTTCCACCCTTCTCTTCATAACCTTCACTCTCCCATCCATTTGGGGTTTCAACAAAGTTTTTGGCAAGTCTTGATAAACTGTTTAGCACTCTTTGAGCATTCACTCCCAAACTTTGTAGTAGCATCCTTCACTCCATTGCAGAAACTCAACACTATGTCACTCCAACAAGGCGAGTACAAGACATACACAATGGAAACAGAGGCTTGAGTCCCTCTCGTTCACTCCTCTACAAGCCTTGAGTGTTTTGGACGGAGGTGGTAAAGCTCCTCCCTTCTCTCCTTTTTCTTTTATTGGGTAATCTATTACTATTTTGTGATGTTTCTTGTATATGTAGCTTGTAGTTTTTCCTTTATCATTTATTCCTATCATTCCATACTTGGTTGTCTGTGGAGGTGGAAACACCAAGACGGGGGTTTGACTGAGGTAGGACCCTATATAGCCACAACAACTTCTCCCTTCCTTGTATGCAGGTAAAGAGAGATCAAAGCAAGCTGGCGAGGAGAGCATTCTATGAGATCATCTTCATCACCTTGTTGGCAATACGTTTCTTTTATCATATTTATACTTGTATTTCATTCATCTTAATCTCATTCTATCACTTTAAGCATCCCTAGACTAGGTTAGTAGTCTTCCTTTGGGATTAGAATCTAGTATTTTTGGTTCTTTGGTTGTACGGATGTCAGTGCACCTGTGAGATGCCAATGCGTCGTGTTGTCATCCTGTAACTACGCTTTTATCCTTAGATAGGGAGCTGCCTAAGAGATGGGTCTGATTCTAAAAGGCCAACTCATCTAGTCCCCTTCCAACATTCAGATTACAGAGTGATTGAAGGGTTCATAATCCTCATCATTCTAATCCTCTTCATCCTAACTATCCTCTAAGTTGAGGTGGGTTAGGTCAGCCTCTCCGCTCTTGGCCTTTCATGACCAAGGGTCTTGCAACAGGTGGTCCCCCTCTCTCATAGCATTTAAAAATTCAGTGTGAGTCTCAATAGAGGGATTTAAACCTGAGATATTTATTGACAACTTAAAAGAGAGATATTTTTCCTTCAGGTGCAAAGCATAAAACCTTGGAGGTGTTTTGCATTCTAAAATCTATGGTACTAGGTTTGCAATGTTGTCCACCCTCTCCTTTAGAGAGGCAAAATCCACATTCTTTTCTTCAATAATTTCATCCATCTTTTGAATTTCCTTTTTCAATCTTTTCTTTTCCTTTTTCCATTATTCCTCCCTCCTTTGTATCTCTCCCCATAAATTTAAAATTGTTGTATGTACTGAAAAATTATGACGGTTATGAATTCCTACCAAGGTTTTTGTCGATGGTTGATCCCAGTATAGTACCATTTGCATAGATTCAGGTTGTCCAACTGGCTTAAGCTGTGGAGGTACATTTTTTTCTCCCACTTAACATTGCAAGGCCTCTTGTTCTTTTTCTTGTAGTTGGTGCAAGAACTCCTGATCTAATTCTTGGTCTTGCTATAGGAAAAGCTAGTTTTCTTCATGCTCTTGAATTTCAACTTCCTCTACAAGGGCAACAAGATTTTCCAGGGTCACTTTTGCTGCCTCTTCGAATATATTCTTTTCTTTGACATTTTTATGCCCCATAGGAGCTTTTGTGCTCTTATGTGATGTACTTGATGATGTCGACGATTACCTGCTTCTATGGCTCAGACAGAGAGGCTATTTTGGCACCCTCTTTATCTCTACAAATTGTAGGGTCACCATGTATTGTGAATATGACCCTAGCTGACCTGACATCTCTAGAAATAGGGTAATGATCACCACTATTAGGCAACCTTGTAACCTCTATAATTATTTCCTCAGTTGTCACAACCTCTAGCCCTTTTACTATGGCTTTTCCTTTAGAAAATTTTTGGGTGAACTCTAGTGCAATTCCTTCATCAAAACCGTCCAACTTTAGGAAGTAGTCCAACTAGACACAATTTCTAAATTTGGCCAGGCATTGTGCATCCTACAATAAGGAATCATGAATCGAGGGCTCATTTCGAATTAGTTTCCCTCCCATTTTCTGCAATCAATTGTCACTCTGCAAAATTCCCTTCTTGTAATTCTTGTCTGAAAACAAATTCCTTTCTAAAATTTAGTGACACATCACATATGTGAGTCGTTCTTCACTTCAAATTTTAAATCGACTCAATTGATTTGTTGACGTAGACAAGCATGGACTGACATGTGGGCAATGTACCTACATCTTTCCTTTCCCCCCAAACCTAAATTTCGACATGTGTCCACACATGCGAGATGGGCGTAGTGATTTTATAAGGAGTTATGAAAACTATGTGAATGTCCATACTAACGTACAACGATTAAATGAATACACTAAAAATATAATGAAGAGAGCAATTAATATGCACATACCTAAATGTGTGGAGGATATGTTGCAAAGATCATGGAGAAAGTACCATTCACCTTTTTAGGAAATAAATTGAGCAATTAATTATGATAAAGTGGAATTAAGTGATGGAAGAGAGAGAAAGGTGGTGAATGATGGGCGAATGTGCAAATGGGTGAAGAAATGGACTTCTACAAAAGTAGAATTCTTTATTATGTCAATTACGTATCTTAATTAGCCAAAAGGAGGGACACTAGGTCGACTTTCTTTGGCTGCAGGAAGCTCAGGTGTTGCATGTTGGGTGAATTGCTACATGAACTCTTCTTTGGAAGTTGGCTTGTGATACAATCTGAGATGATGACCATTGACTAGTAACTTGAATCTAACAGGGTCAATGGTGGTGATTTGAACAACTCCATTGGGAAATTCCTCAACAACTTCATATGGTCCTAGCCACATTGTCTGCAATTTTCCTGCATTTTCCTAATATCGTGAGTCATAAAGAACTGCCCAATCATCTGGCTGAAATTTCTTCTCTTTGATAAATTTGTCATGCCATTTGATTCATTGATTTTTTATGACCTCAGTGTGGTGCAAGGTTGTCTTCCTCATGTCATCTAAATCATTCAATTGCATGATTCTTTCTCTTTGTGCCTCAAAAATACCCATCCCCAACTCTACTACAATTCTAAGAGTCTTGTGCTTGAATTCAATGGGCATCATAGTTGTCTTCCCATACAGTATCTCAAATGGAGTGAATCCTATAGTTGTTTTCTAGGTGGTTCTGTAGGCCCAAACTGCTTCCGATAATCTATTTTCCCAATCCTTTATGTGAATAGCCATTTTTTTGGTTAGAATGGATTCAATTTCTTTGTTGATCACCTCAACTTGTCTATTGGCCTCAAGGTGATAAGGAGTAGACTATTTGTGCCTTATGTTATATTAATTGACTAGCATTGTAACAAGTGTTGAGGTAAACTGATATCCTTGATCGGTTACTATTTCTCTTAGGACTCCATATCATGTGAAAATTTCTTCATAAAAAAATATGCAACCTTGTTATCTCTTGCATGCTTCATGGCCTTGACTTTTACACACTTAGTTACATAATCAGTGCATACCAAGACATAAGACTTACCATTTGATGGGGGATCAATGGTTCCCACAAAATCCAATCCCCACTTTTCAAAGGGAGTGACTACTACATGGGGATGGAGTGGCATCTCATTTGATTTGGTTGGCCAACCCATTCTTTGGCACCAATCACATTTCCTTGTATATCTTCCCACATCCTTGTGGACTGTAGGCCAATAGTATCATGTGATCAAAATCTTCATTGTTGTCCTTTTGGCTACAAAATTCCCTCCACAGGGTTCATCATGACATGCATGCAAAATATCATATGTCTCATCTTCCCTCACAAATCTTCTCATACCATGATTTGGTTCAGTATAGAACAAGCATCTAGTAATCCATGAAAAAGGAAAATATTTTTCAATGAGCAATCTTCTCTCTTTTGGAGAGAAGTGAGGAGGAACTCTCCTTGTCACTAGGTAATTAGCTATGTCAGCATAACAAGGTGTGTTCACACTAATGGAAAATAGATTCTCATCAGGAAAGGAGTCATGTATGGATTGATTGTCTTCTGATGTGGCTGGTCTTGGAAGAAAATATGCAACAACATTGGCCTTCCCTGGTTTTTCCACAATGGTTATGTCAAACTCCTACATCAACAACCATTTAGCTAACCTTCCTGAGATCGGGGGTTTATTCATGAGATATCTAATGGCTGCATGATCAGTGTGCACAAAGATCTGGTAGCTTGTTATGTAGTGCCTGAAATTTTTCAGGGCGTAGATCACTGCCATCATTACTTTTCTTGTTACTATATAATTGAATTCATCTCCTTGTAAGTTTTTGCTGACAAAATAAATGAAATTTTCAATGGCTCCTTTTTTTCCTAAGATTGATCCTATAGCATGTTCTGATGCATCTGTATGGATGTGAAAATGAATTTCGCAATTAGGTCCCTTAAGTATAGGAGCATGAGTCAAAGTTGTTTTCAAGTCAAAAAATGCTTTGGCATAATCTTTTGTCCATTGGAATTCAACATCTTTGGTTAGTAGAGTATATAATTATGTTGCTATTTTTATGAAGTCTTTGATGAAATACCTGTAATATCCTGCATGTCCCAAGATACTCCTAACATCCTTTTGTTTTGCAGGTGTAGAAAAATTAGTAATTACCTCAATTTTTGCAGGATCTACTTGAATTCCTTGGTGGGAAATGTATTGGCCAAGAAATACACCTTCTTGCATCATCATGAAGCACTTCCCACTATTTAAAGATATATTTTGGTCTTCACATCTCTATAGGACTTTCCTAAGATTTTTCAATGCTTCATCAAAATCAGCACCATGGGTGGTAAAGTCATCCATATAGATTTCCATGCAGTCAAGGGAGATGTCTGAAAATATGCTAATGACTTCTCTCTAAAAATTTGCAGATGCATTGCATAAACCAAAGGGAAGTACTAAATAGGCATATGTCCCCCATGGACATGTGAAGATTGTCTTATCCTGGTCCTTAGGTGCAATTTTGATTTGATTGTAGCCACTGAATCCGTCTAGAAAAGGGAAGTATTGCTTTATTGCAAGTGACTCTAAGACATGATCTACAAAAGGCAAGGGAAAATGGTCTTTCTTAGTAGAAGCATTGTGTTACATGTAGTCAAAAAAAACTTTCCATTTTCCTCCCTTCTTAGGGACAATCACCAATGGAGACACCCACTGATTGTCTGAAATGGGATAGATAAATCCTACATCTAGCAACTTTTACAACTTTGTTTTCACAAATTCTCTCAATGCAAGGTTGATTCTTCTTTGTGGTTGTCTTACGGATTGACAATCATCTTTGATATATATCCTATGGGTGCAAAGCTTAGGGTCTAGTCCTTTCATATCATGATAATCGCATGCAAATGCATGCTGGTGGGTCTTTAGTAAATTCATCAATGACAGTTGATCTTCTCCTAGTTTTTAGTTAATATTCAAATATTTTCCTTCAGACACCTATACTTGTGTAGTTAACTCTATCATAGCTTTTTCCTTAATACATGGTACCTTAAGTTCATATGGCAGAATTTTGTGGAACATACTTGTTTCTACAGGAAGTTTATCTACTAGAAGAGTGGTTGCAGGAAGAGTGGCTACAAGAAGATCAGGCAGAGCAGGCAAAAGTGTCTTCATGGGATCAACAAAACTAGATGCATGAGAGGGTGATACCTCCTCTACCTCACAATGGTTCTTAATTATATTAGATAACACTTCATCTTCATCTTGAAGCTGCAGGAGATGACTTCTACCTAACATCATAAGTTGTGCCATAGAGTTAACTTCCTTGGCCTCTTTACCTATATGTGGCCATACAAGCTTATCCTCATCATGGGATGGCTAAGCAAGAGGATAAAGAACAATATTTTTGGTGTTCCTGTCACTAGAAATGGTCATGTCACCTGACCGACATCCAATATAAGTGTTTTTTGTTGCTAACCATGGCCTTCCAAGGATAATAGGTTACTCACCTAGTGAATCTTTAGGAGAAAGAATCATGAAGTTGGTTGGATACTCTGAAGAGTCTAGAATCACCACAAGGTCTTCTAATATGCCTTCAGGCTTAACAGTGGAACTATAGGCAAGCTATAGGACAACAGGAGTGGATCTCATGCTTACAATGTTTAGTTGCTATAGGATGTCTTTAGTCATCACATTTATTGCTACACCCAAATTAATCAAATCATTCTTTATGTGTATCTCATTTATAATAACTTCAACCACAGGACTGTCTGGATCATTGTACTTGGGGAAAGCTACTTTTTGAAGCATGATGTCAGCCAACTACCCCACTACATAAATTGTAGTTGGGTCTTTCTTTTTCCTGCCCAACTTCTTGGGGCATGGTTCTTTGATTGTTTTGTCATATATTGGAACATATTTTATGGCCTGGAATAGGGGTATCTAGACACATATATGCTTCAGCTGGTCTATAATGTCAAAAGTGGGGTCCTCGTTGTCTTTGTTTTTTCTAGCAACTTCCAAACTCTAGGGGAATGGTGGATCTTGTGCCGTCTGCTTGGATGGAATTGGTTCAAGATTTTTAGGTGCACTAGGCTGAATGAGATCATTCAGAGATTCCTCTTCCTCTTCCCCAGGAATCTTAGTAATAATAGGTGTGGAAGGAGTTGGTAAAGTAGTTCCTAAACACAAATGGATGTCACTCACACTCATATCACATGCAGGAAATTGATTTGGATCACTAGAGAATATAGGTTGTTGTTGTGGTTTATTATTTGGGTTAGGTGTGGGTTGAGCTAGTAACTGAGTTGGTTTAGGTGAATTTGAGTTGGGATTGTCAGGGGGAGGAATTATAGCATGTTTTTGGGTTTGAAAAGGTAGTTGAATGTAACTGGTTGTTTGGTTTGGCCATTGTTGTCCACCTTTTCATTGATATGCTTACTGCCAGTTTCCTAGAGGTGGCTTCCAAGGTCCTTTAAAATGCTACCAATTCCCTTGAGGTTGTTGCCACTGAGGTGAAGAATTTTGATAATTGGGCCAAGCATTTGGAGGGTTACCCCAAGACTATGGTGGATATCCTCCATATTTTTATGGACATGGGGGTTGCCACTAGTTACCAGATGAATATGAATTAAAATACGACCCAACAAAAGATAGTGGATCTGGTGGCATACCTTGTCTTGGAGCCCATGACCTTCTCCGTGCAACAAACTAGACTTGATCTTCCTCAGTCTAAATTGGTTTGAACTCAGATGGAATTTGCTTGTTGTCAATGTTAGCTACCATCTTGCATCTGTAGTCCCTCTTCTTTTGTCTGCAATGAGAACAATATTTTGTCAGGATTGCCTCTGCCTCCTCATGTTTCTTCTTGGCCTGAAGTGTATCTAGCTGAGTAGCTAGATTGTTTATGGTATCTTGCTTGAAATCTACCAACAAATGAGTAATCTCGATTGTTGAAACTCCACTGGTGGATGACTTACCCATAGAGGATTGGTAAGCTCTCCCTTTCTTCGAAGCTGCCCTAGAATAGTTCTGGCATATATTCTTGATATCCTCCCAAGGAAATTGAGTGATATATCCTCCTTCCATCAGGTCCAAGGCATCAGTGCAAATTTCATTAATTTCTCTCAAGAAAAGAATCTTTTGTGAGTCTTCATTGAGTGTATGGTGTGGAGATTTTTGCAAACAAAAAAAAAACCTTGAAATGAAATCCTCTAGGCTCTCATCTTCCTTTTGTTGCATTCTAAAAATGTCATCTCCTCTCGTATCATTTTCCCTGAAATACTCTTTTTATTTCTTAAGGAAATTTGTCTTCATGTCCTCCCAAGTCTCCATAATATATTTTCCAAGGCAAATAAACCATCTCAATGCAGCTTCTTTCAAACTGGTAGGAAATAGCTTAAGCCCATGGGCATCAGTGGTATAGTCATAACTTCTATAGAGTATATCAAACTCAAACAAGAATGTATCAAGATATTCTGTAAAAAGTCCATATAAATTAGGAAGGACTAAAGAAAGGATATTTTTAAGGTTTTCTACTTCATTCTGATGAGCAATGGGGAAAAGAAAAGCTGGTTGGTTTTTCTTCTTAGGCTTGTTTCCATTTGCATCACCCATGCCTGCTTGATAAAGTTCCAAAGTAGAGGTTTATTCAACTGGATTTTGATCTTCAAGGGAAACTTCAAAACTGGTTAAATTAAGAAATGAATCAACAAAGAGTTGTGGCTCTTCTTCTTCTTTGTTTCTAGGCAAATTTGGAAGCTCTACTAGCAGGAATGGTTCTTGATTATTAGGAAGGAATCTCCCATAAGAATCTCTTCTTCTTCTATCCATGCGGTATCAACTCAACATCAACCAACTCACACAAAGAATTGGTGAAATAATAGTGGATCATATCTCTTCTAATGAGGGATATGCTAAGAACAACTCTAGAGATACTACAACAAGAAAAACTTTCACTGACTCCAAATAAATCCCTAGTTTGATACCATCCTCGAAAACGGTGCCAAAAATGTTAGCCTCCTACAAAGATTTAATAACTAAGCCTTTACAACCATGATTACGAAATTGGAAATCTAACCTAAATAGCCATTTTAACCATCATGAAGGTGCATTTAAATTTTGAACCTAGGGACATGATCTTGAAATAGGTCAGCACGGTATGTGCACTAGGAACTCAAAGTAGTCATCTTCATTCTACAACTAAAAAAGATTCAATACTGAAAGTAAATTGCATGGAAAGGAACAAAGTAAATTTTGAATATCACTAAAAAATTAAACTAAGTTGAACATGCATGATAGGAATAAAAATCTGAGCAACAAATAAGTAACTACTCTATCCACTTTGGCTGTAGGAACAATCACAAAATGAAATTCTAGTGGCTGTAGGAACAATCACTGCCATATTCTTAACTAAGTACTAAACAAAAACTAATAACTAATCTAGCTAAACTAAATGACAAATTTATCACCAAGTGGGCCCCCTTGGATGAGTATCCTCTAAAACTAATATACACTCAAATGCTCAACTCAAATTTTCAGCTTATTCATTGGGAAATGAAACTACAAAAGAGTAGCTTGTCTAGAAATGCTAGTATATTATCAGATCGTAGAAAATCACTAACTCAGCAACTCCCGAAGAAGGAGGATTTGAACCTTATTTATACTATCAACTAAATAGGTAGTCAACTCCCACTAACTGAGAGGATACCATTTAGGGAAAATACATAAAATAATAGAAGGGTGGTTACACATGTAGGGAATCCAGTCAGACATGCATGTCCAAACGTAGACTCAACACTACAGTAACGCCCGCATCTTCTCAACATCATGAAAGACCAATACAAGGCAATTACATTTGGCTGACATGGGGAATCATTTGTCATCGTCCTTTAGTTTACCCTTGAATGATTCCTTTGCATGACTAGCTGGCGGTTGCATTTCTCAATTTTGTATCCTCAAGTATGTCTGCATGGCAATGTTAGTACACATAATAATTGCACATCTATAACCACATGCAAAACTAATATAGATAGTCCACATAATAGGCTAATGTCATTAAAACTGGCAGAAATATAATTAAACCCAATGTCTATGGTTTGAGGGAAACTCTATAAAAATATCAACATTTAATATCAAATTCCATGTCAACTTTAGCAAATAAACTATATATTCTACCCAAAATTGGACCAAAAACTAGGATCATCATTTTCCTCAATAGTTTTTTCTCAATAATCTCCTATTCATTAAAAGTGTGAAAAAACTATGTATTTATATGCTATTAGTCCAATTTGCTAAAACTAAATCCCAATGGCTCACAATTAGTATTTGAATTTAAAATACTATTTCTAACATTAATATATTTCAATTTGGTGCCATTTTAAAGGGACAAGGGTGCCAAGGGTGCACTTTTCTAGATCTACATTTTAGGATCTAAAGTGTTGGGGAAAAAATGTTAAATCCATACTTTGGTTTTCATATTTTATTTTCTAATAAATTATAAAATAGGCTATGGAATCCATAATTTAAGAAATTAGAAGCATAATTAGGTCCAAACGCATAGGAGGGAGAAAAAATAGTGTGAAATTGTCAAGGGTGATAATTTATGACACTACATTTAGCCCCCACTTTAGTGAGAGTATGAACTTACACTTAGATTCACACTGAAGTATAAATATGTCAAGAGGGGTTCAAATATCCAAATTTTGAAGAGATAGGATGACACAGAATCTAGGGGAAAGCACACGAGCCCCCAAAATTCAAAATCCTCTGATAAAACAACATAAGGACAAAGGAACACATGTATGAAATTTAATGAAACATGACAACATAAAACATACATGACAAAAACATAAAAAATACGATGCAAATACAATGCAACATGATATAAACTTAAGAAAAAACATAACCACAAACACAAGGTTAGTACTAGAAGGATTCAAGTCAGTAAGGCATAGCGACCTCAAACTTAAATTTTTCTCAAGTATCAAATATTATATCTTGAATTCCATGTTAGTAATAGAATGCTCTTTTGAGGATTAGCAAGATATGTTATGCCAAATCACTCACAAGCCACATGGATCTATTATCTATCAAGCTAAATTATGCTAGGTGTCCATGCAATATTATGGGTTATACACAACTAGGAAGTTGCATTATACTAAGACACTCATGAAACACATCTCTTCACTTGCAAGAAATTTGTTTTATGTTACATGGCCATGTTAAAAAGGGTGCTCAAGTTCATGAATCAACAAGCTCCATTATACCAAAATCCATAGAATGTCTTCCAAAATATCACTTCACAGAGTACATGAAGCTTAACTTCATGGGGGAGAGACAATCACCTCAGGGAGTGTAAAAAATTTAATATCATAGGGGATAAAACAAAATATCCTTAGGGGGTGCACAAATTAAATGTCGTAGGGTATGAATGTCACAAAAGCCACACCTCAAGGGGCATTATACATCTTGTAAGACTTTGATTCATCACTATATCAAACAAAGGTCAAAGGGGGACTGCTCAACCCATTGGATGTCACACCTTAGGAAATATCGCACATGATACCATATGTCAGGACCATAAAATTTCTCAGATTTTTACCAACCTCCAATTTTTTTTCTCCTAGCCCCAACAAGAATTTGCTTCTTATCAAAGCTATGATAAATAAAAATCAGTGAGATTAGTATGAAAATATCCATTCCACAGTCCTATGAAGATGGCCTCATGCATACAAATATTCCCTTAGTCACAACAAAAGAAAAACGTAAAAGGCAATTGAGCTATATGCTTCTGAGTTCTTTCTCAAGTTTCATTTGTATCTTTTCATTTCCATTTGTAATTTCTTCATTCAACACCATTATTGTGGCATGCATATCTAAAATATAGCAGAGTTGCTCCTCATATTCATGGAGAATTTCCCCTTATTGGAGAGATCATACACATATATTTCCAATCAATACATCACATATCCCTCATTTGAACATTTTTCTGCAAATCGATGAGACATGAATTAGGTCACAACAATCTAAAGATCCATATGATAAAAAAGTTGCATGATCAGTAGGATAGATCCTATCATCCTACCGATGCGAGTTCATCAAAACAGTTAGAGGAAATCCATTGAAGAGATACCGAGATCAAAAGTCACACCGATGGAAATCCCATCGGGGAGAGACACAGATACTCATGTCGATAAAATCAAAGGATTGTTGTATCAAGGAAACATACATCTTCATCTCGAAACTCTTGGATCTCACCGATCTCATAAGTTAGGTTGATGGTGGAAGTATCGGAGAAGGTCCAATGAATTCATCCGAATGAATGAAGAAAAATAAAGAGACATATCATCGAGACATAAAGGATTGAATTGAAACTATCAAGTCTCTTTGATAAGGAGAGTCTCACTGATGAGATTGATTTTGGGAAAATCTTACTGATCCTCCTTAGTTGATAAAGCGGTAAAAATAAGCACATTGGTGAAGCATCTCATTCTCTTAGTGAGGGGTTATGTCAGACCGATGGTGGTAAATGAATAATTTATACTTGTCAGTAAGACATAGGGTGATGAGAAAACCATACCATCTGCACATCGGTGGAACTTTCCAATTTTCTCTCCAAAGTGATATAAGCTAAAGGAAAATAGAAAGGGTTGTTGCACGACGTCAGTGAAAATGTCAAATAGTCTTGCCAATCAAGAGAAGGAACTAAAAGGATATTTCCAATTGAAGAGACATTCAATTATGTCTTAGTGATCGATCAAAAGTGTATAAACGAAGATGGCGCCAAATGAGAAACACAATTCGGCCTAGGGTGAAAGGGGTCTCACTGATGAAATGTTTTTCATCGCTCTGACAATTCAAATTTTGAGAAGATCGTTGCATTAAATTGCAGAGGCTAACTTTAATGGCCACATATAGTAACTCCATATGAACATTCATGATCAGATGAAAATTAAGAACAAAAGGAGTTATCAGGAATTGTAGCAAGTAGGCATGAGAGGTTGAGCAAAATTCAGGGAGCATAGTGCAATCGAAAAATCACAAGTAATTCCACAAACTCCTCTGCAATTAGAAAATTTTAATTCAAAGGATTGAAAATGGAAGGCCCTAGTTCTAGAAAAATCAAAGCTTTGTAAGTAGCCAAGAATAAGGATTTAGCGTTAGATAATACCTATGAGCACCTGGGAAAGATGATAATAATGGAGATAGCAGTGAGGAATATAGTAGAGGATGTTGATACTCATGGAAGAGAGGATTACATGGATCATATGACTAAAATCCATTTATGGCTAACTAGAGCCTAATATTTATGTTTAATTATTGGTAATATCATAAGACTTTTATGAGGAGGTGTGTCCTCTTCATAATATTGATATTTATGTTGAACTCTTGATGGCCAAAGAGAGAAGATAATAGAGAATAGGCTAATAGGATATATAGATAACATAAATTTTCCATAATTTTTACAATTCAAAAGACTATGTTGCAAGCATATTTTTGAGGAAATCAATGAAAGATCTTTGATTCTGTGGCTCCATATTGGCATCAATTGTTTGTTAAAATTATTCAATTATCTGATTGTCTCCAACTTAATGTTTCCTAGTTATTTAAGTTTGTATATCAAGTATATATTCAATTTATCAATGCACATTTGTTGTACTTATGTGATGTGATTATTTGGTTTCTTTAAAAAAGAATTAAATTCGTTTTGATCAATCACAGTAATCTAGAAGTATTATTTGGATTAGTAAGAAGAATCATATAGTTAGGATTGAAATTCTATCTCTAGTAGAGTTTGTTAGTTACTTTCCTGCATGTTTATACAGGTTATAAACCAATAAAGTGTGCCAAGAAGTTTGAATTATTTCCAATACCAACCATTCATTCTAGATCTTCACTTGAGTCGATTCACCCAACAAGGCACTGGTCTTACTCACTTCACCATTTAATTTTATCAAATTTGTTTTCAAAACCTCACATCTGTTAAATGAACATATTAATTTTCACCTTGATATTGCTTATACAATTTATACCAAATTAGGATTATATATTTCCACTCCCAATTTCCATTGTGGGTAGATTGAACAAATATGAATCATTAAGTTAATTTTGTATCATTTGCATTAGGTACACCCACCTAGGTTTAACAAAGTCTAAAGAGTAGAAGGTTCAATTACATTAATTGGCCTTGTATGTTAGCCAAAAAAATGTCAAGAGCTTGACAACCTCTTGTGGTTCAAACCTGTGTTTTTGAGACCTAACACCACCACTAGGAGAGGACAAATCATGGAATTATATATAACAATATATAGAATACTAATTATAGTATTACCACCAAAGAAAACATAACATTCCATGAAAATTCATTATTTTAGGGGATATAAAGCCTAATACCACCAAAACGGAGGTATTAGCATAGATTGAGAAGGCTACAATTTGGAAATCATTCATGCGGTATTATTGTTAAAAAGGTAAAAATTTCTAGGAGATGTATGATTTAATCACTAAAAGAGACCATTTCTTATACAATAATTGCATGATGTAATATATTCTCCCCTTAAAATTTTAGTGTACTTGATAAACCAATATTTTAAGGAGATATAAAGGTATCTCTTCTAGAAAAGGATGCACATAACATAAGGCTACCTAACCCTTGCCCCTGAAATGTAGGGACAAAGATGAACCATGATGAATTATAACATTTTTTTCCTTGCAAAATGGAATATGATTCTATACAACCAAATTTATACCCTCATGCATGGTAATTAGTATCACGCAACACTACAACTACCACATGGCAAGGGGAAATAGATGAATGTAGCTTAATCTATTATCCTATCAAATTTATCATTGTAAGGATCTAACTCTTCCAAATTATTCTTCAAGATATAATATTCATGAGTATTGTTTCCAATTTTTTTGTGATACGCACAAAAGGATGTGTTTTTATTCTTTGTGTTGGTGTCTCTTGTTCCATGTATAGATCATAGTGTAATGAATCCTAATTGTAAAAGTGTGCATAGATTACACTCAATCTCAGATAAAGGATTTGGAGTAGGTAATAAATATTTTCTAATAGGACCATGAAATGTCCATGGTTTGGATGATGGATAAAATGTTTTTTATAAGGGTAGAGGATCTTGGTAACCTATTCCTTTTCTATATTTAGATGGCATTTGTTCCAAAATGCCTAAATAGATTGCATATTCATTTTTTGTATCACATCCTTATTTTTTCAAGATCCTAAAGCCTTATCCATAACATTACTCCAAGCTAATAAGTGTATCAATGACTTTATTTTCATAGGATGGAGGATCACTAAGTGGTATGAGCTCATCCTGATTGTTATTTGTGGGTATTTTAATGTGTATTAGATGGGGTTATGAATTGCAAGGTGTTTCCCTTGGTCTCCTTGACGTGGGACAACATGACACTCATGGTCTGTGACATGGTTTAACTACATCTAGTGGATCTTTGATCTTGAATAGATCCAATGGTTGTATCGAACATTAACAAGTTGATATTTTGGTGCAACGCTAGCCATATTTGCAATAATTGGTATCAGAGCCAAGGTCACAGGTTTGAACCCCTCGCTTGCACTGGGGGGGATTATTTCAAGGTGTCTCCCTTGGTCTCCTCGGCGTGGGCCAACGCGACGCTTGGGCTTCGTGACATGGTTTAACTACCTCCTGTGGATCTTGGATCTTGTATAAATCCAATGGTTGTATTAGACATTAACAGGTCAATCATTTGGTGCAACGAAAATCGTCTTTGCAACAGTGTGATCCAAAATTTTGATGCAAAAAATCATAACACAATCGAATCCATAAATCATTCAGCAAATAGTAAATAATTTTCCAAAATTTGTCTAATTTATGATTATGCATTACAAAATACATGTAATCATTTTTTTGAAATGTTCAAACAATAAAATGAAATTCCAAATTTTATTTTGACATCTAAAGTGCAACAATTTACTAATTCTAATTTGAAAATGAATATTTTGATACCTTTTTGCAATAAAAAAATACACTTTCTCACCTTTCTTATGATGTGCACAATGCCTAAATGAATGCAATGAACACTTTTAGATTTTATTCCAGATCTAAGGTGACCTAATTTAGATTTTTAAATGCAATTAAGATGTAGATCCCAGACCTAGGATGACTAAAATTAACCATATTTGAACTTACGATGCAATATGATATTTTTTATTTATTATTATTTTTTTTTGATGCAATGATGTATTCCTAAGTGATGGATGCAAAATAATACAATCCTTAAGATTTAAAAAGGTCAATAATATAAATTATTTGAGTTCACCAAAAACATTTGGTGGGAAAAGTGAGAACCTTAGGATTCAACTAGGGTTATTCACCTTTCCATTAACAAAACATTGGGGAATTGAAGTTGGGAAAGGACATGAGATTAACTTATAACCTAGAAGGTGAGTCAACCAATCCTTGATATATAATTCCATTTTTGGGTAATGGGGTTGAGTTGGAAGATTTGGACATGGAATTATAATGAAATGAAATGATGCAACTAGCTAATTATGTGTGCACCTATGTTTCAAGTTTGATCTTGATTTGAGTCAACAAGGGCACCTAGGGCGCCCTAGATTGAAGAATTAAAACTAAAATTCGCTTTCATAGTCCTTAGGTCTATGGTTTGCAAATTCTTCGTTCTAAATATTATTGTTAGATCCTCATTTGTCATCGAGATAATTTAATCATTTTTTAACAATTCTCACAAGTCTACATATATGAGGTTCATCTATAGTGAAAAGTATTTTCTCTATATTCCTCTTGATCTTCAAATTAAAATTTGTAACATGACATTTGAAATAATAATAAAAATCATACTAAAAATTAGTAATTTTATAGTTGCTATATTTTTCATCTATTCAAGGTCATAATTACTTATTGGATACATGTTTTATATCAAAGAAACCATCTATAATACAATAATAGTGGGTGGGGTGATCAAGTTTATGAATATTAAATTGGTTTAATATAGTCTTAGATAATATTAGTAGTTAAATATTCTAGATCTTAAATACAACAATCTTAGAAGAAATGATGCTAGAAAATGATTACTTGACGTAGTTCCTACAGAGAGAGGATAGGATTACAAGACGTTCTTGTGCTCCCTCAAAAGGATAATCAATAACTTATGGGAAATAATATATAGGGAATGCTCAAAAATAGGATATATATATAAACAAGGTCTTAGGTATTTAGAGATCCAATAGGTCATTTTAGTAAGTCTTAATCCATTTTTTAATCTTGATATAGAGGTATTAAGTAGTAGCTCGGTCATAGGAGGACTAAATATGGGTGATAGAGAGATGGATATGTTTAAAATCTAAGGCCAAGTATATTTATAGGATGTAGTGGATAGAGTCATCTTGGATGGGTATGAGGCAAGGGTAGGATTGAAACTAGCATCAATTTTAGGATTTGATCTAAGGGTTCATAATTTGAAGTTTATATTTTCTATGGTTTTAGGTTTATTATTTAGAGTTTTAGATTTATTATTTAGGGTTTGAGATTTATAATTTAGGGTTTACACATGGTACATAATATTTAAAATTACATACATTTATTTTCTTAATTAAAGGTTTGATTTATAAACATAAAATATAAACCCTAAATTTATTTATCATAAAAATTAAACACTAAAGATAAAAAAAAGTCAAAAATCCTACTTGGAGGCCTTCAAGAGGTTTGAGGTTGGTAGGAGGAGTTGAAAAGAGGTGGTGAAGTGGGTACCCATTCTTGGTTTCTATCAATCTCTTGTAGCTACTAGAAAAAATGAGCTTGCAACAATTTAAGGAATATATACTTTTACAAAATATGTACACATTTACATTAGGAGCTTAGACCATAATGAGTACTATTTTTTTTAAGGCTCAGGTACCTGATACTAAATTTTTGGGATTAAGGTGTCTCAACATTTTGCATCCTAGCATTATTTATGGGATAAATTTTTGTTCAATTACTAATATATCATAAGTTACCAACTATAATAGTTTTCATAGCACTTTGTGGGACCTTTCAAGGAGAGTTATATCTACATGCAATGTATGGAGCTCAACAAAGTGCCACTTGTCACCCAAGAACTTATTTGAAGTATTTTCACTTGTGCATACTTCGTGGAGATGTCCCATAGTGACACTTGTCACTTGGGTGCTCATTTCAATAGAGGATTTGGTAAACATCTTCCCAGAGCTGCATAGTGGTGACATGTCTCAAGGAATGTAGAGTTAAGTTATATACCTTGTACCTAACTTTGTGGAATTTGACACCAAATCTAAAAATTCAAGGTTGGATGTTTCTATTTGAAATAGAAATTATGCATGGATGCAATTTTTATTTCTACTTGAGTCAAGCTTGGAATGTGGACATCTAAATTTTTGATAGGTTCTTTTTTCATGTGCATGTTGCATGCTTTTGCATGTAGTGGATTTATTGTTACATGTTCATGCATGGGAATGGGTTTAAGGAAAAATTTATGTATACTATATAAATATAGGTGTTTTTCTAGAGGAGTTAGATGAGAGAGTTGTTACTCATAGGGTTTATGATGCCAAAATTCTATCACAAATGGAACAAGATATAAATCTCATGTAATATCCTCGAGGATGAAGAATATTATAAATGTTCTATTTAATGAATAATATATTAGCTCTATGGTTCTCGAGTGTGCGTATTTTTATCTGGACTAATAAATTTATATTTTAGGGAAAGGTAATAGGGGTCTCTTACACTTCTAGGGTTTTTCACCTAGAAGGAAAGAGAATTTTTCCTTTCCTTTTTTTTTGTGGAACATAAATCTTGGGATTGATAAAGGAAGAACTGACCTAGTGTAACTAGATCCCCCTGTGCCCTCTGTGTGTGATCTATTTTCTTTATCTTTCTCTTATCTTTTCTTGATTTGTCCCTTTTGTGTGTGAAAACACATCTTCTACATTACATGGTCTTCAAAAAAAACATTCATTACCAAACAAATCTTCTCTCAAAGACCCTTCACACACTTCCTTGTTAGAATTATATTCTCAAATTGAAACCCTAGAAGAACGTGTTCCCTTCATCATGGGTTTGTAAAGAAAGGATTGGAAATCCTACTCCAAAGCAGGAATGATCTTAGTCTTCCCCTCGCATGAGCACGTCTCCTTCCTTTCAAATTCCTTAATGAAGTGAACATCTTTCAAAAGGATTCCTTGGTGACAAATCAATTTGAGAATGAAGATGTTAACTTTGGAATGGTGTGTTCCTTGAGTGGACCCCATCTCTTCATGTTGGGTTCCCAAGGGAGCCCTTACAAAAGTTTCAAATAATTTCTTGGCATCTAGACCAGGGGTAGCCCGACTGGACCGGTTTTCCATCTTCATGTCTAGTCTGGGGGTAGCCCAACTAAATCTGTTTCACATCTTGACGTCTAGTCTGGGGACAGCTCGACTAGACCATCTTTGCATCCTTATGTCTAGCTTGGGGGCAGCCCAACTAGACCGTACCTTTCAAATAGTGTGTCCCTTGAGTGGACCCTCCTTCCTTTTGAAGGTTTCCTAAGGGACCTCTTTGAAAGCCTTACAACTTAGTGATGGTATATGTGATTGTTTGACCACTAGCCTGCATGTGCACTCCTTGATGTGTTCTATCTACGGGTAAACACATCACCACCTCTGACTCTACAGAGTCCCCTTTTACTCAGTCTCCCTCATATGAGAGTTCTTGGGGGATACCTTCCTTGTAGGTCTGCGAGTCTATAAGGTGCTTTCCTGGTATCATTCATGTGAGAGTTCTTGAAGGATACCACCCTTGTAGGACCATGAGCCTATAAGGCATTTTCATGCTTTAGCTTTGTAGTTCCACAAAACTATGAAGTCCTTTACTACACTTTTGAGTTCGCCAGTCCGTCCTCTGATTTCTCGTCAGTTCAGATATACACTCCTTACTGGGTAACTTTCTTACTACTCTACTTTACCAAAGCACTCATCAGTAATCATGCTCGCTAAACTAGGGGAAAAATATATCAACATGAATTTTCACCCCCAATGCAAATCTCATTTTGACCCTTAACACTTTAGAAAATCAAAGGCGGAGTTTTAATTCCACTTAAGTCCGCTACTTTCATCCACTTGGTGCCTGTTTTGTGTGTCGGTTGGGGAATTTCTATTGGGTATGCCCACATAGTGCATAGACATCTATGTGATGCACTTACATCCCTGGCAGATTCCTGCAAATGGAGACTACAAGGATGTTACACTTTCGATTTGAAGTTGAAGAGTAATGCCCCTCCTCGGCTGGTCGAATCGAATATGGTCATTTTCCACCCTTCTCTTCATAACCTTCACTCTCCCATCCATTTGGGGCTCAACAAAAATTTTGGCACTCTTGCTAGACCCTTGAGCACTCTTTGAGCATTCACTCCTAAGCTTTGTAGCAACATCATTCACTCCATTGCAGCAACTCAGCACTCTGTCACTCCAACAGGGCAAGTACAAGACATACACCATGACAATAGAGGCTTGAGTCCCTTTCGTTCACTCCTCCATAAGCCTTGAGCACTTTGGATGGAAGCAGTAAATCTCCTCCCTTCTCTCCTTTTTCTTTGATTGGGTAAGCACTTAATTTTTTGTGGTGTTTCTTGTATATGTAGCTTGTAGTTCTTCCCTTATCATTTATTCCTATCATTCCATACTTGTTTGTTTGTGGAGGTGGAAACACCAATATACAGGTGGGGTCTAACTGAGGCAGGCCCCTATATAGCCCCAACATCTTCTCCCTTCCTTGTATGTAGGTAAAGAGAGCTCAGAGCAAGTTGGCGAGGAGAGCATTCTACGAGATCGTCTTCATCACCTTTGTGGTAGTACGTATCTTTTATCATATTCGTACTTGTATTTCATTCATCTTAATCTCATTCTATCACTTTAAACATTCCTAGACTAGGTTAGTAGTCTTCCTTTGGGATTAGAATCTAGTCTTTTTGATTCTCTAGCCGTATCGATTCCAATGCACCTGTGAGATGCCAACACGTCGTGTTGTTATCCTAGAAGTGCACTTTTGTCCTCTGATAGAGAGCTGCCTAAGACACGAGTCTGATTCTAAAAGGCCAACTCATCTGGTCCCCTTCCAACATTCGGAGTGCAAAGTGATCGAAGGGTTCATAATCCTCACCATTCTCATCCGCTTCATCCTAACTATCCTCTAAGTTGAGGTGGGTTAGGGCAGCCTCTCCACTCTTGGCCTTTCATGACTTGGGATCTTGCAGTGGGTGGCCCCCCTCTCTCACAACATTAAAAAATTCAGTGGGAGTCTCAATAGAGGGATTCAAACCTAATATATTTCTTGACAACTTAAAAGAGAGATATTTTTCCTTCAGGTGCAGAGTATAAACCCTTGGAGGGTTTTTGCATTCTAAAATCTATGGTACCAAGGTTGCAATGTTGTCCACCCTCTCCTTTAGAGAGGCAATCTACACATTCTTTTCTTCAATAATTTCATCCCTCTTTTGAATTTCCTTTTTCAATCATTTCTTTTCCTTTTTCCATTTTTCCTCCCTCCTTTGTATCTCTCCCCATAAATTTAAAAAATTTGTATGTACTAAAAAATTAGGAGGGTTATGAATTCCTACCAAGGTTTTTGTCGATGGTTGCTCGCCATATAGTACCATTTGCATAGATTCAGGTTGTCCAACTGGCTCGGGCTATGGAGGTATAATTTTTTCTCCCACTTCTTATTGCGAGGCTTCTTGTTCTTTTTCTTGTAGTTGGTGCAGGAACTCTTGATCTAATTCTTGGTCTTGCTGCAGGAAATTCTAGTTTTCTTCATGCTCTCGAATTTCAACTTCCTCTGCAAGAGTAGCAAGATTCAATAGGGTCACTTTTGCTATCTCTTGGAATATATTCTTTTCTTTGAAATTTTCCTGCCCCATTGGGGCTTTTGTGCTCTTATGTGATGTCCCTCCATGCTTAGAGTTTTACCATGAAGGCATATCAACAGCTAGTTTTGGTTTCTTAAGAGGGCTCTCATATTTTCCTTTGGCTATAGGATGAATAGTGTTAGCCTTCATCTTCTTAGGACTTGGAACCTCTCTTTCCATAGGCTATGTTTTGGATTTTCCTTTTCCTGCCGAGCTACCTCCTCCTTTTGTGCCCTAGTTATCATTATGGTTTCAAGTGGAACATCATCATCATCAGAATTCGATGAAGAATTTTTAGAGTGCCTTTTTTAAGAGGAACTAATGTCAATGGTCCCTTCTACTGCAGGAGGATTCATACTATAGACAACACCAGAGGTTGAAGCACCAGGGGTGGCTTCAACCATGCTTAATATCCTACTAGACCTACGTGGTTGAGGTAAAGCCCTATATTGTAGCTACTCGGGTCTAAATTGATCAATTTATGAATTCCTCTCAGTTTATTTTGGGTTCTACATCATGCAAATATTTTTCAACCAACAATTTAATTAGGCAATGATGGGAAACAAAAATGTCCCTACCTTTTTGAGTTTCAACCGACATGATGGAGAGAAGGTTGTATATGACGATGGGCACATTCATCCTCCTCATGTGCCTCATGTGACTCAATATTTTGAAATGTACTGAATGTACATTTGACAATTGACCTTCACAAGTGATGTACTTGATCATGTGGATGGTTTCTTGCTTCCATGGCTTGGGCATAGATGTTTTTTTGTCACCCTGTTTGTCTATACTTATTGGAGGGTCACCATGTATTGTGAATACAACCCTAGTTATCTTGACATCTCTAGAAACAAGGTAATGCTCGCCATCAACAGGTAACCCTATAACTTCTACAATTATTTCCTCATTTTCCACAACCTCCAGCCCTTTTATTGTGGCTTTTCCTTCAAAAAATATCTGGGTGAACTCTAGTGCAATGCCTTCATCAAAACCATCTAGCTTTAGGAAGTAGTCCAACTAGCCACATTTTCTAAATTTGGCCAGACATTGTGCATCCTGCAATAAGGTATCATGAACTGAGGGCTCATTTCGAATTAGTCTACCTCCCATTGTCTACAATCAACTACCACTCTGCAAAATTCCCTTCATTTAATTCTTGTCTGAAAACAAATTCCTTTCTATAATTTAGTGTCACATTACATATGCGAGTTGTCCTTCACTTCAAATTTTAAATCGGCTCAGCTAGATTTGCTGACGTAGACAAGCATGGACTGACATGTGGGCAATGTGCATGCATCTTTCCTTTCCCCCTAGCCTAAATTTGGACATGTGTCCACACATGCAAGATGGGATTAGTGATTTGATAAGGAGTTATGAAAATTATGTGAACATCCATACTAACATACAATGATTAAATGAATACACTAAAAATATAATTAAGAGAGAAATTAATATGCACATACCTAAATGTGTGGAGGATACATTGCAAAGATTGTGGAGAAAGCACCATTCACCTTTTTAGGAAATAAATTGATCAATTAATGATGATGTGAGGTGGAATGAAGTGATGGAAGAGAGAGAAAGGTGGTGATGGATGGGAGGATGGGCGAATGGGCGGATGGGTGAAGAAATGGACTTCTACAATAGTAGAAGTTTTTATTATGACAAGTATGTACCTTAATTAGCCAGAAGGATGGACACTAAGTCCACTTCCTTCGGCTGCAAGAAGCTCATGTGCTGCATGTTGGATGAATTGCTATAGGAACTCTTCTTTGGAAGTTGGCTTGTGATACAATATAAGATGATGACCATTGAATAGTAAGTTGAATCTGACAGGGTCAATGGTGGTGAGCTAAACAACTCCATTGGGAAACACCTCAGCAACTTCATATGGTCCTAGCCACATTGTTTGCAAATTTCTTGCATTGTCCTAATATCATGAGTCATAAAGCAATGCCCAGTCGCCTGGCTAAAATTTTCTCTTTGATAAATTTGTAATTCCATTTGATTATTTGATTCTGCATGACCTTAGTGTAGTGCAAGGTTGTCTTCCTCATCTCATCTAAAGCATTCAACTGCTTGATTCTTTCTTTTTGTTCCTCAGAAATATCCATCCCCAACTCTACTACAATTCCAAGAGTCTTTTTCTCGAATTCAATGGGAATCATAGATGTCTTCGCATACATTAGCTCAAATGGAGTGAAGCCTATAGTTGTTTTCTAGGTGGTTCTGTAGGCCCAAACTACTTTTGATAATATTTTTTCCCAATCCTTTATGTGGATATCCATTTATTTGTTGGTCACCTGGACTTGTCTATTGGCCTGAGGGTGATAAGGAGCAGACTTTATGTGCCTTATGTTATATTAATTGACTATTTCTTTAACAAGTGTTCAGGTAAACTGAGCTCCTTGATCAGTTACTATTTCTCTTGGGACTCCATATCATGTGAAAAATTATTCATATAAAATTATGCAACCTTGTTATCTCTTGCATTCTTCATGGCCTTGACTTCTACCCACTTAGTTAAATAATCAATGCATACCAATATATAAGACTTACCATTTGATGGGGGATCAATGGGTCCCACAAAATCCAATCCCCACTTGTCAAAGGTAGTGACTACTACTTGGGGATAGTGTGGCATCTCATCTGATTTGGTTGGCCAACCCATTCTTTGGAACCTATCACATTTACTTTTATATCTTATTGCATCCTTGTGGAGTGTAGGCCAATAGTATCATGTGTTCAAATTATTCATTGTTGTCCTTTTGGCTGAAAAATTCCCTCCGCAAGGTTCATCATGACATGCATGAAAAATATCATATGTCTCATCTTCCCTCACACATCTTCTCATAATATGATTTGGTCCAATATAAAACAAGCATCCAATAATCCATGAAAAAGGAAAAGTTTTTTCAATGAACACTCTTCTCTCTTTTTGAGAGAAGTGAGGATGAACTCTCCCTATCACTAGGTAATTAACTATATCATCTATGGATTGATTGTCTTTTAATGTGGGCAGTCTTGAAAGAAAATATGCAACAACATTGGCCTTCCCTAGTTTATCCATAATGGTTATGTCAAACTCCTGCATCAACAACAATATAGCTAACCTTCCTCACATCAGGGGTTTATTCATGATATATCTAATGGACGCATGATCAATGTGTACAAAGATATGGTAGCATGTTATGTAGTGCCTGAATTTGTTTAGGGTGCAGATCACTGCCAACATTTCTTTTTTTTTTACTGTATAATTGAATTGAGCTCCTTGTAAGATTTTGTTGACAAAATAAATGACATTTTAAATTGCTCCTTCTTTCTGTCCTAAAACTTCTCCTATAACATGGTTTGATGCATCTGTATGTATGTGTAAAGGAATTTCCCAATTATGTCCCTTAAGTACATGAGCATGAGTCAAAGTTGTTTTAAAGTCAGAAAGTACTTTGGCACAATCTTCTGTCCATTGGAATTCAACATCTTTGGTTAGGAGAATTTACAATGATGTTTCTATTTTTCTGAAGTCTTTGATGAAATGCCTGTAATATTCTGCATGTCCCATGAAACTCCTAACATCCCTTTTTTTTACAAGTGTAGATAGATTAATAATTACATCAATTTTTGTAGGATCTACTTGAATTCCTTGGTGGGAAATGTAGTGGCCAAGAACTAGACCTTCTTGCATCATCATGAATCACTTCTCACTATTTAAAGATATATTTTGGTCTTCACATCTCTATAGGACTTTCCTAAGATTTTCCAATGCTTCATCAAATTTAGCACCATGGGTGGTAAAGTCATCCATATAGATTTCCATGCAATCAAGGGAGATTTCTAAAAATATGCTAATGAATGCTCTCTGAAAAGTTGCAGATGTATTGCATAAACCAAAGGGAAGTACTGGATAGGCATATTTCCCCCATGTACATGTGAAGGTTGTCTTCTCCTGGTCATCAGGTGCAATTTTGATTTGATTTTAGCCATTGAATCTATCTAGAAAATAAAAGTACCGCTTTCTTGCAAGTGAGTCTAGGACTTGATCTACAAAAGGAAAGGGAAAATGGTTTTTCTTAGTAGCAGAATTGTGTTCCCTGTAGTCAACAAAAACTTTCCATTTTCCTCCCTTCTTGGGCACAATCACCAATGGAGACACCCACTGGCTGTCTGAAATGGGATAGATAAATCCTGCATCTAGCAAATTTTGCAAGTTTGTTTTGCCAATTTATCTCAATGTAGGGTTGATTCTTCTTTGTGGTTGTCTTACTGATTGACAATCCTATTTGATATATATCCTACGGGTTCAAATCTTAGGGTCTAGTCATTTCATATCATGATAATCCCATGCAAATGCATGCTGGTGGGTCTTCAGTAAATTCATCAATGATAGTTGTTCTTCTCCCAGTTTGTTAATATTCAAATATTTTCCTTTGGACACCTATACTTGTGTAGTTAACTCTATCATAGTTTTTTCATTAATAAATGGTACCTTAAGTTCATATGGAAACATTGTGTGGAACATACCTATTGCTACAGGAATTTTATTTGTTGGAAGAGTGGTTGCACGAAGTTTGTTTGCAAAAATAGTGGCTACATGAAGATCAAGTAGATCAAGAAAAAGTGTCTTCACGGGATCGACATAACTAGATGCATGAGAGGGTGATACCTCCTCTACCTCACAATGGTTCTGAATTATATTAGATAACACTTCATTTTCATCTTGAATATGTAGGAGAGGACTTCTACCTAACATCATAAGTTGTGCCATAGAGTTAACTTCCTTGGCCTCTTCACCTACATGTGGCCATACAAGATTATCATCATCATGGGATGGTTGAGCAGGAGGATAAAGAACACGATTTTTGGTGTTCCTACCATTCGAAATGGCCATGTCACTTGTCTAAAATCCAATATAAGTGTCTATTGTTTCTATCCATGGCCTTCCAAGGATAATAGGATACCCGCCTAGTGTATCTTTAAGAGAAATAATCAAGAAGTTGGTTGGATACTCCCAAGATTCTAGAATCACCACAAGGTCTTCTACTATGCTGTCACGCTTAATAGTGGAACTATAAGCAATCTACATGATAGTAAGAGTGGATCTCATACTTACAATGTTTAGTTGCTACAGGATTTCTTTAGAAATTACATTTATTGATGCACCTAAGTCAATCAAAACATTCTTTATTTGTATCTCATTTATAATAAATTCAACCATAGGACTGTCTGGAGCATTGTACTTGGGGATAGTTACTTTTCCAAGCATGATGTTAGCCAGTTGTCCCACTACATGAACTGTAGTTGGGTCTTTCTTTTTCCTGCCCAACTTCTTGAGGCATGGTTCTTTCATTGTTTTTCCATATATTGGAACATATTTTATGGCCTAGAATAGGGGTATATGGACACATATATGCTTCAGCTGGTCTATAATGTCAAAAGTGGTGTCCTCCTTATCTTCCTTTTGTTTACAAACTTCCAAAATCTAGGGGAATAGTGGTTCTTGTGTCGTCCGCTTGGCTGGAATTGGTTCAAGATTTTTAGGTGCACTAGGTTGAATGAGATCATTTAGAGATCCCTCTTCCTCTTCAATAGGAAGCTCAGTAGTAATAGGTGTGGAAGGAGCTGGTAAAGTAGTTCCTGAACACAAATGGATGTCACTCACACTCACAGCACATGGAAGAAATTGATTTGGATCACCAGAGTATATAGGTTGTTGTTGTGGTTTATTATTTGGGTTAGGTGTGGGTTGAGTTGGTAATTGAGTGGGTTTAGGTGCATTTGAGCTGGGATTAGTAGGGTGAGGCATTATAGAAAGTTGTTGAGGTTGAGAAGGTGGACCTTGCATGTAATTGGTTGTCTGGTTTGGCCATTGTTCTCCACCTTTCCATTGAGATGTGTGTTGTTAGTTTCTTGGAGGTGGCTGCCAAGGTCCTTTAAACTGCTACCAATTCCCCTGAAGTTGTTGCCACTGAGGTAAATAATTTTGATACTTGAGCCAAGCATTTGGAGGGTTAACCCAAGACTATGGTGGATATCCTCCATAGTTGGATGAACATGGGGGTTTCCACTAGTTACCAAATGAATAAGAATTAAATATGGCCCAACAAAAGATACTGGATTCGGTGGCATACCTTGTCTTGGATGACTTACCCATAGAGGATTGGTAAGCTCTCCCTTTCTTCAAAGCTGGCCTAGAATAGTTCTGGCATATATTCTTGATATCCTCCCAAGGAACTTGAGTGATATCTCCTCCTGCCATCAGGTCCAAGGCTTTAGTGCAACTTTCATTAATTCCTCTCAATAAAAGAAGCTTTTTTGAGTCTTCATTTAGTGTATGGTGTGGAGATTTTTGCAAACAAAACAAAAACCTTGAAATGAAATCCTCCAGGCTCTCATCTTCCTTTTTCTGCATTCGAAAAATATCATCTCATCTCATATCATTTCCCTTGCAATACTCTTTGTATTTATAAAGGAACTTTGTCTTCATGTCCTCCCAAGTCTCCATAATATCTTTCCCAAGGCTCATAAACCATCTCAATGAAACTTCTTTCAAAGTGGTAGGAAATATCTTAAGCCTATAGGAATTAGTGGTACAGTCATAACTTCTACAAATTATATCAAACTCAAACAAGAATGTATCAGGATATTCTATAAAAAGTACATAAAACTTAGGAAGGACTAAAGAAGTGATATTTTTGAGGTTGTCTACTTCATTCTGATGAGAAATGGGGAAAGGAAAAATTGGTTGGTTCTGCCTTTTAGGCATGTTTCCATTTGCATCACCCATGCCTGCTTGATGAAGTTCCAAAGTAGAGGGTTCTTCAACTAGATTTTGATCTTCAAGGGAAAATTTAGAACTGGTTAAGTTAGGAAATGAATCAACAAAGGGGTGTGGCTCTTCTTCTTTGTTTCTGGGCAGATTTGGAAGCTCTACTAGCAGAAATGGTTCTGGATTATTAGGAAGGAATCTCCCATAAGCATCTATTCTTCTTTTATGCATGTGGTATCAACTCAACATCAACCAACTCACATAAAGAATTGGTGAAATAATAGTAGATCATAACTCTTCTAACGAGGGATATAGTAAGAACAACTCTAGAGATACTACAACAAGAAAAACTATCAATCACTCCAAATAACTCCCTAGTTTGACACCATCCCTTACAATGGTGCCAAAAATGTTGGCCTCCTAAAATTATTTAATAATTAATCCTTTACAATCGTGATTCAAAAATTGGAAATCTAACTTGAATAGCCATTTTAACCATCATGAAGGTGCATTTAGATTGTCAACCTAGGGACATGAACTTGAAATGGGTCAACACAGTATGTGCACTAGGAACTCAAAGTAGTCATCTTCATTCTACAACTAAAAAAGATTCAATACTGAAAGTAAATTTCATGGAAAGGAAAAAATTAAATGATGAACATCACTCAACAATTAAACTAAGCTGAAAATACATGATATGAATGAAAATCTGAGCAACAAAAAAGAAACTACTCTATCCGCTTTGGCTGCAGGAACATTCATAGAATGAAATTCTAGTGGCTGTAGGAACAATCAGTGCCATATTCTTAACTAAGTACTAAACAAAAACTAATAACTAATATAGATAAACTAAAGGATGTATTGGTCACCAATTGTGCCCCCTTGGATGAGTATTCTCTAAAACTAATATAAACTCAAATGCTCAATTTAAAATTTCATCTTATTCATTAGGAAATGCAAGTACAAAAGAGTAACTTGTCTGGAAATGCTAGTATATTATCAGATCATAAAACATCAATAACTCAACAAATCCCAAAGAAGGAGGATCTGAACCTCATTTATACTATCAACTAAATAGGTAGTCAACTCCCACTAACTAAGAGGACGCCATTTAGGGAAAATGAAGAAAATAATAGAAGGGTGGTTACACATGCAGGGAATCTAGTTAGACATGCATGTCCAAACACAGACTCAACACTACAGTAACACACACATCTTCTCAAAATCATGAAAGACCAATACAAGGCAGTTACATGTGGCTGACATGGGGAATCACCTACCGTCATCCTTTAGTTGACCCTTGAACGATTCCTTTACATGACCAGCTGGCAGCTACATTTCTCAATTTAGTATCCTCAAGTATGTTTGCATGGAAATGTTAGTAAGAATAATAATTACACATCTATAACCACCTTAAAGAACATTCATTAACCACATGCAAAATTAATATAGATAGTCCACATAATAGGCTAATGTCATTAAAACTGGCAAAAATAGAATTAAACCCAATGTCTATGGTTTGAGGGAAACTCTATAAAAATATCAACATTTAATAAAAAATTCCATGTCAAATTTATCAAATAAATTATAGATTCTACCCAAAATTGGACCAAAAACTAGGATCATAATTTTCCTCAATAGTTTTTTCTAAATAATCTCCTATTCATTAAAAGTGTGAAAAAATTATGTATTTATATTCTATTAATCTAATTTCCTAAAACTAAATCTTGATGGCTAACAATTAGTATTTGAATTTAAAATAATATTTCTAACATTACTATATTTCAATTTGATGCCATTTTAAAGGGACAAGGGTGCCAAGGGTGCACTTTTCTAGATCCACATTTTATGATCTAAAGTGCTGGGGGCAAAATGTTAAATCCATACTTTGGTTTTTCATATTTGATTTTCTAATAAATTATAAAATTCATCATGGAATGCATAATTTAAGAAATTAGAAGTATAATTAGGTTCAAACACATAGGAGGGAGTAAAACTTAGTGTGAAATTGTCAAGGGTGATAATTTATGACACTACATTTAGCCCCCACTTTAGTGAGAGTATGAACTTACACTTAGACTCACACTAAATTATAAATATGTCAAGAGGGGTTCAACTAGGCAAATTTTGAAGAGATAGGATGACACATAATCTAGGGGAAAGCACATGAGCCCCCAAAATTCAAGATCCTATGAAAAAACAACTGAAGATGATGAGGAAGAAAATGTGGAGGGGCCCTAGTTTACCCTTGAGGATATCAAGGTTCCTATTGATGGCTCTGCCTCTCACTCTCTGCATCCCCTGGTCGAAGAGTCTAGAGAGGCCCTGGGGACCATGGACATTGGGGAGGAGCCCTGTGATGTGGTGAAGAGAATGGACACGCTCGACAAAAGGTTCCGTGGGTTGACCCGCTTCACCATGAAGTTGGGCCACTTCGTCACGAGCACCCTGTCTAATGCTATAAAGGAGGAGCTAGAGGGGAACAACAGTCAAGAGAACAAAGATTGGGTGAGTGATGAGGCTATGGACCTCCTGATAAAAAACTAGGAGAATGCCAGTCAGTTGCTGCCGAATCCTTTTTGTCGGTTGCCTCTCTGCGGTCTCTATGCTGCCTGTGGGCTATTTCTGCTTTTTCTTTCCTTAATGTTTGTTGTTTATTCTTGCTCTTTTTTTGGCCCTACTGGTTCGTTGTGAAGGGTATGATTCCCTCTAAATGTTGATTAACTTTTCAAAAACATAAGGAAAAAGGAACACATGTATGAAATTTAATGCAACATGACAACATAAAACATACATGAAGAAAAACATAAAAAAATGCAATGCAAACATAATGCAACATGATATAAAATTAAGAAAACACATAACCACAAACACAAGGTTAGTACTAGAAGGATTCAAGTGGGTAAGGAATAGAGACCTCAAACTTAATTTTTTCTCAAGTACCAAACATTATATCTTGAATTCCATGTTAGTAATAGAATGATCTTTTGAGGATTATCAAGATATGTTATGCCAAATCACTCACAAGCCACATGGATCTATTGTCTATCAAGCTACATTATGCTAGGTGTCCATGCAATATGATGGGTTCTACACAGCTAGAAAGTTGCATTATAGTAAGACACTCATGAAACACATCCCTTCACTTGCAAGAAAGTTGTTTTATGTTACATGGCCATGTTAAAAAGGGTGTTCAAGTTCATGAATCAACAAGCTCCATTATACCAAAACCCATAGAATATCTTCCAAAATATCATTTCAGAGAGTACATGAAGCTTAACTTCATGGGGGAGAGACAATCACCTCAGGGAGTGCACAAACTTTAATATCATAGGGGATAAAACAAAATATCCTTAGGGGGTGCACAAATTAAATGCCATAGGGTATGAATGTCACAAAATCCACACCTCAAGGGGCATTATACATCTTGTAAGCCTTTGATTCATCACTATATCAAAAAAGGGTCAAAGGGGAACTGCTCAACCTATTGGATGTTACACCTTAGCGAATATCACACATGATACCACCTGTTGGGACCGTAAAATTTCTCACATTTTTACCAACCTCCAATTGTTTTTCTCCTAGCCCCAACAAGAATTTTATTCTTATGAAAGTTGTGATAAATAAAAATCAGTGAGATTAGTATGAAAAAATCCATTCTATAGTCCCATGAAGATGGCCTCATGCATACAAATATTCCCCTAGTCACAACAAAAGAAAAACACAAAAGGCAATTGAGCTATTTTCTTCTGAGTTCTTTCTCAAGTTTTATTTGTATCTTTTCATTACCATTTGTCATGCATAGCTAAAATATAGTAGATTTGCTCCACATATTCATGGACAATTGCCCCTTATTGGGGAGATCATACACATATATTCAAAATAAATACATCAAAGATCCCTCATTTGAACATTTCCAGCAAATCGATGAGATATGAATTAGGTCATAGTGATCTAAAGGTCCATACGATAACAAAGTTGCATGATTGGTAGGATAGAGCCTATCATCCTACCAATGTGAGTTCATCAAAACAGTAAAAAAAAATCCTTTGAAGACATACGAAGATCAAAAGTCACACCGATGGAAATCCCATCGATGAGAGACACACATAATCCTGTCGATAAAATCAAAGGATTGTTGTATCGGGGAAACATATATCTTCATCTCAAAACTCTTGGATCTCACCAATCTCATTAGTCAGGCCGATGGTAGAAGTATCAGGGAAGATCTCATTGATTCATCCAAATGAATGAAGAAAAATCAAGAGACATATCAATGAGACATAAATGATCAAATTGAAACTATCAAGTCTCTTCGATAAGGAGAGTCTCACCAATGAGATTGATTTCAGGAAAATCTTGCCGATCCTCCTCAATTGATAAAGCGGTAAAAAGAAGCACATCGGTGAAGCATCTCATTCTCTTGGCAAGGGGTTATGTCAGCCCGATGGTGGTAAATGAATGGATTATACTTGTCAATAAGACATAGGGTGATGATAAAACTAGACCATCTGCACATCGGTGGAACTTTCCAATTTTATCTCCCAAGTGATGTAAGCTCAAGGAAAACATAAAGGGTTGTTGCACGACGTCAGTGAAAATGTCAAATAGTCTTGTCGATCAAGAGAAGGAACTAAAATGATATTTCCAATTGAATATACATTCAAATATGTCTTATCAATTGATCAAAAGTGTATAAATGAAGATGGCGCCAAATGAGAAACAAAATTTGGCCTAAGGTGAAAGCGGTCTAATTGATGAAATCTTTTTCATCACTCTGACCATTTGATTTTGAGAAGACCATTCCATTCAATTGTAGAGGCTGAAATTAATGGCCACACTAATGAATTCCATATGAACATTTATTATTAGATAGAAATTAAGAACAAAAGAAATTATTAGGAAGTGCAACAAGCAAGCACGAGAGGTTGAGCAGAATTCAGGGAACACAATGCAATCGAAAAATCACAAGTAAGTCCACAAAATCCTCTGCAATTATCAAATTATAATTCAAAGGATTTAAAATGGAAGGCCCTAGTTATGGAAAATCAAAGCTTTGGAAGCAGCCAAGAATAAGGACTCAACGTTAGATGATACCTGTGAGCACCTAGAAAAGATGATAATCATGGAGATAGCAGCGAGGAATACAATAGAGGATGTTGATACTCATGGAAGAGAGGATTACCTGGATCATATGACTAAAATTCATTTATGGCTAACTAGAGCCTAATCTTTATGTTTAATTATTTGCTAATTTCAAAAGACTTTTATGAAGAGGCGTGTCCTCTTCATAATATTGATATTTATGTTGAACTCTTGATGGTTGAAGAGAGAAGATAATATAGAATAGGCTGATAGGATAGATAGATAACATAAAGTTTCCATAAAGTTTACAATTCAAAAGACTATGATGCAAGCATATTTTTGAGTAAAAATCAATGAAAGATCTCTAATTCTATGGCTCCATATTGGCATCAATTGTTTGTTAAAATTATTCAATTATCTGATTGTCTCCAACTTAATGTTTCCTAGATATTTAAGTTGATATATCAAGTATATATTCAATTTATCAATGAAAATTTGTTGTACTTATGTGATGTGATTATTTGGTTTCTTTAAATAATAATTAAATTCCTTTTGATCAATCACAATAATCTGGAAGTATTATTTTGATTAGTAAGAAGAATCATATAGTTAGGATTGACATTCTGTCTCGAGTAGATTTTTTTAGTTACTTTCCTGCACATTAAATAGAAGTTATAAACCAGTAAAGTGTGCCAACCAGTTTGAATTATTTCCAATAGCATCCATTCATTCTAGATCTTCACTCGACTCCATTCACCCAACAAGGCACTGTTCTTACTCACTTCACCATTTAATTTTATCAAATATGTTTTCAAAACCTCACATCTATTAATTGAACATATTAATTTTCACCTTGATATTGATTATACAATTTATACCAAATTAGAATTATATCTTTCCACTCCCAATTGCCATTGTGGATAGATTGAACAAATAGGAATCGTATAGTCAAGTCTGCATCATTTGCATTAGGTACACCCACCTAGGTTTAATAGAGCCTAAAGAGTAGAAGGTTCAATTACATTAATTGGACTTGTACATTAGCCAAAGCATGTGAAAATCTTGGCAACCTCTTGTGGTTCAAACCTGCATTTTTGAGACCTAAGACCACCACTAAGAGAGGAAAAATAATGGAATTATGGATAACAATTAATAGAATACTAATCATATTATTACCACCAAAAAAAACATATCATGCCTTGAAAAGTCATGATTTTAGGGGATACCAAGCCTAATACAACCACAAAGGAGGCACTAGCATAGATTGAGGAGGCTACAGTTTGGCAATCATTCATGCAGTATTATTGTTAAAAGGGTAAAATTTTCTAGGAGATGCATGATTTTATAACTAAAAGAGACCATTTATTATACAATAATTGTATGATGTAATATATTCCCCCCTTAAAATGTTAGTGTACTTGATAAAACATTATTTTAAGGAGATACAAAGGTATCCCTTCTAGCAAATAAATCACCTAACATAAGGCTACCTAACCCTTGCCCCTCAAGTGTAGGGACAAAGATGAACCATGATGAATGATAACATTTTTCTCCTTGAAAAATGGAATATGATTATGTGAAACCAAATTTATACCCTCATGCATGGTAATCAGTATCATGTAACACTACAACTACCACATGGCAAGGGGAAATAGATGAATGTAGCTTAATATATTATCCAATCAAATTTATTATTGTAAGGATCTAACTCTTCCAAATTATTCTTCAAGATATAATATTCATGAGTATTGTTTCCAAATGTTTTGTGATACGCATAAAAGGATGTGTTTTTATTCTTGGGTTTGGTGTCTCTTCAATCATGTATAGGTTATAGTGTAATGAATCCCAGTTGTAAAAGTTTGCATAGATTACACTCTTGATCTCAGATAATGGATTTGGAGTAGGTAATGAATAGTTTCTAATAGGACCATGAAATTTTCATGGTTTGGATGATGGAGAAAATGTTTTTTATAATGGCAGAGGACCTTGGTAACCTATGCCTTTTCTATCTTTAGATGGTATTTGTTCAAAAATGCTTGAATGGATTGCATATTAAGTTTTTGTATCACATCCTTATTTTGTCAAGATCCTAACGCCTTATCCATAACATTACTCCAAGCTAATAAGTGTATGAATGAATTTATTTTCATAGGATGGAGGATCACTATGTGGTATGAGCTCATCATGATTGTTATTTATGGGTATTTGCATGTGTATTAGATGGGGTTATGGATTGCAACTCACTTTCTCTATGTGATGTATAAAATATTACAACTGGCGGCATAGTAGGTGTTGATTTTTTATATGGATGAGTAGGTCATTATATTGATGGATAAAGGACTACATTATTCTCAAGGTTAGGAAAGGTATTAGTTACAAATTCATTCATTATTTTTTCCTCTTGACTCAAGATATCTTTATTAAGGAGATACACATTGAGAGATGAAAGAATACGAGTTTCATCATCTAAATTAGAGTCACTTCCAAGAACATAGCATGAAACATCCACTAACTATTTCAAGGAAGATAACATTTCACCAAAACATTTTAGCCATCATGACAATAAAATATATGCACTAAAATTCAAATTGTTGTAGCATAGTGTAAAAAACTAAAAATTGATCTAGATAGAAGATCCTAAGAGAGTTCTATCACCAAAATATGGAAAAAAATAGCTTGGATAGGGGTACAAGGACACCCTAGTCTGGCTAACTTTTGTAAAATTTAAATTTTCAATATTTATTATATTGTAAATAGTTGTTTTGTTTTATGACAATGCAATTCTGATAGTTTTGCACAACAATGCAGTTCAGTCTTATCCTTGTGCTCTTTTTTCTTCTTGATGATGGATCATGAAGTGTGTGTTGCAAGGTGTTTCCCTTGGTCTCATCGATGTGGGCCAATGTGGTGCTCGGGCTTCATGACATGGTTTAACTACCTCTCATGGATCTTGGATCTTGTATAAATCCAACGATTATATTGAACATTAACAGGTTGATCTTTTGGTGCAATGGTAGTCATCTTTGCAAAAATTGGTATCAGAGATGAGGTCACAGGTTTGAACCCCTCGCTTGCAATGGGGGGGATTGTTGCAAGGTGTCTCCCTTGGTCTCCTCGGTGTGGGCCAGCGCAACGCTTGGGCTATGTGACATGGTTTAACTACCTCCTATGGATCTTGGATATTGTATAAATCAAATGGTTGTATCAGACATTAACATGTCAATATTTTGGTGCAATGACAACCGTCTTTGCAATAGTGTGATCGAAAAATCATCACACAATTGAATCCATAAATCATTCAACAAATAGTAAATAATTTTCCAAAATTTATCTGATTTATAATTATGCATTAAAAAATACATGTAATCATTTTTTTGAAATGTTCAAATAATAAAATGAAATTCCAAAATTTATTTTGACATCTAAAGTGCAACAATTTACTAATCCTAATTTTAAAATGAAGATTTTGATACCTTTTTGCAATAAAACAATACACTTTCTCACCTTTTTTATGATGTGCACAATGCCTAAATGAATGCAATGAACACTTTCAAATTTGATTTCAGATCTAAGGTGACCTAATGTATATTTTTAAATGCAATTAAGATGTACATCCCGAACCTAAGATGACTAAAATTAACCCTATTTGAATTTAGGATGCAATATGATTTTATTTTATTTATTGCTTTTTTGATGCAGTGATCTATTCCTAAGTGATGGATGCAAAATAATGCAATCCTTAATATTTAAAAAGGTCTATAATATAAATTATTTGAGTTCACCAAAAAAAATTGATGGGAAAAGTGAGAACCTTAGGATTCAACTAGGTTTATTCACCTTTCCATTAACAAAACATTGGGGAATTAAAGTTGGGAAAGGACATGAGATTAACTTATAACCTAGAAGGTGAGTCAACCAATCCTTGATCTATAATTCTATTTTTTGGGGATGAGGTTGAGTTGGAAGATTTGGACATGGAATTATGATGAAATGAAATGATGCAACTAGATAATTTTGAAAATGCACTATTCTAATATGAGTACATACAATCTAGAAAATGATAACCAAATTTAATGACTAGAAATGAATAAAGCAAATATGTGTGCACCTATGTTTCAAGTTTGATCTTGATTTGAGTCAACAAGGGCACCTAGGGCGTCCTAGACTAGAGAACTAAAACTGAAATTTTATTTCATAGTCCTTAGGTCTATGGTTTGCAACTTATTCATTCTAAATCTTATTGTTAGATCTGATGGAACTTTTAAAATTTTGTCAAAAATTTTCCTGGTTTTGGGAATGTTTGTTCATCTTTTGTGATTGGGGGTCTAATGTTTAGGGTTTTGTTACCCATATTAAAATTGGTTTTACCAAATAAACCCTTACGTTATAATTTTGTGTTGACCTATTATTGGGGGTTACCGGTCTTTTAAGTCATTTGAATGAGCCTTGTATGTCATGTTGTTATCGGCCCCTTCACTCGACCTATCGGTTCTTTCATTCCATTCGGGTTTTAATATTATTTTTCCTACAATGGGTGGATTTTTCCCAATGTTTAGAATTTGGCCTAAATTTTTGTGCCTCCGAGGGTTTTTCCCATTCTCCTAGTCAGCCCCACTGTTATAAATAACTTTTCCATGTGCAGATTGGTGGGTCTTCGGATCAAGGGGTTCAAATCTAGACCGTTCCTCGCAGAACTTACAAGCTTTCTTGTTAATGTTATTAAAGTGGTGCGAGGTATGCAAGATTCTACCACCTGCCACATATAGTGGGGTGGGGCCTGTCCCGATGCGCCAATGGTGACAAATGGATGTCAAATAAACGACGACTATTTAATGACGAGGATTAATTATGACCATCCCTCGCTAGCCTCACTTGATCAGATTAATTTTTTTGAAACTGTCGTGAGGTGTGCAAGTTGGTGACACATTTCCTAGCTTTGTGGTACAAGGTGGCTAGATGGGGCTCATTGCTGGTTCGCGTGTCTCTGACTGCAAGGTATGTGATTGGCTTTCGAGTTTTCCAAGTGGTGATGTAGGTTTTTCAACGATATTTGAATAGATTTGAGCTGTCTGGCATGCCAGGGCCTTATCACATCAATGATCTAAATTTAAATTCTTTAATCCACCCATGTGAGGACTATTTACGCTCTGCAAGTTATATTCATTAATGGCGCAGGTCTTTCAATGGATCTAATCTTGAATTCCATGCATGCGAGCGGTATTCACCTGATAATCATGATGGGTTGTACACCGTTTTCCATGAGCTTGGAGATATTATGTGGCGACAACATTAGCCACTAATCAATCACTTTCTCATAAATGAAATTGGAGCAATTAATGTTCTCTGCACCGGCTTGCTCCATAAATTCTTGCTAAATTTCTCATTAGCATCATTGTATTTTTTGAGTTTATGTTCATTTGCAGGTGATTAGTTTTTCTTGCTGAGTTTGAACATGCGAATTGGATGGGTAAGTTGGTGGTTCCTGCTTCCCTGGTACAAAGAAGTTCTAGGATGGGCGCAAAGAATTTGCAGCGGGAGGAGAAACAAATTGAACAGATTATTGTTCCTACTGCTTTTGGGGCAGTTACTGAAAATGGTTGACAAGAGGTCTGAACGTTATGGGTCACCTATTGAGCTTTCTGTAGGCTTTGATGGTGAAGGGTCTGAAACTGATTTGAACTACCATAATTACATCATGGCCCTAAATGAGCTGGTGGGGGCAAATGACGAGGTCCTTGCAGCTTCTCCAATTGTTGCAGTGGCACCGTGTGTTGTTTCTAGGTTTGGTGTTGGTGCAAGCAAAGGTAAATTAATGGTCTCACTTCATACTAAAGCGAGGACCAGGAGAAGTCACCTCTATCAAGGTCGTGTGGTTGCATATGGTGCAAGATGATGATGTGGTCATTGGGGTTGTGCTTTTTGTTTTTGATGTTGTTTCTATGGTTCGGGTCGGATGTGGATGTGCGTGTGGGTGATGTGGTTTTTGTTCTATTCGACTTGTTATAGGGGTGTAACCATTTTTATTCCTCTGTTCGTAGTATGGTTACATTTGATGAGGAATTTTGAAATATAATTGAAATTTCATTTGGTGGGGATGAAATTCATTTTGAAATGAACAATTGAGCCCGATGCTTGTTGCTCTCTTGATCTATAAAGGATATTTCAAGGCTCATTGTTGTGGTCAGATTTTTTGAGTCCTAAATTTTAGACGGTGTATAGTTAGGAATATATTGTAGTATCTAGAAGGTTGTAGCTAGGAAATCATTCTAGGTTGGATATGTGGATAAGATAATAATACTATGCTTTTTTTAATTACTGATATCGAAAGAAATCTTAAAAAATAAGACAATTGCTCTCCTGTGTATGTATGACAGATCATAAATTTATTTATCAATGGTTTCTTCATTCATCTTCAATGGTATATTTGAATGTGTGATTCATTTTCCTACTTTAACTTAATGAGTTAATCTAATGCTTGAAAAGGAGTTGCAGGTCTGTGGTAATGTGCTTAGGATTTTCTAAGGAGTATTATTTTGAATACTGTAAAATTTTATAGTGTAAGACATTATAATGATAGTTCAATGATATCATGGTTATGTTTTATGTGACTCTCGCCAAGTTGAATGAGGCACTGACTAGTTCATTCAAGATCCTTTTAAAAGTAAAAAACGGTAGCCCTAAATGTGAAGGTTCAAAGTCTGAACAGTTTTAAAAAATAAAATTTTGTCTCTCTTGAGATGCAAACCTCACATTAAATCTACTTTCCTAGCTCTAGATAGTTGTTCTTATTCTATGGTTTGCCAAAACCCTGGTAGATGCTATCTAGTTGCATTGATAGGAATGTATCTATGTATAGAAGTGTTCTTGAGGCATGAATCATTTCTATAAACACATATAGGAACACCCCCCTTGGTTTCACAGAGATAAAAGTGTAGGAGATCTCAGTCTTTGACTGAATCTTGTCAGTTGGCCATTAAATTTGTGAATTCTTTAATATAGAGGTTGACAACCTCTTAGAAAATTATGAAGACTTAGTGGGAAAAATAAAACACAAACAAGATCCTCATTTTTCATTGAGATAATTTAATCATTTTTTAACAATTCTCACAAGTCTACATATATGAGGTTAATCTATAGTGAAAAGTATTTTCTCTATATTCCTCTTGATCTTCAAATTAAAATTTGTAACATGACATTTGAAATAATAATAACAATCATAGTAAAAATTAGTAATTTTATAGTTGCTATATTTTTCATCTATTCAAGGTCATAATTATTTATTGGGTAAATGTTTTATATCAAAGAAACCATCTATAATACAATAATAGTGGGTCGGTTGATCAAGTTTATGTATTTTAAATTGGTTTAATACAGTCTTAGATAATATTAGTAATTAAATATATTAATTCTTAAATACAACAATCTTAGAGGAAATGATTCTACAAAATGATTACTTGACCTAGTTCCTACAGAGAGAGGATAGGATTACAAGATGTTCTTGTGCTCCCTCAAAAGGATAATCAAGAACTTATGGGCAAGAACATATAGGGAATGTTCGAAAATAGGATATATACATATATAAACAAGGTATTAGGTATTTAGAGATCCAATAGGTCATTTTAGTAAGTCTTAATCCATTTTTTAATCTTGATATAGAGGTATTAAGTAGTAGCTCAGTCGTAGGAGGACTAAATATGGGTGATAGATAGATGGATAGGTTTACAATATAAGGCCAAGTATATTTATAGGATGTAGTGGATAGAGTCATTTTGGATGGGTATGAGGCAAGGGTAGGATTGAAACAAGGATCAATTTTAGGATTTGATCTAAGGGTTCAAAATTGGAAGTTTATATTTTCTATGGTTTTAGGTTTATTATTTAGGGTTTTAGATTTATTATTTAGGGTTTGAGATTTATTATTTAGGGTTTACACACGGTACATACTATTTAAAATTACATACATTTATTTTCTGAATTAAAGGTTTGATTTATAAACATAAAATATAAACCCTAAATATATTTATCATAAACCTTAAACAGTAAAGTTAACAAAAAGTCAAAAAACCTACTTGGAGGCCTTCAAGAGGTGTGAGGTTGGTAGGAGGAGCTGACAAGAGGTGGTGAAGTGGGTACCTATTCTTGGTTTCTATCAATCTCTTGTAGCTACTAGAAAAAATGAGCTTGCAACAGTTTAAGGAATATATATTTTGTACAAAATATGTACACATAATTTGCATTAGGAGCCTAGATCATAATGAGTACTATTTTTTTTAAGGCTCAAGTACCTGATACTAAATTTATGGGATTAAGGTGTCTCAACCTTTTTCATCCTAGCATTATTCATGGGATAAATGTTTGTTCAATTACTAATATATCCTAAGTTACCAACTATAATGGTTGTCATAGTACTTTGTGGGACCTTTCGAGGAGAGTTATATCCTACATGCAATGTGCGGAGCTCAACAAAGTTACACTTGTCAACCAGGAACTTATTTGAATTATTGTTGCTTGTGCATACTTCGTGGAGGTGTCACATAGTGACACTTGTCACTTGGGTGGTTATTTGGAGAGAGGATTTGGTAAAAATATTCTCAGAGGTGTGCAATGGTGACATGTGTCAAGGCATGTAGAGTTAAGTTCTATACCATGTACCTACTTTTGTGGAATTTGACACCAACTTTGAAAATTCAAGGTTGGATGTTTCTATTTGTAATAGGAATTGTGCATGGATGCAATTTGTATTTCTACTTGAGTCAATCTTGGAATGTGGACATCTAAATTTTTGATAGGCGCTTTTTTCATGTGCCTGTTGCATGATTTTGCATGTAGTGGATTTATTGTTGCATGTTCATGCATGGGAATGGGTTCGAGGAAATTTTTATGTATACTATATAAATATAGGTGTTTTTCTAGAGGCGTTAGATGAGAGAATTGTTACTCATGGGGTTTATGCTGCCAAAATTCTATCAGAGATGGAACAAGATATAAATCTCATGTAATATCCTTGAGCGTGAAGAATATATTATAAATGTTCTTGTTAATGAATAATATATTCGCTCTATGGTTTTGGAGTGTGCATATTTTTATTTGAACTGCCAAATTTATATTTTAGGGAAAGGTAATAGGGGTCTCTTTACTTCTAGGGTTTTTCACCTAGAAGGAAACAAAGGTTTTCCTTTCCTTTTTTTGTGGAACATAAATCTTGGGATTCATTCAATGTTAGGAATTTAAGTGTGATTGAAATGTCTAATATGAAATTTTCTAAATGTCGTAATCTGAAACTAACTATTGCATGTAAGGTAATGGAATCTACATTGTTTGAAAACACATTATGTTTCACATAAGGACAAATTAAGAACTAAATAAGATTAAAAAGTAGAACATATAAAATAAGTACACCTAGAAACTGAAGAGGGTTGAAGTGGAGATTGGAAAAGCCTCTGGAAAATTGGAAAATCTAACTTTGAGCTTACTAGGACATTTACGCCAAGTTGGGTGACCTAGTCCCAGTTTTGGTAAACTGTTATGGGCTCTGTTTCATCCAACTAGGTACTCAAATCTTCTAAAATCTTTGATAGAAACCTCTAGTGGGACTAGGTCACCACCATTGGTGACCTAGTCCCTTTCAGCTTCTTGAGAAATCTGAACATGGAGTCATAAGTCAATGGTCTGCACTCTTCTTTTCCATAAAAAATAATGGTTTAGATCTACAAAATCACCTAAAAAATAGAGTATATTTTGGTTTCTATTGTGGGGTTTTCCTTGGTTAAACCCGTAGTTTTTATTTAAAATTATAAAGAGATAATAAATCTACATAAAAAACCTAGCCCTAAGTGTGTCTAGAACTAGGAAAATCTGAAGTAAAGAAAAACCCTATTCTATTGTGCTAGAATAAGATGTGTGAGTGAGATTTGAATGATGCAAGACTTCAATCCACGAAACCCTACAACATTACAAATGAAATTCTAAAAGAATGAAAATATGATGAAAAACTTAAATATTAAGATAGAGAGAAAATGGAAGATGGAGTCACTTTGAAAATAGTCTTTAGGTGTCATTTGGTGGCTAGTTGCACCTCCTCAACCTAGATTTATCCATGATTCTCCATCGGCATCCATGATCAACCCTTTGCAATGTGAGATCTTAAGTGAGAAGTGAGCTTGAAGACTTGCAAAAACCCTAGTTTTTTGCCCTAAGCTTCAACTTTGTTGTAGAAAAAGAGATGAAACTTCTTGTGGAAGATGTTCAATGCTTGATTCTTTCTTGTGCTTGTGAAAAATGACTAAGGAGAGAGTAAAAAATGACCTTAAAACAAGTATTTATAAGAAACAATACCTAATTTTTGGTTATTTTGACCTAAGAGGTCGACACCCTTCAAGAATTTTTTATCAAGCCAGACATTTTCCCGCTAAAAAATGTAAAAATCCCTAGAAAGGACTAAGTCACCAACTTGGGTGACCTAGTCCCACTAGGGGATTTTGAGGTGGGATTACTGGTATTTGAATAGTTTTGATGTTGTTTGATGGGGCTTGTATGATTCCTTAGGTAAAATAGGCCTCAAAGTCAAAAATAATGAGCATTCGGGGCCTATAAATGTTGTTTTACGATGGTAATTGATGTAAGGGGACCTAAAGTAGGACCAAATTAGGAAAAAAATTATCCTTTTATTCAAAGGTATAAAATTTTTGGTGACACATTTATCCCACACTTTAGCACCCATATGACTCTATGTGTATATGTAAGCTAAAGGACTCTAAACAAACAATGCACTTTGTTTTCATAAAAATGATAGTCATTAAAAGGTGAGAGAATAAAGCCCCCCAGTGTAGTTATTTGAAAAACCACAATGTTAGGAACCGCATCCTATAACACAAATTCGTTAGTTCAAAAATCCTCTTATCTAACTCCTAGAAATCAAATTTGAGGGTAGATGTATGCCCCCCCTTGATTCCACTTTCTTTACGGAGGTGGAATCAAGGTAGCAATCTAGCCACGTTGAATGAGGATACACATATCGAATGTAATTTACAAGTACCATGCCACATAATGATAGGTGAGTGATCGTGTAGGGTGTGGAAACATGATTCTAATGCAACAAACGACATCCAAAATGGAACTCATGAGCACCCAGTATGTTGGTTTTAATGAAAAGCACACTAATATGTCTAAAATAGTTAAAGGTACACATGTGCTTATATGAAAAATGAGACGGAGTAAAAGAATGAAAATGATGGGATACAGCACTTACTTGTTCATTTTACCTTATTGTAACATGAGAGTGATGAGGAGATAGAGAAAAATGTTGATCACACGAGATTTTGCTCCTGTGAGATTGGATGCACTGCGAGACTAGGTGGCTAGTGGTGAACGACATCATGAGGTGAGTCAATTATGGTACCATTTTTTTGTGATTTTTAGATTATGGAATGATTTATAAGCATGTTTAGGTTAATTTAGGATCTTGGAATTTTTTTTTGCAAAGGGTCCCTTTTTTTGCAAAGTGTCCCTTTTGTTCACAAAGTGCCCCACTTTTTTGCAAAGTGTCTTTTTTCGTCGTGAAGTGTCCCAAAAGGGTTCTAAAGTGTCTAGGGCCTATAATAACGCACACTAGAACAAAATTAGTACACTTGCATGATGAATTAGAGTAAAATTGAAGATGTTAGATGATTTAGAGAGTATATTGTGATGTTTATGATAGGTACCCACTCGATCGCGTTGGCATCTGGGTGGAAGACAACTAAGATTTCTGAGATACTTGGCCCCTGCTTTATTAGAGGTATACACAAAGCTCTTATAGGAGGTAGGTATTTACTAGGCATACCTCATGCCTCCCATGAGGTATAATGATGTGATTCTAATGGAGCTATGTGATTGATGGAACACAGATACATGCATGTTCCATTTACCCACCGAAGAGATGATAGTCACACTAGAGGATATACACTGGATACTCTGAGTCCCTATTCGAGGCGAGCGAGTGCATATCCAGAGAGGTTGTACTTTTCACGAGTAGTGAGCGAACATGCAATATTGCATTGACGAACCAATACATGATGATAGGGTTGCAAGACAGATTGACCTATCACTGTTACTGTATTCACAAGCACTAGTGGTGAGATAGATCATGATGCAAACTATCGCATTGGTACTCCTTCCAAATAGATAAGAAACACACCTCAAGGGTGGGCTAGTACATCTAATACGAGGGATGACAGATCATAGGACATTATATGCTTGGGGGCATTTCATGCTTGCACACTTATACTAGGATTTAGGTCTGTTCATATTCAAGGATCTAGACATCATGGTGCACTGTACAATTCTGTAAGTGTTGTGCCTGGAGCATATGGCTTTCACTAGGCCAATGGGTATCCCTTGTCTAAAAATAGTGGGGTATCCTCAGGATTTTTGGCTATCCTCTCTAATGGTTATGGTAGTACAAAGATTTACACTTTTGGAGAGTGAGGTTTGATTGACTAGAGGAGGACGAGATCTTGTGGAGACCTTATCAGCTTGTCCTACAGTGGTTGGACCATACGACACAAATGAGGATCTACCATAGGTGGAGATATTTCTAGTTGGTCGACATGATCACATAGTACACCCCTTCTACTATGATCGGGTCATGCATCAGATTGGACAGATTCAGACACCACCCAAGGAACGATCATCTTTGAGGAGCTCAGTGTGGAGTGCCCAAAGGCTAGGTGATACAAAATGACTCACTCTAGAGGATGTTGTCCAGAGTGACTCTAAATTTTTTGATCACGATCATCCATCGGTATCCGATGCAACTAACGTTGGTACAACATGGGATCATGAGGAGTGGTGGATAACATCACAATCAACTCTAGTGTTTCTGATTGATGAGCTAGTAGGGGATGCAAGACCAATTGTAGATGAGGGAGATGAGAGAGAGGATAGAGCCAAGGAGACATGTTATAGGGTTGTAGACATATTTACAAAAATTATTAATGAGGAGTATGATGAGGATGCAAACCTAGATTATGATGGACGGGAGGGAGAAGAGGATGATGAGGATGAGGAGAAGGACGAGGATGAGGATGAGGATGAGGACAAGGAGCCACCCTAGAGTGTAGGTGAGGAGGCTACAACTGAGGACCAATATGAGTGGGGGGAGACCTCACTCATTCATATGACTAGATCTCAAGTAAGAGAAATAACAAGCACTGGTATGTATAGCCAAGGAGAGGCTAGCACTACATCCATGTCCCCTGTACAGGATGAGATTGAAATTTATTATTCTACTAGAGATATAGGTGATTATATTTAATGTTATGCATGTACTTCATGCTTTGATGTTTTATTTTATGTATATATATATATCATGATTTGTACTAATTTATTTATTTTCTTTTTGATAGGGCCAATGAAGGATTTACAAGATCTCTACCATCAGACGGTTGCAGAGATAGTGCCAACATCTTTCGATGATGAGGAGTTGGACTCAGATTATGTGCCCCCACCTATTGTGGAGCGAGATCCAGAGTCATTGAGACCCTTTGTGAGACTATGGGAAACTTACAAGGACTTGAAGAGATAGATCTACTGAGCTAGGATGACATCACAAGAAGAGTCATTACGGGCTCTGGTAGAGGTGGAGAGACTAGAGAGAGAGGTGGCACGACTATAGGTAGAGATAGATCATATAGTAGGAGAGCATCGAGTGGAACTTGTGCAGATGGAGGGGATAGAGTTCATGATCACATTTAGTAGATCGCGATCACGATCATGCACGATCGTCTCTCGACGTTTAGCTACTTATGCAATGCAAGTACCAGATCCCAAGGGATCTGGTAATCATAGTCCTCAATGACACTATATATTTTGATGATATGTACATAAATTTTCTGATATATATTGTAACATCATAGATTCTTTTGCAAGCATGACTAGATAAACAAAGTTAAATCCTAATCTAAAATCTAAAACCTAACAACAAAAAACAAGGAAATAAACTAAACTAATAAAACCAAAATGATCTCATCGAATATATGTTCATCCCTTCGAATTATCTTGATTGTTCTTCTCCATTTTTCCTTTTCAATATTCTTGCCCTCAGATTTATGTGTTTGAATGCAAGTATAGTTTTGTCGAGTGTCTAAGCAAAAGATCGAAGTTGAATCTCTTCTCAAAAGTATGTGATTTTAGGAGGAGGAATAATGATAATGATAGGCCATTTTATAGATTTTGGGTTTTCGAATGATTGGCTCAGATTGAAAGAGAGATCGACGGACGAGATTGATGAATGCCCTGTGATGTGAGTTTTGTGTCAAATAGAACGTGAGTTAGAAAGTGAGTCAGAACACAAGCTCAGGAAAGATTGAAGATAGAGACTAAGTTAGAATGTGAGTTAGAACACAAGTTCAAGATCTTAATCTCCAAAAATAGAAGAAATAGACTTTGTATGCAAAATCCAAAGTTAGAACTCGAAGACTAATGCATTCGAATGAAAACATGAGTTAATTAATTAAATAAAGATATTTAATTAATAAAACAGATCATGCATATGAGTTGGAACTAGTTAACTGACTAGTTATGACGGAGAGTCTTCTCGCAGAGATAACCAGATGTTAAATCCGAAGATAACTGGAGAACTCAAAATAGATCTCGAGTCAGAAGGTGAGTGAATGACTAGTTAACTGATTGATAGAAGAATGTGACATAAATAATTAAATATGAATTAAATGTTAATTTAATTCAACATTCAAAAGTGAGAGACTTTAATTAAATAAATAAAGTAATTTATTTAATTTGACTATTTGAAAAGGATAATATAAATAATTAAATAATAAATATTTAATTATAGATAAAGGTGGTTAAATGAATAATTAAATAAAGATATTTAATTATAGTTGGAAAAGTATGATAAAGGGGGAATTAAATAATAAATAATTTAATTGATAGATAAAGGGGGAAGAATTAATTAGTTCGCAACATAATTAAATAAATATGATTTATTTAATCAATCAAGTTGAATAAAGATTAATTTTTGAATTAATTAAAAAGGGGTATTTAATTAATAGAAGAAATATGTGTTAGAAAGGCTAATTAAATAATTAACATTATTTAATTAAGACCACGGACTATAGAAAATTATGTCGAATATGTACTCGCAGGCCTAGACCATTTTTCGGTATCTACAGTTTACCCCTCTTTGATACAATGTTGGTACAACGTTGTGTCAAAGAAAATATGTCCCGATCATTCCCCAGTATGAAACAGGCTAGGGTATGCCCCAGTGAAAGGGAGAATGATGAGGAGGTAGTGGTACGCCCCCTCGAGAGGATAGGCAGGTTTGAAGAACATGAGTGTGCTCTCGAAATGGATAGATAATGGTGGTGAAGATGCATAAAAGAAGAAATGTTAACATGGATGATTTCAGAATGTTAGTAAGAAACAATTAAGTTTGATTGATTAAGAAAAAGACATAATCTTCGATATATTGCCAAATACGCTATATTTGCTTGTTATCATCATTGGGCGGGACATGACACAGATGGATAGTACACACTATAATATGAGATAGACCATAGTGTACAAAGTCATCCATCTGTGAAAAACAGACAGTCGTAGACAAGGAGTGTCTTAACTCAGACTAAGGACAAGATGCCTCAGTCGTTTTGTCGAGACAAACCACAGATAGTAGAGAAATAAAAGATGGGTCATGAGACATCATTGCTCCTCTAAATCCTTGATAGGACATCCTTGAGGAAACTAGTAACATGACTCAAAAACCATTGTTAAAAAGATAGTTGACAGACAGCAGCCAAAGAAAAAGAGTCCTGAGACATTGTTGCTTCTCTAAATCCTTCAAGGGACATCATTGAGAAAGCTAGTAACAGGATCAATTCACAAATCGATAATAAGATAAGACAAAATAAGATATAAAGTCATAAAGCCAAATAAATGTATTTGCCAAAACTTGATCTTGTGGGATTGTTTGATGTTTGATGTTTGAAATAGCGTAATGTGAGAGAATGACACATATCGCATAAGACGCTGAGTCTGGTTTCGACTTGGTGACTTCTGTATAAGGCATGACAAAGCCTGGTTTCAGAAAGAAACGTGTCATATAAGACGTTGGATTTTGATGATGTTGAAGTGACAAGCCACATGAGACTATGATAATTTGATGTTTGATGTTTGACATAGTGTAATGTGAGAGAGTGACACATACTGCATAAGACATTGAGTCTGGTTTCGACTTGGTGACTTTTGTATAAGGCATGACAAAGCCCAGTTTCAAAAAGAAACGTGTCGTATAAGACGTTGGAGTCTGATGACGTTGAAGTGACAAGCCACATGAGACTATGAAAATTTGATGATGTCTATCGACAAGAAAGACATATCTTGCGTAAGACATAGGTTGATCGCTTTGACAATGTGTTTGATATTGACTTGATGACAATTGAGATATTTTGCCTTGTTGTTGCATGACTTGCTTTGATTCCTTGACTGATAAACTGTGTGCGCATAGATAGTGTATGACATGAGATGATACCCTAAACTATGATATGAAACTTGTGTGATAGTGATTGTGAATGAACCCTATTGGGCTGACCTAGTGTGGTCTTGGGAGCTCATCAATTGATTAGCCTTGCCTATGTTGTACACACAGAGACCTCGTAGTTCGACATGACCAATGACTTTGAATAGACAAAGCGTCATGATTTTAATGTGTGTGATACATGACAAACCTAGATAGACAAACCTAATGCCTCGGGGGCACATCGATTGATGGCCTTGCTTACATCCAAGTCGTAGAGGCAACGTAGTTCGATTATGTCTACGACTGACTTAACATGACCGACTTGACATGTTTACCTAGACATGACTGACATGACATGATTGACTAGACATGACTGACATGACATGATTGACTCTGTTTTTGGGATTTTCTGACTGTTTTAATTTTTTTGAATTTTTGGAGTTTTCTAATGTTTTTGGATTTTTTCAGGACATTATCCGATGGTGTGATGTTATGTACAAGGTGTTAGGGCATAGAACAAGGATTTTCCCCCAGTCGGGAAGATGTTTGGAAAATTGAGTGGATAATGTGACAAAATGGACGCTAGATGTCAATCGTTCCAAGGAATGGACAAGACAACCATTTATTATGAGTGATGGTGAAAAAGTTTGATTAGAATGATGGTAGATGGAAGAGCGAGCTTGACTACACATGGCACCTATTTGCCAGGTGTTGACGTAATATTTTGCATGTAGCAGCAGCCTTATGGCAAATTTAACTATTGGGGGACAATATGCGCTAGCTAAATAACCTTTGGGATTTTATCGAAGCCGACTCTTCGCTTAATGGGTGAAGTAAAAGGTAAGGGAGATTGCGAGAATGCAAAATTTACACTACAGGTGATGCGCCAAATCTTTAGACAACTTTATCAGAGCACAGTGCATAATGCAAAGGCCCGAATAACTAAATTGCTATTATTTAAGATAATTTTCTCAAAAGCACTTGTCATGCAAAAATACCCTCTAATTTGTATAATGTAATCAAGCATAACTTTGTATTAACATAGAAGAGTAGTAGAAACATGATCTGTATTCATTCCAGTTATAAGAGGTTACAAAAACTGAAGAACAGGCATTCATACAAAATGAAGATAATAGCACAAGTCAATAGTTTCAACAAACGCTTGAAAACAGAAAGGCCAAATTTATTTGGCACAGTCCGAAGTCTTTGAATTAAAAACAACTATTACACGAGGCTTACTTCCCAATGCTTTGGAGTTTTTTATAAACTTAATCAACCCTCTAATAAAAAAAAACCAGACCCCATATATTGGCCATCCCACCGCCTAAAAATGCATTATGAAAGAGCAGACCATGCACGATGATCTTCAGCCCAGATTATCTCGAGCCGCCACAGTAAACATCCATCGATTAGCAACATGCCAACAAGGCCATGATACGAAATAGAAAACCATGCAACAACATGAGAGGACACGCTGCAACGGGAAGCACAAAAGATCCGTCGGCATCTCCAAGGTAACCAGTGCAGGAATAGAAACGCCATGTGTCACCGAGACGGAGCTTGGTAAGAAGTAGCAAGAACGCCCAATAGAAAGCCATGAGAGAGATCCACGTGGAGAGCTCTGAGCAAAAGAAAAGAACGAGGCGGGCTCGACTCGAAAAAGCAGTCAGCATGAGCCACACGACATGCAGACGAAGATTGCCGAAAAGCGAAGCGAAGTCAAAGCAAAAAACCTCAAGAGGCAGCCACGTGGTGAGCTCTGAGGTTAATGAGCATACAAAACTAAGGCGCAGCCGCAAAGGAAAAGAAAACTGCCAAGGCTTAGGTGGTTTTTGTTGAACAGTTTGGTGACTCATAGGGGATTTTCACTCATGGAAAGGAGAACCCCAGAAACCTTTGGCTCAGCAACACAATGCTCACAACCTCGAGAGGGCGGCCTGCAGATTGGTCCATACTTCGTCTGTTGGTGTAGAGAGATTTCGCAAAGCTCGTGAGCCAGTCTGAGATCGATGATTGCTTTGAAAGGCAATCTGCCTGATACTTTTGTTTCCAATTCCAATTGGAAGAAAAGTTGTGCTAGTTGATGCACGATCGCCTTGATCTCCTTAGCAGTCGAAGATTGATCAAAGGTTTGGAAGAAAAAAAGGTCCTGCTTCTTCTCTTTGATCATTTCAACAATATGCTCCACTCGTGCTACTACCTGATTCGTAATGAAAGGCGAAAGAAGGCCTCTCTGATTCAAACGGAAAAAATTTGCCCACATGTCGCTGGTGACTTGGTTTAACCGAGCTCTGCAATATGCTACCTGCTGAACGGCCTCATGCATGGAGATGAGGCTACTTGTGCCCAAAGCTACCGTTGTTCGGTCGTTGATGCCCACGCTACTCAATGCTTCATCCGAAGCGGTATACAACTTACCTAATAATATTCTAGCCTTGGGAACCTTGTCAGAAGTTGATTCTTGAACCTGTTGTATCGATTCACTCACCGTTCCACAGAGGCTAGCCGTTTGTGCCATAAAATTTAAAGTGGACTGCAGGGTAAGGCACAAATCCTTCACCTTGTCCCAGTATGATGCGTGTAGCCCTTTGGAAATTTCCAAGGAGCTCATCTGAGGCGCAAGGGGTTGGGTTCTTAGGGTAGCCAATTTTGCCTCTTTGCTGCTTAAACCTACCACTACTTCTGCCAAGCTTTTATCCAATGTGAACATCTGCTCCTTCAGGGTAAAAACCTCCTTTTTCTTTTCTGCCAGGGCCAATTCAGCCTGCTTAGTCTTTTGGACCTCCAACTCCAAGTTGGTACTCACTTCAACAATCTCGGTATTGGTGTTCTGTCGAAGCTCTCTCATGCCCTAAGTTAGCAGGTTAGACTTAGCTTGAAGTTATTTTTCTTCTACTTGGAGTTTCTCTTCATTTTCTTGGAGTAGCTCAACTTGCTTCTCAAGAGTCAGAACGACCTCCTCGCCCAAATTCTGCAACTCTTTGATTTTATCTTCGAAGGTACCCCTCTCCTTCTCCAGCCGACCTATTTCATTCTCCTGGGCTTTGAATTTGTTTACCCAGATGTCGACCTTCCTTTTCAGCTCCGCAATCTGATCATCCTTTTTCTTCTCCTGCCGGCTGAGCTTGAGAAAATCAGTAGTCACTATTTTTTGAGTCTCCTCCATCAGCTCAACTTTATCTTGCGGGCGGGCCTGCCACAAGTCTAACCCAACAACATTCACAGAATAGTCATTGGGCTACATCTCACTTACTGTCTTGATCACATTAGGAGTGATCTTCGCAAACATCAAGGAATTATGGCTTTCATTGAAAACGGTTTGCAAGTGGGGCTCTGCCTGCCTGGTTGCGTCCTTCGCTCTTCGCTTGTTGATCCGGTTGGTGCGGGCACTTTTATTTGCATCAACTTATGAGAAATATTCCTGGACTGGGATACCCAGTCCACCAGCAGAAGGATACTCCTAAGGGACATCCAGTGGGAAAGATAGTGTAGCTGATGCATCAGAGGTCTTGTTGGGTCGCATTATAATATCTGGGGAGAATGGCGGGATGAATTGGCCACTCGGAGGGGATGAAAATGAAGTGACGGTGTAAGGAAAAACTAGAGACGTACCAACCGCAGAATTGGGCCTTGGGGATAAAAATTGTTGGCCCACGAGCCCGGTGTTGACACCAAATTGTGCTCTAGTTAAAGTATGGAAAGCGGAGGACACAGGAGGGAAAACAGGAGGAGCAAGACCGAAATGATTGGCAAAACCAAAAGCGGAGATGACTGGCACGGATGAGATAGTAGGGGTAGACTGTGGTGAGACCAAAGACATAAAGGAGAGAGAAGAGGGAGGAAAGTTTACCTAATGTTTCGGTGGAGCCGCAGATGCCTCGAATGCTTCCTTCGCTGGCTGCTCTTCCTCCACGCTGACCTCTTTGGTACGTTGTCACTTTTCCTCCGGGAAATCATCGAGGTCGAGACTGACCCATCTCTTACCACTGGTGGTCCTTGGCTTCCGTTTTGATTTAGAGGAGGTGGCAGGCATGGATGCTAGTGAGTACGGCTCTTCCTCCTGTACAGGCTGTTTACCAATATTCTTTTCAAGTACTGGATTTTCGACGACGGCGGGGGAATTCTGAGTTACTTCTTCCCCAGATTCCGCAGTAGCCTCCTCTCTTCTATATTGCTGCATGGATGTTGAATGGTTCAGAGAATTCTCAACATCCGGATGTTCATTTTTTCAAATGTCATCAAACTTCTCATCGAGGGTGACTTCATTGTATAACTTGCCAGCTGCCAGAATCTCCTGTCGGTATATCCAGAAAGCTTGCATCTTCTCGGGTGCCCAATTGAGCTTCTTTAATTGGGTGACCAAAGGGGGGTTGATCACGAGCTTTGGGTTGACCCTCCTCACAATGTGATAAAAATTCAGCCAGGGTGGTCGACCATCCACTATAGGCAAATATTCGAGGCTTACATATCTACTTATGTTTCCCTCTTCGGGATCCCTCCGGAGGTCCCAGAATGGCCGAGGTGAATGCGAGATCTTGATGCCAATTTCCAACAAATTATTTTCAGGGTTGTAATTCCAGGGATCATCTATTAGTACTAGCTCGAGGTGACCCAACTTTGAAAGTAGAATCATTGAGGTATCGATTTGCGGGGTCCTCTTCTTAACCAGCGACACCGAACCAAACATGATTGGCAATAGCAAATAGGAGGTTCAGTGATTTCCTCCCCAATAATCATCATCAAGGGTACATAGCTGTTTCATTACCTCTAGGGCCAACACTCTATCAGAGAGGAAACAAGGAAGCCAGAAAGGTTCTCGGATGAAACCTGGCATGCGGAGCATGGTGAAATCCGTGCCAAAGAACCAGTTACAGGGTGGAGTTAACTTCCCAAGCCAGGACCCCTGGTGGGGTGATATACGTTCGGTCATATTTATACCAGCCTTACCTAAAGCCCTTATAGCCGGGGCTATGAATGCATCCGAAAACACATAATAATTGAAGGTTTTTGACATGATGGGGGTCCATGTCAAAACCGACTTCCTTGAGCCACTCTCATCAAAAACAGAAAATAGCATAGATGTTGAAAAGTAATCCGGATTTTGGTGCAAAATTAAGTAGGCCAGGAAAGATGAATACTTGAACCTAGAGCCGACCCCAAATTCCTTTAGCTATAGCCAAATGCCATCGCTAATAATCTTTGCAAAATCAAAAAGCGGGTTCTCGCGATTATTTTTTAGCATAAAGCAGAGGGACATTTGAAACTGATGAACCTTTTTGTTTGAGTCCAACCCGCATACCATCACTAGCATAGAAACGACAGATTGTGCCACACCTCTCAGAGCTTTCAAACCGAAAGAGAATTTGGGTGGGGTTGAACTGCTCGGATGTTGAAGCTCAGAGCGATAAAACTGTGGCCTTGATTAGAGATCTCCCCACTTTTGCTGCATTCTCTCCATGTTAAAATCATCAACTTCCTTACTCAAAGGAAATGAGACGCACAACATATCTTGAATAGCCACGGGGCTAATGACTACCCAGAAATCCTTACCGCTGATAACCCCTATGTTTGGGTCGAACAGTGTCGCGCATGTTGCTACAATCTTTGGGCAAGGGTGCACTAAGGGGACCATGTACTGTGCAAGCCTGCAGTACCATAGTCGTTTGGGAAATTGGTCCGTTGTATGCTTCATTCTTTCACATGCAGCTTCCCAAAGGCTCTTAGGATTGCTAGACAGCTCAGGGTCAAAGACATTGTCCCAATCCTCCAAAACCACTGCCTGGTCTCTGTGAGGAACCGCGCTCAATAACTTCTGGTTCACTAGGTGAGTGAAAGGACAACTAGGCTTTGTAGGTATGCCTAGAGTAGCATAAGACTCCATCGTAGAGCTGCACGTGGGGTGCATTCCTCATCTGCTCATTTAGACTTACTTGAGTCAAAGTCTGTGTAGGGCTTTTTGCAATTTCGGCCATTTTTGTCTTCACAAGGGTCTCTGTGCAAACCTTTGGCAAATGACTTAGCTTCTCTAAAAAACTTCTTTTCTTGCAAATGTCTTAATTGCTTAATTCTTTGGTAACTTCTGCAATAAATATGTTTCCCTGCATGCCATAACTTTTCTTTTCCGTTTTCTTGAGAATGGCGGCCGAAAAAGGTACGCGCCAGCCATTTACGCCAAGTTGCTATTATGCATTATCAGCTTGTTCGTGTGAAAAGATCGCCAACCAGCCAAACTGCCCAAACATTAATTGACAATCTTTCGCATGTGACAGAAGCAGATTCCTGTCTTGAAAAATGAATCAAAGCAACCCTGCGAGCATTTCCTTGCAGGCTATCTGTATTGATTGACATTAATGCTCATACAGGGCACATTGCCCAATAAAGCTTCTCTCTTTAATTTCATCCAATTCAGATGAGACGGCGACGCTTCGTATTACTGATAACTGATCGATCTGCGAATGATGTGTCAGCTTAGCGGAGCAAGTTGCAAGCTGATCTTGCACCTCGCTGTCACCTCGCACGAAGTGACGCCGAAAACCAAGACGAAGCAACCCACTTGGTATAATTGTTAATCATGATTTCTTCGGCAAGCAAAACTTAGCCAGTCTATAAATCAGCCCCTTGTGCAATATTGCGAATCACAACATCGACTAGCCTTTTAGTTTAACAACTTCTTGCTGGATAGTATTTTTAATCTTTTAGCTAGAAAAGCAGAAGTCATGGAAACACCAGTGAGGCTCATCTGTAGAAAGACCCAGGCTGCCTTTCTTGGCAAGATTACCTGCAGGTGCCTAAAGCATATGACAGGAGTGAAAAACCTGTTATACGTGAAAGCCATCAAATGGATCCTTGGGAAGGACTGCGTGCATTATGAAGAGCAATATCAGCTGAACACTAGCATTTGCTCCCAATTTTTCACCTCGCTGCTAGACATCAGCGTCTCCAAGCGTAAGATTATAAAACTGTCGAAGCTGGTCTTTCTTGCGCGCTACCTCGGAGGTTTGGAGCAAATTGTGCGTGCAGCCCAACTGGGTCGTGGAATTCCCTCGGTTCAAAACATTCACTTGCAGCAGCTGCATGGAGGCATCATTCCAACTAGGCCCTTTCTATTCGACTTTGAGTTGGAAACCCATGAAGAGCATCGCGCCAGAGCCCGCGTAGGTTGCTCCTTCCTGATGCGCATACACTATCTTGAGCCATTTTCTAGTTTTCAATGGTACGAAGACTTCGAGAGAATGGTATTTCCGGAGCCTGAGCCGCCTGCTGATATGATCGCTGGTCCTTCCCACTAAATGTTATTAAGAATGATGATAACAAACCTTTTGGTTTTCTAGCCTCCTAGCTCCGCATGTAGCGGACTTATGTAAATATTAATACTAGGCCCTCGGCCTTAGATATATATTGTAAATCTTCGGCTTCTATGAATATATAAAATATATCTTTCTTGAATGTGCAACCTACTTACAAATTTCTTTCAAATGTTTGCATTATTGCTGTGTTTTTCCCCATCTCTTGCACTTAAGATCAAAATTTAAAACAGGGAAGAGTAATTACATATATACAAATGTACAAAACTGACACATAAGCGGGATTAATAGAATTTTTTAAGATGTATTCCATTGGCTGGAATACTTAGGGCGTTACCTCCCATATCTTCCAACTCGAAAGAGTTGAACTGTTTACACTGGTAAATCTTAAACGACCCTTCCCAGAGGCTGTCAAATTTGTTGTGCTGTCCGGGTTTTGCTCCGCGCTCATTAAATTTAAGCATTAGGTCTCCGCATTGCAGCCCTTGGTCTGAAGCCTTCTTGTCGAACCATTTCTTTACCACCTACTGGCAGTTATTCATTGCTTCCAGGGCATGCTCTCTTTTTTCTTGCACCTCGAGTAACTCAGAAAATCACACCTCCATTGCTCCGTTCTGTTCAATTTCCAGAGACTTGAGCAATTGTAAGGCGGGGATCTCCGTGGCAATAGGCAGCAATGCTTCTTTTCCGTACACCATCTTGTAAGAAGATGTCTTCAATATTTGCTTGGGCGTGATTTGGTCTGCCTACAACGCTATCTAGAGGTTCCTATGCCACTCTTTTTGGTGTTCCGAGCCGATCCTTTTGATCAACCTGAGGAGGTTTTTGTTAGTAGACTCCGCTAGACCATTTCCCTGGGGATAGTAGTTAGAGGAAGTCTTTAGGAACACTCCATAATTTAGAGCGAAATAACTCATCTTTGAGCCGATAAAAGCCTTAGTATTATCAAAGATGATTGTTTTAGGTGGGCCAAATCTGGCCACCAGTTCTTCGAAGAAATTAACAATCTCTATCTCCGTAGCATTTTTTAGTGGCACAGCCTCTGCCCACCTGGTGAAATAGTCAGTTGCTGTTAATATCCATTTAGGCCCAACTGAAGAGACAGGGTTGATCATCCCAATGAAATCTAAACCCCATTGACCAAAAGGTTCTTCTACCACTACAGGCCTTAAAGGCATAGCAACATTTTGTCTCTTTCCAACATAGAACTGGCATTCCTTGCAAGACTTAATCAATGAAAAAACATCATTAAAAAGTGTAGGCCAAAAATAACCGGCACATATAATCTTAATCGTCATGGTTCTTGCAGAAAAATGTCCTCCGACATGGCTGTTATGATATTGATCTAATATTTTCCAGGCTTGCTCCTCATTGACACATCTCAGCAGGATGCTGTTAATTTTTTTTTTAAACAAGACACCCTCCAAAAGAACAAAATTGCTATTTTGTAGGTGATAGAAGCGCCTTTAAAAAGCTAGGAGATCAATTGGATACCTTCCAATCTGCATGAAATTTATCTTGTCATCAAGCCAGTTTCTCTGAGAACTCTCTTCATTTATTAACATAGGTTCTAGGGCTTCAAACTCTATCACTGTTTCACTATTTTTGGTGATATATTCACAAAGTCCTTTTTCCTTGACGGTCTTGACAGGTTTGACTTCAATGTCGTATTCTAGGATCTTGGTGATCCAATTGGCTTTTTTCTCGGTGATTTATCCTTGCATGATATATTCTCACACACTAGGATGCAAAACACAAACAATCACTTTATTATACGATATCAAATGCCGGAACTTCTTAAGCCCTTTAACAATGGCGAAGGCCTGTTTCTCTACAAAGTTATACTTCACTTCGTATTCTTTTAAAGTCCAGAAATAAAAAGCAACAGGGGACTCCCTTGCATCTTTATTATCCTTCTGCATAAGAACTGTGGCAATACTATTTCCACCACCAAAAACATACATAATAAAATCCTTTGACAGGTTCGGGTTAACCAACACAGGGGTGGAAAAAATAACCTCTTTTACAAGTTCGAAAGCTCTTCTAGCTTCCATCGTCCATTTGAAAAACTGGTCCTTCTTAAGCATTAAAGTAATTGGACAAACAATGCCTACGAAATCTGCAATAAATCGACTAATAAAATTAACCTTTCCCAGAAAAGACTACACACCTTTTTTGTTGACAGGCAATGGAAGTTTTCGGATTGCATCGACTCTTTCTGGATCAATAGCAATGCCCTCCTTAGAGACGACATATCCCAATAGTTTCCCTTGGGGAACTCCGAACACGCACTTCTTCGGATTCAGGGAGACCCCAAACTCCTGGCATTTCTGGAAAACAAACTCTAGATGATCAAAATGATCATCAGTAGATTTTGAGAATACTGTTAAGTCATCTAGATAGATGAGTATAGTCTTGTGGATCAAATCTTTAAAAGTAATGTCCATAGCTCGCTGAAACGTGGCTCTGACGTTTGAGAGTTTGAAAGGCATTTTAGCATAAGCATAAGTTCCCCACTTCGTGGTGAAAGCTGTTTTATATTGGTCTTCTTCTTTTACCCGAATTTGGTTATAGCCTGAAAAACCATCCAGCATTGAAAACATTTCGGAATTGGCTACAGTCTGAAGAATTACCTCCATTGAAGGTAGTGGGTAATGATCCTTTAAAGATGCTCTATTTAAATCTCAGAAGTCTACGCATAGGCGTATATCTCCATTTTTCTTCCGGACTGGCACTAGGTTTGACACCCAAGTGCTATGTTTGATCGAAAACACTATCCAAGATGCAATCAGCTTGTTCAGCTCCTATGACATGAAAGATTCTATCTTTGGGTTCACAGGTCTTTGTTTTTGGTGAACTGATTTTGCTCCTTTTGTTAGTTCAATTGTATGCTCGATGATCCCAAGATCGTACCCTTTAAGATCATCATATGACCAAGCTACCACTCCTGGGTATTCTTCGTAGAAGTGTTTTAGTCTGTCTTTATTCTTTTGCGACACTTCTTTCCCAACCTTGAGCTTCATATCTTCTCCGATATGCAAATCGGTATAATCGCCTTTGTCCGCCACGAGTTTCCTTTTATCTCTTGTTGCATCATCGGAATCGAACAGGCTTTCTAGAGTGACTAGCCCCCTCGGGAGCTTGTTGGATTTCAACTAGATGATTTGATCTCCGTAAGCTTCGACGATCTTCGATTGCAGCTGATTGGAAAATTCTCCAGATGACTAGAGGAATGATGCAATATGAGCATCGCTATCAAATACCTGCCAATTTTGATTGTTATCTGGGATGGCGGGTCTTATAATTACTTTCACTGCTTGTTTATTTTTAAATAACTCAGTGGCAGGTTCGAATTGAGCCCCAATAGTTGCCATCCTATCGGCTTCGGAGTTTATTTCCCTCTAAATAGCCTGAATATTGAATGCTTCAAAGTTGTCGATCAGATCCCAGACCCTATGTCGATAAGATCGCATGCGAATATTCTTTGCGGCTGAAGTTCTATGGATTTGGTTAACCACCAGCTCAGAATCTCCGAAGACACTTATCTGCTTTGCACCCATTTGCTCCGCAAAGCTTAAACCATGGATGAAACCTTCATATTCGGCTTCATTGTTTGAATAGACAAACTGGAAACGGTAAGACCTCAACATCTTTTTGTCAGACGGAGATATCAAACAAATCCTAGCTCCAGCTCCTACTTTACATTTGGCTCCATCAAAATATAACGTCCATATTTTCGAAGATTCTTCACCCTCGGGTTCTTTAGTAACTTTAGGCATGATCTGCGCTTCTTCATGAATAACATAGGTTCCGAGGCTAGTTGAGTGGTAATTCCCGAAAGGATCTGTATCAATAAATTCTTTCAACAAATTTTCTTCATCCACTGTCTGAGAGCTCGTAGCCTCCTCTTCTTCAAGAAATTTGACATTATACCTTTCCTCTTGAGAGATTGAAGTGTGTGCTGCTTCTTCAAAATTCAAAAAAGCCTCGTCAACAACGTGCTCAGGATGTAAAGTCTCCGATAGCAGTTTCATCTTAGCCCCATTCTTGGTCCTTATAATCAAGTGGGACCAGTCTAAAACTAGATATCCTCCTACATTTACAGTGAACTCTTGGGACAAACAAATTTCGAATAGGGGAGGGATATCGATGAGTATGGTATCCCGATTTACAGTGATACTAGGGCAGGCAAACAAAATCATAGGTAATCCCTTAATTATTCCAATAGTATCCACCTTATTTCCATCAAGCTGCATGACTCCTTTATTCAGAGGCTCATATTTTAGACCCAAAGCATCAACTACTTGCTTTGGAATGATAGTGGTGCTAGCACTAGAGTCGATCATACAGTTATGCAGCAACTTGTCACCAATAATTAGTGTTAGAAAGAAAGGTCTAGGTTTAGGCTTACTTTCCCTTCCGGACTCGAGCTTCTCCTCTGGTTGAATCTTTAGCACTTTATCCAGGTTGGACCTGGATGCATCCTCTCTATTGGGTAGAACAAAAACCTTAGAATCTTCTTCAACTGCCAACGTCTTTTGTAGTAGTACCTTCTGCTCTGGAATGGCCAGGACGTCCCATAGAGAAGCATTGGCTAATGATTTTTTCAGTTGTTCCACCACGTTGAATTGTGCTTTCGACTGGTGAGTTGCGATTACCTGCTCTTAAGGTCTGGCGGCCGTTACAAGTTCCACAGTTGGTATATCCAGTAGTTTGGTAACAGTAGAAGTGACCGACAGAGCCTTTGTCTTGGGAGGAAGCGGATTCAGAGGGCTAAGAACAACCGTCTCTGACTGTGGTGGGGTTGGCAATAGGCCTGCCATTGGGCTGGGCATTGGTTGTGACGTAACCTTGGTAGGTAATGCTATAAAATCTCAGGTAAATCTACGCTTAAAACGCATATTATAATCAGATTGCACTCGGGGTACTTTATCAATAGGGATGTCATTTGGAAACGCTGACTCTTCTCCTTCCATCCATGAAAAGAGAGCCTGGTCCAGGACAATCTCCGACTCTTGCTGGATAGATATCCCCTGCATTTGTGCGGCAAGGACCGCATTGTCCATTTGTTGAGAAGCATATGGTGAGTTGCTAGAAACGGATGTCTAGCCTTGGCTACGTTGATTTGCGATTTGTTGTTGCAAATTTTCCCGCAGACAGTTTCGTGGCATGTGTGTGTCATTGCAAGGAAAACACCATGAGTTAGCATCTTCGGCTAAATTGTTGTATCCCGCCACCAGATCCTTATTCAAACTAGGATGAACAGTCTGCATCGGTAGGGTTACCAGAACCATCTGGTTACTTGATTGAGCCGAAGTATTCCCTCGTGACCTATCCTGCCACTGGTTTGATTGGTACGGAGGTTTTCCACCTTAGTAATTTTGGTATGCCGGCTTTTGATAGCTATATTACTGCCACTTCAAAGTAGTCAGTTCATTAGTCATAGCCCGCATCTGTTCTCTCATTTCGTTCATCTCAGCAGCCATGGGGTTCGGCACCAGAGCTACTACAGGAGTTGCCATCAGGGCCATTCTTAGAACACTTCCGAGATAAACGTACATAGATTGGGGGGGAGCCGTAGACGCACTGGTAGAAGGAACTTCGGCTTCTGGAGTGTTGCACTCAGGGAACAATGGCATGATGGGTCTCGGTGCCAACTTTCCTGCAACGATCAGATTGTTTTCTGTGGCAACAGTTAGAGCGTAAGCATCAGGTAGAGTTTCTCCGCCCAGAGCCTATAACATCATGGAGATATCAACATTTATCGACTTCAAGTAGAACATGAATGCCAAATCTAGAGGTGGTCAACTGCCTACAGGCACTCTCTACCAGGTCGAATGGAACTTCGCATTGAAATCAGGTAGAGCTTCATGAGGGGCTCGTTTTATATTTTCCAGTTGATGGTACATCAAAGATTTGTCGCCAGCGTTTGAAAAACGCTCATAAAATGGGGTCCTGAGCTGGTCCCAAGTAGCAATACTACTAGCTTGTAATGTTTTGTACCAGTTTAACACCTTTCCTCGAAAGGAGGCGATCGGCAATATGAGGGCTACATTTTCATTTGATACGCCATGTACCAGACATACGTCCGCTATATCTTGCAGGTGCTCCGTTGGCGTCTTTGATTCATCCCCAAAATATTTAGGGATAGCCTTTAGAGCAGAAACCAGGATGGGGGTCCATACTGCAGGAGGCGCAGGTGCTAACAATGGACTGCCGGAGTCCCAGGCTACATAGTTTCTAGTAGCCATAGGTGCGGGTGAATTAGGCGATGTCGAAGAAGGAGGAGACGGAGGAGGTGAAGGGCTACCTCGGTGACCTCTCGGGTGCACAGAAACTAAAGGGGGTACAAGCTGGCTAGGGACTCTTGCAGTCTGCGACCTAGTTATAGGCTGATGGCTCATACACAATTCTAAAAATCAGGCGAACGTGCTAGTTTATTGTCCCATCGGGAGTGCTAGAAAAAGAACTATTGATGCAATATTTTGCATGTAGCAGTAGCCTTATGGGAAATTTAACTATTAGGGGACAATATGCGCTAGCTAAATAACCTCCAAGATTTTATCGAAGCTGGCTCTTTGCTTAATGGGTGAAGTAAAAGGTAAGGGAGATTGCGAGAATGTAAAATTTACACTACAGGTGATGCGCCAAATCTTTAGACAACTTTATCAGAGTACAGTGCATAATGTAAAGGCCCAAATCACTAAATTGCTATTATTTAAGATAATTTTCTCAAAAGCACTTGTCATGCAAAAATACCCTCTAATTTGTATAATGTAATCAAGCATAACTTTGTATTAACATAGAAGAGTAGTAGAAACATGATCTGTATTCATTCCAGCTATAAGAGGTTACAAAAACTGAAGAACAGGCATTCATACAAAATGAAGATAACAACACAGGTCAATAGTTCCAACAAACGCTTGAAAATAGAAAGGCTGAATTTATTTGGCATAGTTCAAAGTCTTTGAATTAAAAGGAACTATTACACAAGGCTTACTTCCGAGTGCTTGGGAGTTTTTTATAAACTTAATCAACCCTTTGATAAAAGAAAACTAGGCCCCATATATTGGCCATCCCACCACCTAAAAATGCATTATGAAAGAGTAGACCATGCGTGGTGATCTTCAGCCCAGATTATCTCGAGCCGCCACAGTAAACATCCATCGATCAACAACACACTAGCGAGGCCATGATACAAAATGGAAAACCATGCAGCAACAAGAGAGGACACACGGCAGCGGGAAGCACAAAAGATCCGTCGGCATCTCCAAGGTAACCGGCGTAGGAACAAAAATGCCACGTGTCACCCAGATGGAGCTTGACAAGAAGCAGCAAGAACGCCTAGCAGAAAGCCGTGAGAGAGATCCACGTGGAGAGCTCCGAGCAAAAGAAAAGAACGAGGCGGGCTCGATTTGGAAAAGCAGCCAGCGCGAGCCACACAGCATGCAGACGGAGATTGCCGAAAAGCGAAGTGAAGTCAAAGCAAAAAACCTCAAGATGTAGCCACGTGGTGAGCTCCAAGGGCAGTGAGCATACAAAACTAAGGTGCAGCCGCAAAGGAAAAGAAAATTGCCTTAGGCGGTTTTTGTTGAACACCAGGTTCTCACCATGGTATATCCATAGTGCCACCAAAGCAGTTTTCACTATTGGACAGATTTATTTCTCTTTACTTTTTTGATTTTCTCAAATTTTTTGGTGTTACAAAGATGCCTGTTTGCCAAGTTTTCATCCAGGTAACCATTTTTTATTTTATTTTTATTTTTTTGTATTTTTCCAGATTAAGACACGGATTTCTTAGAAACTAAGCATAGAACCTCTTTAGATGCAGACTGTTGATAGGGGACAAAAGCGGCTCTCCTTTAGGAGTAGAGAGTTGGTACGCTCCTGATCCAAAGGCTTCTATGACGATGTACGACCCCAACCAGTTAGGCTCAAACTTTCTTGGTTTCTCTCTTTCAGCTTGGTTCTTAGGATTCTCCATTAATACTAGGTCACCAATGTCAAAGTGTCTATTGAGAACCTTCTTATTGTAACTACGACGAAGACGATTTTGATATGCTTGTAAATGATCTAATGCTTTCTATCTTCGCTCATCCAACAACTCTAGCTCTTGTAACCTAGAGACATGGTATTCTTCATCGTCGATATGACCCTTCAAAGATACCCATAGAGAAGGTATTTCAACCTCAATAGGTAACATAACTTTAGACCCAAATACGAGGGAATATGGAGTGGCGTCGGTGGGAGTGCGGATGCTTATGCGATAAGCCCATAAGGCAGGTTTAAGCTGTAGATGCTAGTCACGACCAGTGTCATTGACAGTCTTCTTAAGGATTCTAACAATTATCTTATTAGATGCCTCAGCTTGGCCATTACCTTGTGGGTAATATGGTGTGGAGAAATGGTGTTTGATATGGAATTCTTCACATAAATGGCGTACTTCTTGGTTCTTGAATGGGTGGCCATTGTCTGTGATTATGGATTGGGTAGACCATACCGATAAATGATATAGTTTAGGATAAACTTAGATATTTGTGTGTCAGTGATGTAGGTCATGGGAATAGCTTCAATCCACTTGGTGAAGTATTCGGTGGCGGTGATGATGAATTTGTGGCCATTGGATGATGAAGGGTGTATCTTACCTATGAGGTCAAGTCCCCATTGGGTGAAGGGCCATGGTGAAGTAATTGGATGAAGCTCCTGCGCTAGTGCTCTTATCAAGTCTCCATGTATTTGACATTGTCTACATTTCTTTACAAAGACGTATGAGTCTTTCTCCATTGTAGGCCAATAGTAACCTAGTCTCATAATCTTGTGGGCTAGAGTAGGACCACTTGAATGAGATCCGCATATACCCTTGTGCACCGCTCACAAAGTTGTTTGTGCTTCTTCAGCATCAAGACATCTCATAAGGGCATTATCTAAGGTACGTCTATATAGGGTTTCTTCGATGATGGTGTACTTGGCTAACTTTCAGATGAAGGTTCGACATTGGTTATTGGACAAGTCTTGAGGTAGGGTTTGGTCAATGAGGTAATCGAATATGTCTTTATACCATGGAGATGTATGACCAACAATGGTACACACTATCGCAGTATCAGGGACATCATAAGCGGGGACCAACAGCTGTTCAACCACAAACTCAAACTTAGGCACATTACTCAAAATATCCAACAAGGAACCCATGGTTGCCATAGCATCTGCAGCTCTATTCTGGATACGTGGTATCTATTGAAAAGTTATTTCATTGAAATACTATTTGAAACTATCAGCCATTCGCTTGTAAGGTGCAAGCTTTTCATCCTTAGTCTTGTAGTCATCATTTGCCTGTCGGATTACCAGTTGAGATTCGCCAAAGACATGTAGGCTCTTAATTTTCCATTGAGCTGCCATTTTTAACCCTATCACCAAGGCTTCATATTCTGATAAATTGTTGGTACAAGGGAAAGCAATCCTGAATGATTTGGGAATGGTACCACCTTGAGGTGTAACAAATAAGATACCAGCTCCTGAACCATGATTTGTATGTGACCCATCAAAGTACAGTTTCCATTTGGTTTTAATGTCAATGTTGAAGAGAAATTCATCTGGAAAATCTGCCACTAATGGATGGTCTGCCTTTATAGGTGCATCAGATAGTTGATCTACAATCACCTATCCTTTTATAGCCTTCCTTTCGACATACTGAATGTTATACTCGCTAAGTATCATAACCCATTTAGCCAATCGGCCTGTTAAAGCTGCCTTACTTAGGAGGTATTTAAGTGGATCAATCTTCGCAACTAACATTGTTTGTCGATTGAGCATATAGTGCCAAAGTTTTTGGGTAGCAAAAACTACCGCAAGGCAAGCACGTTCTATGTTGCTGTAATTCAATTCATAGCCCACTAAGGTACGACTGATATAATAGACTGCTCTCTCATGACCTTGATCATCATGTTGTACGAGAAGAGCCCCTAATGCCGACTGAGTTGCTAAGATGTAAAGTATCAATGGTTTTCCCTCTATAGGTGGCATTAAGACTGGTGGAGTAAGCAAATAGTCCTTGATTTGCTGGAAGGCCTCTTGACATTTAGGTGTCCACACAAATGGTACTCCTTTCTTGAGTAGATGCTAAAATGGATGAATTTTATTTGCCAGTTGTACTATGAAACGCCTAATTGACTGTAATCTTCCTTTTAGAGTTCTGGGTTGGCCAATGTTGGTTGGAGGAGGCATTTCTATGATAGCTCTTACCTTCTCTAGATCTAATTCAATGCCTCTTCGAGAGATGATATACCTTAACAGTTTTCCTGATTTCACCCCAAAGACACACTTCTTCGGATTTAGCTTGACATTGTAATTCTCTAGCCTCTGGAATATCTTGTCTAAGACTTTCAAATGATCTTCCCTTGTTTCTGATTTTGCTGTAATTTCATCTACATAATCTTCCATAAAAGTATGTACAAAGTCATGGAAAATCGTTGTCATGGCCTGTTGATAGGTAGCTCCTGCATTCTTAAGTCCAAATGGCATAACATTCCAACAGTATGTCCCCCATGGACATGTGAAAGCTATTTTGTGTTGGTCTTCAGGTGCTATTTTAATTTGGTTATATCCAGAGAAACCATCCATGAGGGATAGCATCTCGTATCTTGCAGTAAGGTCTACTATCATGTCGATATTTGGCAAAAGAAAGTCGTCCTTAGGGCATGCCTTATTGATGTCTCTAAAGTTAGTGCAAATGTGAATGCCCCCAATTGGCTTAGTCACTGGTAAAAGATTTGATATCCAATCTACATAGTCTATTGTCCTTATGAATCCTACATCCAAGAGTTTCTTAAGTTCTATCTTGACCAATAGAGCAATTTGCGGATGCATTTTCCTCAACTTTTGTTTGACTGGTTTGATACCTAGCTATAGTGGTAAATGATGCAATATTAGGTCTGGATCCAGCTCAGGCATGTCAGCATACGACCATGCAAAGTTTATTTGTCTCTTTGTGAAGAAGTCCTTAAACTCATGTTTTTCTGTCTCTGTTAAAGAAGCTGCAAAATATACCTTCCGAGGATTCTCTTCTGTACCTATGTTGACTTCAACAAATTCTTCTACTAACATCGGTGACTTTTCCTATTCAAAGGGGAGAATATTTAAACCTCTATCCTTGGGTGCCTCTGAGAGGTTTTCGCCCTCGGATATGTCCTTTATTTTGACTTTTTCTTCATCCAAAGGCGCCTTTCGGTTTTCACCTAGGGACTCATCATTTTTATTTTCATTGTCTTTTTTCTTTTCATTCTCATTTTTGTGACTAGAGGTGTAAATAGATTCCCCAGAATATGCTTTATCGTCCAAGTCTATGGTAAAACCTGCCTTATGATCCCCTCTTGGTATACCTTCTCTAAGTCCCATGAAGTCAGCAATTGCTTCGTCATTCTCGAATGTATCTATGATAGGTGTACCTTGTTGATCCCAGTCGATAAGTTCGGGATAGATAAGGGGCATGTCATCATCGGAGTTCCTAAAGGTGGCCGCGGACAAGGTGAGTATAGAATGATTGACATGGTTGCAGAAGTTTTGGACCAACTCCTTCTTGTTCTTCCTCCTAGGGGTAGGGATGCTCTGATGTGGGACTATTGTGAGGGTGGATTCGTCAGAAGATGGTTGTTTAGATGCCCAAGATGAATGATCAAGGTTTTCCCAATAATAGTTCTCTTGCCATTTTGCCTTGGACAAGTGTTTCTTAGGACGAGGAATAGACTGTTTTGGTACAGGTTTCACGTTGAGGTCCAATTATCCAAATAGGGCATCAGTATTCATGGTACTAGTAGATGAAAGGGATTCCCATTCACCATCGCTAGAGTAAGGGGATTCATCATAAACTGGAGGTTTGTCGTAGATTGGGGGTTTGTCGAAAACTGGGGGTAGGAGTTCATGAGATGTCTCGATGCTAGCATATTCACTCACTTCCTCTTGAAACGATGATGAAGTACCAGGACACCCAATTCTAAGCGGTTGACACCCTAGCCCTAGATATTTCGGTCATGGGTAGATAGTGATTGGTTCCGTCCTTCCATTCTGATAGAGTTCTAACCCACTGCGCCTGTCATAGCCTTCATTTTGCATTATCTTAAATCCTTTTCCATACTGGTCCTTGGATATTTGAATAGACGGGGAGGGGTATTCATGTTCTTCTTGATACAACCAGGAGTCACCTTGATCCACAACTTCTTCACTTAACTCTCCCCATTTGGTTAATGTCATTATAGGGGGAACATGAAATGTGACCACTGACTATCTTCTATCTGCCATGGGTAGGCCATACGCCTTAGGTGGAATTAGTTGAGTGATGCAGTATGATGCCTTTATATTATATTCACCGCAGCCCTTGTCTTGGATCTTGAGTTTAGGAGTGGATGATGGTGGCTAGAATGAAATGGACTTAGTGAGACGTGATGGGTCAACATATTGGGATAGAATGGATGATGAGGCCTCTTGGTTAACAGGAACTTGTCATTACGAAAGGTCCCTTAGGCTTGTACAATATTGGAAAGGATCTGGATCACCATCAATAGTGATCTCTATGCCATTATAGGGGAACTTGAGACATTGATGGTATGTTGAAGACATGACTCTCATTGCATGTATCCAAGGTCTACCTAACAACAAGTTGTATGGAAGGGTGAGATCCAAGACTTAGAAGCTGGTGTTCATGATTACTGGGCCAATTTTGATAGGGAGCATTACAACTCCTTTGGATGACCTTTCTTCATCATCATAAGCCTTGATGACTATACTCTTGGAAGTGTCTACGCAGTCTTCTGCGAATCCTAATTCCTTAACCAATTTAAGGGTACACAGGTTCAAACTTGCTCCTCCATCTACCAAGACTCGTTGGACTTTATTTTGATGGACTAAGACTTCAATATGTAAGGGGTCATTATGATCCGACTTTTCAGTTGAGTAGTCCTATTGAGAAAATGTTGCATGATGTGAGTTGGTCAAATATCCCACCATTTCTTCGAAACGATTGAAATCTAAGTCTGTAGGAACAATTGTGTATTATAGAGCTTTGTCAAGAATGGATCGATGCTGAGGTGATAAGGTCAACAATTCCAAGATAGATATTTGTGCGGGGGTTTTACTCAATTGATCGAGAAGGTTGTACTTGAACTTGGAAGTTTGCGTAGATGGCTTGGAAGAAGGACCAGGAATAGTAATCTTAGTTCTGCATGTGTTTACATTACATTCCGGATGCTTTTTAATGGTGAAAGTATTGACATTCTTGTTTGCAGCTCGGAGGTGGTTTATGATCATTCCTTTACCATAGTCATACTTGGTATTGTTATAGTTGGCCGATGGATTATTCGGGGGTCCCGAACTGAAGGCTTTTCCTTTTGTGTGGTCATGTAATGGGTCCGTGAAGACCTTATGATCATTGTTCTTAGTGTTTTTCTACCCACCAACCTCTATGGTTCCGTTTTCAACAAAGTCTTGTATGATGTTCTTGAGTTGACGACATTGTTGGAGGTTGTGCCCTTTAGTTCGATGATAGTCACAAAAAGAGTTATCATCCTACTATGAAGGTTTGAACTATCTAGGATCATATTCTCTTGGTTCCAAAGGTTTGATAAGATTATGTTTAATCAACTCTTTGAAAATAGTCTTGATTGGTTGTCCCAAAGGTGTAAATTCACGTGTAGGAAATCTCCTTTGTTGTGGTCTTTGTTGTTGTGAATTTTGGACATAGTTAGCTTGTTGATCTAGACTGTTCATCATGTCTTGATTGGGATTGTAATCCCTAAGGGTGATAACTGGTCTTGTATGTATGTGTTTAGCATCAACAATGCCATCATTTGTAACATTCTTGTTCCTAGACCAGAATTTGTTTCTATCATTTGGTGCGTTTTGATATTGGACAACCGCATTTCTGCTTTGTGTATAAGGCCTTTCTCAAGGATGATTCCTTTTTGTACTAAGTTTGAGAATGAAGTAAAATAGTGTACCCTTAGATCACTTCACAATTTGGGGTTGATATTCTCTAGGAATATTGTGACCTTTTGTTTTTCGGGTATTTCAACTTGACATCTACTAGCTAGACTTCGCCATCTCTGGAAGAAAGTGGTGAAATTTTCGCCATCTTCTTGTGTCGTGTGGCACAAGGTTGCAATTTTTACCTCATTGTCTATGTTAAAGGTGAAATGTTCGATAAACTTCTCAACTAATTCACTCCAAGATCGTATACCATATGGTAATTTAGAGAACCATTCCAGTCCTATCCTGACAAGGGTTCATGGAAATAGTCTCATCAAGTATGTGGGGTCATACGATATGTCCATGCATGTTGTTGAGAACTCTCTAATGTGTTCTATAGGATTCTTTCTCCCAATATACTTAGGCAAAACCGATATATTGTATCCATGGGGGAAAGGTGTCATATAGAGCGCTTTGTCAAATGGACATGGACATAGGTCTTGTGCTGAGATAGTTCATTTTGTGGACATAAACATGTTGTCCATCTATTGTTGAAGAGCTTGGATTTGTTTTGAAGGACATGGACTTGCGTCAAAGACATGGTGTTCGTGTTATTTGGATCAACGTAGGTGTTTTGATACACCATGTTTTGTGATGGGTTATGATTGGGCGAGGGAATATATCCTATCAAAATATTCTGATTCGGGATAGGGATATTCCCTGTCTGAATGGTCTGAGTTGGTATCGGAATTCTTCCTGTTTGAATTGTCTGATTTGGTATAGGGATGCTTCCTGTTTGAATGATTTGGTTTGGTATAGGTATATTCCCGCCAACTTTGGATCTCTTACCAGTCGTGTTGGTGCCAAAGGGGTTGGAGGAAGTTGCGCCCGTAGTGAATTGTAAACCTTGTGTTATGTTAAAGGGGATTGTGTTTACAATTGACGATGTTTGAGTTGGTATACCTATTGGTATCGCTGCAGTTATTTGGGGAATAGAGACGGTTGATGTTGTATTTTGGGATGGTTGAGTTGACTGTGTTTGCAAAGTATGAATATCAAATCCTATGGGTAGTTTGGCACCGTCTGCTAGCAATTTTGCTAGATAGCGTTGAGGATCGTTTAGCAAACATTCATCCATAAAGGATGCGAATTCAGGATCTTGAATTGCTGCATCTATGTCTTCTATGTAAATATGACCATGTGTGTCTCTAGTGACATGTTTTTCTAGCAAAGGCTAGTGTGGTCGTTTACTTCCTGATGGTTGGTTTCCGAATGGATTGATGAATTCGTTGGGGTCTGTCATTAATTTGTGATTCTTTTGGGATCTTGTTTCGACCATGAAAAATTTGCTCAAAATGGGTAATGTAGACTATGCCTAAAAACTTATATGATCTATGCCTTTGTTTTTGGATTTTTTTGACACTAAATGAATTTGCTAAAATGGTTCTAAAAAGACGTATACTAAGATGACGTGTGACAGGACGAACAATATGCAAAATGAGAGTAGACTATGACGATAAATGAGTCTAAGACGAGTATAACCTACCACCTAATGGAATAAATGCATGCAAAGACTTGTTTTTGAGCAAGGAATCTGATTGTATGACAAGGACAGTTGACAAGGTGCATTTTTCAAACTAGACTATGAGCTGAAAAGATCCACTAGATGTGACTAAAGTGACAAGGTTCAATGATTTCGACAAACCGTAACATGAACATTTCCAATGACGAGGAAAGTTATCTATTTTGTGATATGCAGTTTCCTAGGAAGTATCTATATGCATGCAACTTAGGATGACTATGACTAAGACCTTTACTGTAACTGAGATGGATATGACACCTAATGATGGTAACGAAGACGTATATGACACCTAATGATGCAAGGTTTTGAGCAAAATTTTCAGTTTCTAATCCAAGGTTGATCCTAAAAACCTAAAGCAAATAGTGACAATGATGTTTCAGGCTCAGCTCGTGATTTTTGATGTTTTCTGTTGACAGGAAAATGCGGTTCAAGATTTCACAGATGCGGTTTTTGACGATGCATGCAATGTTTCTGAAAGTTGCGGTTTTTCCTATGACAAATGTGGTTTACCGATACACATGCGGCTTGAAAACTGACATATGCAGTTTACCAATACACATGCGGCTCGACAAATGACAGATGCGGCTTGCATGAATGCATGCGACTTAGAATATGATAATTGCGACTCATGATATGTAGACTATGAAAAGTGAATGTTTTGATAGATAGATGTGGCGTTTCCCCTAACAGATGCGACTCTCTATGACACATGCGGCGATTAAACTGACAAATGCGACTTTGTTTTTTGACAGTTGAAATTTTCCCGAAAGTTGTTGACTGACTTTGTTGGTTTGATCAAGATTTTGATGAATACAACAAACAACAAACATAGAAATCAATGTATTTTCAATTTCATGATGGGAGGATTGTTTAAGACTCGAAAACATTGACAACCTAGGCTTTTAGGACAATACTTGTTGAATTGTTACTTGGATTTCTCCAGCTACGCATATTTATGGCGAATGACTAGTAGCTTGACCCCACTGGCTCCCCTCCACGACACTTACTTATACAGGGCAGCCAAGCTACTGTATCCAAGAAACTCCCATGGCATACATTTCATTTCCACACATAAACCGTAAATATGTAAGACGACTTCATAGGGCCGACCTTGCTGCGCCAACAAGTAGATAGGATTTTGGTAACTCTACAACAAGGTTTTTAATAAGGGCATTCCATTTATGGGACACTATCCAACATTGGTGAGAGTCCATTTCTATCCATCTCATCGGAATAGTGCGTGTGATTCGTGGGGTTTCCCCAAGAATCCTCTTTTATATATCGGCTGGAAGTCACTTGGCTTTAGTGTGCTACCGGTCTGAGTCGTCTTGGGGTGAGTACTTTTTCCCACCAAGATAGGCCCAAGTTCTAGAGTTAGCAACCATTTCTCTTACACCCAGGATCGCATGACTGCGCAAGGGGAGAGGATACTTCGGTGTACTGAATCATAAGGATTATAGATACGTGCAAAGCACCAAACAAAGAAGACAGTGGTTCTTTTTAATCCAAATGACAATTTTATATCTATCAATCAGAAAATTCATTTTAATCCCACACGACGATTATCTATCTACCAAAAAAAATCTTGCTTAAATAAATAAATCAACACAAAGGCATTAGGTCTTGCATGCAAATTTATCAGTAGTTCATTGTTCTTCAGCTTTCGTCTTGCAGAAAATTGTGTTTGGTTTTAATTGTCTTCAAAGCTTCATCCTGCAAACACTATGTTATTCCCCTAGACTTTATTTATCTCCAAGTTGTTTTTGTCCACTTGATCCAATGTGTACTTTGAAGTGTTTTTTTTTTTTTTTTGCACATTCACAAACGGAACAAAGCCAAAACCCTAATAGCTAGTCAAGACAAATCTGATTTTTGTAAATATTTTTGATAGTAAAAATAAATTTATAGAGAATAGACCCATACTAAAATTTCAAGAGCTTTCCAAAAATGTAAATAAATCTGAAAGATTGTCTGTTTTGCACTTGAAATTATTTTTTTATGAAAAATCATAAAAAAATTATTAAAAATTTAAAACAGATCCAAAAAATTGTATTTTTTCACTAAAGGGGTCTAATATAATTCCAAATCTGCATAAAAATTTTCATGAATAGATCTGCAACTTTTTGTGAGATTCAAGCAAATATTTGTGAAATCATAATTTTCAAAGATCTGTTGTTTCAATAAAAAAAAATTATCCAAATTTAAAACCTAAAGAACAGACCCTTATTCAAATTTAAATCTCTTTCCATAAATGTAAACATATCCAAAAAATTCAACAATTTTCTCTCAAAATTGATATTCTATGAAAAATAACAAAAAAATTATAAAAAAATCAAACCATCACCAAAAAATCTGTTTTTTTTTGTGAAAGCTCTTGGTAATGTTGTCTATTTGCAAACAAATTTTCATGAAAAAATCTATAGCCGTTTGAAAGTTATGGTTGAATATGTTGGGTTCACCAAATGTAACATCATAGATTCTTCAGCAAGCATGACTAGATAAACAAAGTTAAATCCTAATCTAAAATATAAAACCTAATAACAAAGAATGAGGAAATAAACTAAACTAATAAAACCAAATGATCTCACCGAATATGCATTCATCGCTTCGAATTATCTTGATTGTTCTTCTCCATTTTGCCTTTTCAGTATTCTTGGCCTCAGATTTATGTGTTTGAATGCAAGTATAGTTTTGTCAAGTGTTTAAGAAAAATATCAAAGTTGAATCTCTTCTCAAAAGTATGTGATTTCGGGAGGAGGAATAATGATAATGATAGGCCATTTTATAGATTTGGGTTTTCAAATGATCGGTTTAGATTGAAAGAGAGATCTACGGATGAGATTGATGAATGCCATGCGATGTGAGTTTTGTGTTAGATAGAACATGAGTTAGAATGCGAGTCATGAGTTCAGGAAAGACTAAAGATAGAGACTATGTTATAACATGAGTTAGAACACAAGTTCAAGATCTTAATCTCCAAAAATAGAAGAAATAGACTTTGTATGCAAAATCTAAAGTTAGAACTCGAAGACTAATGCATTCAAATGCAAACATGAGTTAATTAATTAATAAAACAGATCATGCATATGAGTTGGAACTAGTTAACTGACTAGTTATGATGGAGAGTCTTCTCACAAAGATAACCAGATGTTAAATCTGAAGATAACTGGAGAACTGAAAATAGATCTCGAGTCAGAAGGTGAGTGAATGACTAGTTAATTGATTGATAGAAGAATGTGACATAAATAATTAAATATGAATTAAAATTTAATTCAACATTCGAAAGTGAGAGACTTTAATTAAATAAATAAAGTAATTTATTTAATTTGACTATTTGAAAAGGATAATATAAATAATTAAATAATAAATATTTAATTATAGATAAAGGGGGTTAAATGAATAATTAAATAAAGATATTTAATTATAGTTGGAAAAGTATGATAAAGGGGGAATTAAATAATAAATTATTTAATTGATAGATAAAGGGGGAAGAATTAATTAGTTCGCAACATAATTAAATAAATATGATTTATTTAGTCAATCAAGTTGAATAAAGATTAATTCTTGTATTAATGAATTAATTAAAAAGAGGTATTTAATTAATAGAAGAAATATGTGTTAGAAAGGTTAATTAAATAATTAACATTATTTAATCAAGACCATGGACTATAGAAAATTATGTTGAATATGTATTCGTAGGCGTAGACCAATTTTCGGTATCTACATATATATATACATTTTTATGTTATATGTGGTAGTTTAATGTGTGAATGTTAAATAAAAATGTGATTAATTAAATAGCCCGTGAGAGTATTTAATTAGTGTCCTCATGATTTGACACAATTTATTTGATCTAATGAAATTTTTTTATTAGAGTTTCCATTAAATGCAACATGAAGGTTAAGTATGTTATGCACTTATGATTGTAACATAACACACAGGAGGGGAATTTGAATAGTATGAAACATAAAGCAATTATAAAAATAAATTAAATAATTACTTTAGTGTTCAAGACAGATACATAATGATTGGTCAAGAACAAAGCAATGAGAAAGCATAAAGGATATAATCCAATAGCTATAACAACACTTATTTATAACTCATACAATTCAAAAGGGGATTAGACATAATACTGAAACAGATGCATGAAATTAAGGGGGTCTTTGAGAGGAGTGACATCACATTCAGTTAAGGTGTAAGCACCAGATCCATAATTCGTATTGACCACATAGGGGCCTAACAAATTAGGACTGAACTTTCCTTTCTCAGCGTAATCAACAGTAGTGTTCTATTGATTTTCGTATAAGACTAAGTCACCCTTGATAAAGGTCTGAGGGATGACACCAATATAATGTTTGCATTTTAATTGTTTAGCATAAGCTTGAAGATGCTCGAGAGTGTTAATGCATTGTTCATCAAACATTTCAAGTTGGTGCAATTGTTGTTGCGCATATGTGTCATTATCAATACGACCTTGGAGAGTGATATGCAATGTGGGAATTTATAAATCTAAAGGTATGATAACCTTGGTACAATAAACAAGGATGAAAGGTGTATTTCCTATGGAAGAACAAACACTTGTGCGATAGGCCCACAACGCATATTGCAATTTTGTGTGCTAATATTTTTGGTTGAGATTAATAATTTTATTGAGGATTTGTTTGAGGATTTTATTAGTACTTTCAACTTGACCATTAGATTGTGGGTAGTAAGGTGTTGAAAAGTGATTTTGAATATGAAAGGTCTCTAGGAACTTTTTCACATCATTATTTTTAAATGGTGTCCCATTGTCTGAAACTAATATGAAAGGAAGTCCAAAGTGAGAGATTATGTGTTTCAATAAGAAACGACATATCACATTAGGATTTGTGGACTAGAGAGGAATAGCTTCCACCCATTTGGTGAAATAGTCAGTGGTGGTGATGATAAACGTATGTCCAGTGGAAGAAGGAGGTGAAATTTTTCCAATTAGATCCAATCCCCACACAAAGAACAACCAAATAGGGATTTGGGCATGAAGCTCAAAAGTAGGAGCATGAATCAAATTTCTATGTTCTTGGCATTTATGACATCACTTAACATACGCATAACAATATTTTTCCATTTTTTTCTAGTAATAACCCATGCGAAGGAGTTTTTGTACTATGTTTTTGCCTCCAAAATGACCTCCAAAAGTGATAGAATGGGCTTGTTCAAGGGAAATATGAGTTTCAAAATCCTTGAGACATTACAAAAGAATTTCATTGAAGGATCTTCTATACAATGTATCAGAAAGGATTATGTACTTAGTGGCTAACTTTTTGAGGTGAATATGGGTTTTCTAGTCATAGGTTTGGGAATGGTATCATCTTTTAAATAATTATATATGGTTTCATACCATTCAAACGAATTATCTGGGAATGTGGGAAGGACATCATCAGGTTTATCACTGATGGAGGGTTTCATGATTGGATGGATAGTAAACATGACTTTCTTGGAAGGATTTGCATGAGAGATAAGAGAAGTCGCACTAGCCATTTTATCCACATGTTGATTATCTTTTTGAGAGATGTTATCAATGGTGAACGATTCAAACTGCTCTAACAGGGTTGATACGAGATCCTTATTTCACGATAATTTATCATGTTTAGTTTGATAGAGGTTATGGATCTGCTTAATTTCACTAATTGTGAATCACCATAGATCTTGATATCTTTGATTCACATGAATAAGGCAACATGTAATTCAATAATTATTGCTTTGTAATCAACTTTATTATTTGTACATAGGAAATTTAGATGGTACGATAAGGAAATAGGCTTTTCGATCGGAAAAATTAATATAACTCCAACACCAAAGCTTGTTCGACACTTGGATCCATCAAAGTATAGTTCCCATGTAGGAATTGCTATGGTCAACACACTATCATTAGGAAAAAATAAAAAATGATGGGTAACACTAAAGGGGAAGGAGCATCGGCTAAGTGGTCAGTTAAGGCTTGGAATTTGATTTCTTTTTGGGAAACAAATTTAATGTCAAACTCGGTTAACAACATCACCCTTTTAGAAAGATGTCCTAAAAGGTCTATTTCATGGAAAAGATACTTGAGAGGATCAAATTTGGTCATCACTTATATTTCTACATTTAGTAAATAATGTCACAACTTAATAGCAGTGAATACAAGAGCCAAACATTGTTTTTTGATTGGTGTGTAGTGTATTTCATCATCGATGAGGGTTCTACTGATATAATAAATAGGATTCTCTTGTCCATTGTTGTCTTGCTGAGCCAGTAATGCAACAAGAGTGTGGGTAGAAGCAACAATATAAAGGATGAAGGGTTTATATGGTATAGTAGGTTGTAAGACAGGTGGAGTTGCAAGGTATTCTTTCAAACTCTCGAAGGCCTATTTACAATCATCATTCCAATCAAAATTGACATCCTTTTTGAGGAGATGAGTAAAAGGTAATGTTCGATCAACTAGGGATGCAAAAAAATGATGGATGGATTGAATCCTTCCTTGTAATGTATGCAATTGGGAAACATTATGAGGTGGTGCCATGTTAATTATAGCATCTATTTTCTTTGTGTTCACCTCAATTCCTTTGTGAGATATGATAAACCCTAAAAGCTTACCACCATCTACCCCAAAGATACACTTTTTTGGGTTTAGGCTCATGTTATATTTACGCATGTGCTGTAAGATTTTTTGAAAATCACTCACATTATCTTGTTGGGTTAAGGATTTAGTGAGAATTTCATCAACATAATGATGGCACTCTCAAATTTTGCAAATTTGAGATGCCTATTTCAAAATTTTGCTTCTGCACTTTTAGAAGTGCACTTGACAAGTCTACCTGACTGACCCGCTTTGGAGGCTTATAATTTAAAGCCTATTGATTGTCATGCAAAACCCATTTGCAGACATACTCAGTTGACCTATGTGAGCAGGCATGTCAAATTTTATCTTCCCATGATATGTTTTGACAGTGTTTCAAAAAGTGAAGTTGGAGGGTTTTTGCACTGTTCTGCTGTTTGCAGATTGTCAGTTTGCGAAACAGCTTCTTGTTTGAGCTTGGTTTTTGCAACAAGTTCACTTTCATGCTAGAACGAATTCTGTTCCATATTCTCCATACCTAAGTGATCTCACATGTCAGTTTGCAGAACCTCATGATCTGATTTGCTATTTTTAGCAGATCGAACCCAAATGCAGTTTGTTCTGTTTTGCAGCTGCATTCTTGACAGCCTTTCTAAGAGGCCAACTTTGATCGTCAATAACTTTTGATCAATTATGTTTCAAAGGAATTACTTTGCATACATGCTCAAGGTATCTTAATGTTCCACTATGTCTGATGGTAGATCGCCATGAGTTGATTTGCTATTTTTTCAAATGGGCAGTTGGATCAGTTTTAACTGGTGCAGAACGGTTGCTGTTTCATAAAAGTTTAATCGAGCAACTTTGCTGATTAATATCCGGTTCCTCGTGACCTGTTTCTCAAATTCGTCTATTGCACTATACTGATGGATCAAATGACTATGTGCTTGCAAGTTTTTATGGTTTCACAAGGTCGTTTGACTAGGTTTCAAAGGCGATTCCTGAGCCAACTGGGTCAGTTTTACCCATTTTCCAAATGTGTCAGAAACAGTTTCTGAGGCTGACCCAGTTCGCTTTTCAACTTCACGTATATTCAAAAGGCAGTGTTAAATCATTTGAACATGAAATTTGTTTGAAAATTATTTTTTTTTTAGTTGGGCCACATGGGGCCCGACATGCTTCGCATTATTATGATGTTGTAAATATTGTAATATTACAAATGTGGGTAGCAATCGATTTGTAGTGATTGAGAAGGTCATCTATTATGCAAATGCAGGAGGAGGCTGAATTTGATAGAATGAATCATGGCAACATAACTTCTCAGCAAGCTGAGCTTGGAAATGGTACAGTAGTTGATCTGAATCTTGTTAAAGACAAAGAGACAAAAGGTTATTTGTGACTATGCAATCAACAAATTTGGATGAAGTATTTCAAGTAAAACTGAGATCATAAGTTCTCCCAGTTGGAGCCAAGACACAACATAAAACAATGGGTATGTTGCACAGGCCTTAGTAACTTTCTAAGAAAATCAATCGGGAGCAATTGGGAGCAAGGTAAATGCATCCATCAAAGCATTGGAGGAATCCAAAATAGGAGAGACCAGAGTGGAGGGCAACCAACCAATGCGAATACCATTGGTAGAAGGAATAACCTGTAGCAAACAGTGAGATCTTGCGTACCGGTGATGAGTGGCCCGCACCATGTTTGGGGCAGGAGGCAAACCCAAGCCGATGGAAGGGGCGCACATGAAGGAAAGACCAGAGGAAATGAAGAAGATAGTGAGTTGGAAGCATGAAGCAAATGCTACTGGTAGGGGTCGCGGCTTGCAATGGATGATGGAGGGAGCGCCAACAGGGAAGGCTTACGCCAACCAAAGCAAGGGAGGACCATGGAGACCTGATAGGGAGTAGCCCGAGGTCCACGCACACCACACAACAGAGGTGAAGTAGAAGCCCGTAGCCAGTGGAGGAGCTCGATGAAGGACGCGACCAACAGTGTGGGGAAGCTAGAGAGGACCTTGTAGTATGGGGAGAGGACCAGGTGCGGCCAAGGGAAGAAACATGAGAGCCGTGCATAGCAGCAAGAGGTTCACAAGGAAGGGTGTGACCAATGATAGGCGCGTGCATTATGGTAGGAGGAGCCCCGCGCCAAACAGGAAAACCATGTGTGTAGCGTGTGCAACAGAGAGAGGCGCGAGCAACAGGGAGCAGGTGGAAGACCCGCCCAGAGGAGGAGAAGACCAGGTAGTAGGAGCCCGTGCCTAGATGAGGAGAAAGCCAGTGCAAAGGAGCCCGCAACCTGAACCAGAAGGGAGCCACCATAGCCATGGAATGAGCTCGGGAGCTCGAAAAAGAAAAATAAATTAGGGCTTTTTGGACCCTTGCTCGCGGACCTCACGAGAGTATTGCTGATGGGGGAAAAAAAATTGCGGGGTGTGCGGGAATGGGGAGTTCGTATTTAATTTTTTCAAAGGTTTAATAATTTGGGATGTAAAATAGGGGTGGGGCCCATTGCATTTTATTTTCTCGGGTGAGGAAAATATTCATTGGAAGATGAGTATAGGATATGGGTAAAATAATATTTACTCCATAGTTCAAACAGATGAAATATAAATGGCATGAGTAAATTGAAAAATGCCAGGGATGGAATTTTTAAAATGGTGGGTCTGTGCAATTTTTATGTGACAAAACATTTGGGGGTAAAATAATTTGCCTAGGAAGGTAAATGGTGAAGTATTTAAAATACCCAATGTGGATTTTATTTTAAGTAATAAAACATTACAATTATAATTGTCCCCATGAGTAAATTTTAAAAGTGAAGAACTTATAAAGTGAATTTATTCACTTTGGAGGCAAAAGTTTAAAATGTGCTAAGTATTGCTACAACAAGCAAAGAACAGAAAAAAAAATAGTTTGTGCACGGGAAAGATATTTTGAGCAGCTGGATAAAATTTGGAGAATCTCCACATGGGCAGATTTTCTATTGCTGGGCAATCATGAGTAGATGTTGTTTGAGAGAATGTTAGTTGCTGCAAGGAAGAGGAGAAGATATTTTGGAGAATTATTGATCAACGGTGAATGAAGATTCCATATGGCAATTGCTGATCAAATTTGGGGCTTCTTCTATTTCCTCTCTTCTTCTATATCTTCTTGTCTTCTCTCATTGTAAAGGGTTCTGAGATTAGTTTTAAATAGGTTCTAAGTTTTGTATTGGACTGTGTAGATAGAAATTTGTATTTTCTGAGTCATTGTTTGAGTCTGTAGGCTGTAATTTTATGAATTCAAGAGTGAATACAACCAGTTTATGCATTTAATACCATGAAGTGCTTCCACTTTCATGAATGTCATCAGATTGTCTCCACATTTGTACACTTTCAGTCATGTAAATTCAATAATACAAAGTGTCTTTGAATTTATCATCTCAAGTTTCATGAGATTGTTTTTCTTGTTCACTGTTCTGTTTCAAAGAAATGGTTAAAATGCTTTGAGCAGGTGATTGTGATTTTAGGTGTGTAGATGGGATTTGATAAGAAGAATCTAATTGATATCAAGAGAAGGATTGTTGGTGCAAGGCACTAATAGTTGATGCAAAGCATCAACAAGTTAAATCCACTAGTTGAAGACTGTTTGCTGGAGAATTCATTTTATGTGTTTGACTCCATGGCCGAGAAGAGGCACTGATCTTTTATGCAGTTTCATGCATATCAGAAACAATATTAATTGCAAAATCATTTTAATGTTACTGTGTTATTGTGTGTCCTTCTTTCCAATGGCTGAGAGAGGGTTGAGTTGTTGAGAATTTAGCCAAGTTCAAGGTAGTCAATGCTTCCCTTAGTGTATTTGCATTGGGAATTATCTGTTTTATAAAACAATGTCAGTGTATGAATGGAATATAGTTTTGAGCATTGTTTAGGTTTACCTACCTTGGTCCTACAGAGCCAGAAGTGTAGGAGATGTCAATCTTTGACTGAATCTTGTCAGTTGGCCACTAGCCTTAGTTGTTCTTTAAAATAGAGGTTGGCTACCTCTTAGAGAATTTCAAAGTCTAGCTGGGTTGCTATTTTAAACACCAACAAAATGGCAACTCTGCTGGGGAGGTTCTGAATCTCCAGTTGTAGATGGTTATAGAGTCATATTATTATTTTCCATTCTAAATTTAGTTGAATGTTTGAAGGATTTCAACCCTGGAGAAGAAAGTGTTGCAGTGAACCTAAACAGTTTTGTAATCTGTGGTGCTCTGCTGGTGGAAAGGAACTCAGAAAGAAGTTTAACTGAAAAAGAACTTCATACTGCTTGAAGTTCAGTCCTCTGTGAAAAGAGGTGGTGACTTTGTTTGATATAACCTGTTGAAAATTTGAAGAAAGTTCCAAATCTACAAATCTTACTAGTCAGGAAGACAATTTGCAGCAGTTTAAAAGTTTCCAGGTATTATTCTCTTTTGGTTTTCAAGAACTTGTGTATGAAGACCATATTTGAACTTCTTAGAAGAAACTTTGTTTCCCTATTGAGTGAGTTAGCACCGACAAAGGGAAAGAATAGTAAATTAAGTTTGCACACTCTTATTTGTTGGATCTGTTGAATATAATTGCAGTTCCATTGAATGATTATGTTTAGTGCTCAAATATCTATTAATTTGGATGGTTAGGATGTATTTGTGTATCTTAGGGGTTTCCATCCATCAGGCTTGTAATTATGCACAATTAGTAAGCCTTAATTTGTAATATCCATGGATCACCAACGTAAAGTAGCTATACCAGTGAATACTTTGGTTCAACTTGTTAAGAAGTGTCAAAAGTACAATAATCTTCAAGCATCTAAAAAGTGTAAGAACCCAAGGGTTAATAAGCCTAGGTTCAGTCCTGAATGGAATGATGTATTTGAAAGAGGACTTAAAGAAATGGATGAAAGACACCAAATGTTTCAACAAGCCCGGTCAAGAGACCATCAAACTGTGTCTACTTGTGAAGTCATTGCACCTATTGTCAATTCCTTTGACCCATTATATGCTCAGTTAGATTTGTCATGGGTTGATTATGAAACTGAAAGTATGTCAGCTCAAGTATATAAGGAGATGCCTAGATTTGATGGGTATATCGTATGTGAAGGAGATGCACATGTTCAAAGTTTTTCCAGTTTCATGGAGAAACATTCATTCAGAGATCAGGATATGTGGATGAGATTTGTTGTCAGATCTCTTGAAGCATGAGCTCGGGATTGGTATCTAATTTTTCTTGAGAATTCATTTCCTTGTTGGGATGAATTAGTGGCTACTTACAGAGAAGAATTTGCAAGAGATCCCTCAGACCTTGTCATAAGGTTAAAGCAGATCAAGAAGCAAGAGGAAGAGTCAAGTGTTGATTTCAGTCATAGATTTGCTGTTGCTCTTGCACTAATCCTAGAAAATTTCAAACCTAGAACTTCTGACTGTATCCATATGTATTTTGAAGCTTATGAAGAAGGCTCTAGTGCATTGTTAAAATATTTTGAAATATTGAGCATGCAGATGGCTTACACAGTTTTGGATAAATTGGAGAAACCGAGGAATGAATATGTTCAAAGTTTGTTGTCTTCAGTTATGGGAAAACTTGTTGATGGAATCAATAGTTGTGTTAATGAAAATGATCAGATGTTTTTAGACAAGTGCATACTTGAGAAGGTAGAAGATGAGAAGAATGCATCATCAGATGATGAGGAATTTGTTAATGAACAACTTATAGAAGAAATGTACCCAACTACAAATCGGCAGTTGTGTCTTCCGAGCCAAGAACCTGAAGAAGACTATGAGTTGGATTTACTCTTTGAAGAAGAGATAGATGATCAACAATGTTGTGATACAATTGATCAAATCAAGCCTACAAGTGTTGAGTGTAGCAATGATGCAAGTCTGCATAGTGAAACAAGAGAGTTTGCTGATTTAGGAAATACTCTTGAGAACATAAGTGTGTCAGCTGCTAGTAACAGAGTGTGATGAATTTCAGTTTGAAAGACAAGCCACAAGCAACTGCAATGCGAAAACCATTGATGGTTTTCAATTTGATAAAGAAGATGTTTATGATTATCCTCAAGAGGATGCAAGTGACAAGTTCAACGATGATACCCAATCTGATGTTGAAATGCAAAGTGATATGGATTGTTATTATGACAACCCAGAAGAGAATAAGAAGGGAGAAGTGGATAGTTTATTTACTATGACTGGTTATGACTTTTCTTGTGATAATGTTGTCAGCAATTCTACCTCCTATGATTGGGGAGATCCAATTTATGATCAGCCTATTGAATTCTCAGAGTTTGAAGATGAAAATCTTTTGATATGCCCTTATTTGCAATTTGATATTGCATCCAATACAAGTGAAGGTAAAGAAGAGGAAGTGGTTGAAACAATAGGTCAAAACTGTGATCTATTGAGTTGTGAACAAATTTCAGACCTATTGACCACAGGATATCAGAAATGTGCACATGAGGACAACTCTCAGTTGTTGTGTGCAACCCCTATTGACTTTGACAATGGTGATGACCTTCAAGATGCAAGGTATGATGTAAGTGACTCTGATTCTCTCTCCAATAATGAACTAGTTGAACATGATATGGATGAAGACAAACAAATTGATTGTGATGATGCACTGTATGATGAGTATGAAGCTATGGACACTGATGTAAGTTCATAAATCTCTCTTGATGAGTTTGAAACAACAGATAACCATGAGGTTTACATATCCAATGAGCCAAATATTGAAGATTGTAATGCAGATTTGAACAAGTATTCATTTGATGACTTGAATGAGCCGAGTAATGAGCCTAGACATGAGTTTTTCCATATGGATGTTAATGCTGATTTCAATGAGAAATTAGATTGTTCTTCTAAACCAGAATTGCTTGTTGTTGAGCAAGCTTGTGAAATTGAAGAGGTTGATACTTTATGTTCAAAAGATGACTATATGATTACATATGATGATGAGTCAGAAATCCTTGATGACTCTCAATACCAACATGATGAAGAACAGTTACAAAGTGTTCTAATGCATGAGTGTATTTGTTTGCAGACACTTGGAGATGGTTTGCATGATGAACAAGATCTTTTGGTAAGTTCTTGTGATAGTTTTAATTCTGATATGCAAGTTGGTAATTAGTTTGAGTTTAACAGTTCCGGCCACAAGGCAGAATGTGAGTGCTATTTTTGTTAGGTGGAAGAGGTTTTCATAGAATGTGGCAATGTGAACAACACTGAGACAAGCTATTTTCAGCTTGAGAACGATTTAAGTGATGAATATAATCAGTTGCTGCCACATAATAATCAACATTTCAAAAGTATGTTTGACTTTCAGATGCATAGTGATTGTGAACATGTTGATGATGTTGTGAATAATTGTCTGTTAGGAGATACCAACATGTTTTATCAGGCGGATGGTTGTGATCAAGTTACGCTTTCAAATGGTCTTGATCACTATTTTCAAATATTGCCACTTAATACTAAATCAAAAAATGAAGAAAGTAATGGTGATGTGACATATCTGATTTGGTTGACACTTGATGACAGAGTTGAACAAAGAGCAAGTTCACATTTGCACAAGGGCAGTTTGGTATTGTTGTTTGCAAAGGTGCAGTCACCAGTGTTGTTGTGGTTTGATAGAGGCAAGCATAAGTTGAGGGAGATCAGCTCTTTCTATAGAATTGTGTTTGACAGAGGTAGATGTTGATTCTCATTTTTCATTTGGTGACCTGGGGTCATCAAATGAAGTTGAAAAAATAAGGTTGAATAAGGGGAGTAGTTTGAGGACACCATATGGACTCAGCTTTTGGTCTACTCTCCATAGATTTGAAATCTTGCTATGCCCATAGGGGGCATACATCCCCAGTGGGAGCCACTGATGGCACTCTCAAATTTTGCAAATTTGAGATGCCTATTACAAAATTTTGCTTCTACACTTTTAGAAGTGCACTTGACAAGTCTACCTAATTGACCCACTTTGGAGGCTTATAATTTAAAGCCTGTTGATTGTCGTGCAAAACCCATTTGCAGACATACTCAGTTGACCTATGTGAGTAGGCATGTAAAATTTTATCTTCCCATGATATGTTTTGACAACATTTCAAAAAGTGAAGTTGGAGGGTTTTTGCACTGTTCTGCTGTTTGTAGATTATCAGTTTGTGAAACAGCTTCCTGTTTGAGCTTGGTTTTTGCAACAAGTTCACTTTCATGTTAGAATGAATGCTGTTCCATATTCTCCATACCTAAGTGATCTCACATGTCAGTTTTTAGAACTTCATGATCTGATTTGCTATTTTTAGCAGATCGAAACCAAATGCAGTTTGTTCTGTTTTGCAGCTGCATTTTTGACAGCCTTTCTGAGAGGCCAACTTTGATCGTCAATAAATTTTGATCAATGATGTTTCAAAGGAATTCCTTTTGCATACATGCTCAAGGTATCTTAATGTTCCATTGTGTCTGACGATAGATTTCCAGGAGTTGATTTGCTATTTTTTCAAATGGGCAGTTGGATCAGTTTTAACTGGTTCAGAACGGTTGCTGTTTCAGAAAAGTTTAATTGAGCAACTTTGCCGATTAATATCCAATTCCTCATGACCTATTTCTCTGATCTATCTTTTGTACTATACTGATGGATCAAATGACTATGTGCTTGCAAGTTTTTATGGTTTCACAAGGTCATTTGACTGGGTTTCAAAGGCGATTCCTGAGCCAACTGGGTCAGTTTTACCCATTCTCCAAATGTGTCAGAAAACAGTTTCTGAGGCTGACCCAGTTCATTTTTCAACTTCACATATATTCAAAAGGAAGTGTCAAATCATTTGAACATGAAGTTTGTTTGAAAACATTTTTTTTTTTAGTTGAGCCACATGGGGTCTGACATGCTTCGCATTATTATGATGTAAATATTGTAATATTACAAATGTGGGTAGCAATCGATTTGTAGTGATTGAGAAGGTCATCTATTAAGCAAATGTAGGAGGAGGCTGAATTTGATAGAATGAATCATGGTAGCATAACTTCTCAGCAAGCGGAGCTTGGAAATGGTACAGTAGTTGATCATCTGAATCTTGTTAAAGACAAAGAGACAAAAGGTTATTTGTGACTATGCAATCAACAAATTTGGATGAAGTATTTCAAGTAAAACTGAGATCATAAGTTCTCCCAGTTGGAGCCAAGACACAACATAAAACAATGGGTATGTTGCACAGGCCTAAGTAACTTTCTAAGAAAATCAATCGGGAGCAATCGAGAGCAAGGTAAATGCATCCATCAAAGCATTGGAGGAATCCAAAATAGGGGAGACTAGAGTGGAGGGCAACCAACCAATGTGAATGCCACTAGTAGAAGGAACAACCCACAACAAATAGTGAGATCTCGCGTACCAGCCCGCACCATGTTTGGGGCAGGAGGCAAACCCAAGCCGATGGAAGGGGCGCGCATGAAGGAAAGACCAGAGGAAATGGAGAAGACAGTGAGTTGGAAGCATGAAGCAAATGCTACTGGCAGGGGTCGCGGCTTGCAACGGATGATGGAGGGAGCACCAACAGGGAAGGCTCATGCCAACCAAAGCAAGGGAGGACCATGGAGACCTGACAGGGAGTAGTTCGAGGTCCGTGCACACCGCACAATAGAGGTGAAGTGGAAGCCCGTAGCCAATGGAGGAGCTCGATGAAGGACGCGACCAGTAGTGTGGGGAAGCTAGTGAGGACCTTGCAGTATGGGGAGAGGACTAGGTGCGGCCAAGGTAGGAAAAATGAGAGTCGCTCATAGCAGTAAGAGGTTCACAAGGAAGGGCGCGACCAATGGTAGGTGCATGCATTATGGTAGGAGGAGCCCCACGCCAAATAGGGAAACCATGTGTGTAGCGTGTGCAACAAAGAGAGGCGCGAGCAGCAGGGAGCAGGTGGAAGACCCACCCAGAGGAGGAGAAGACCAGGCAGTAGGATCCCGTGCTCAGATAAGGAGAAAGCTAGTTCAAAGGAGCCCATGACCTAAACCAGAAGGGAGCCACCATAGCCATGGAATGAGCTCGGGAGCTCGAAAAAGAAAAAAAAAATTAGGGCTTTTTGGACCCTTGCTCGCGGACCTCGTGAGAGTATTGCTGATGGGGGAAAAAACATTGCGGGGTGTGCGGGAAAGGGGAGCCCGTATTTAATTTTTTCAAAGGTTTAATAATTTGGGATGTAAAATGGGGGTGGGGTCCATTGTAGTTTATTTTCTCGAGTGAGGAAAATATTCATTGGAAGATGAGTACAGGATATGGGTAAAATAATATTTACTCCATTGTGCAAACAGATGAAATATAAATGGCATGAGTAAATTGAAAATTCCCAGGGATGGAATTTTAAAAATGGTGGGTCTGTGCTATTTTTATGTGACAAAACATTTGGGGGTAAAATAATTTGCCTAGGAAGGTAAATGGTGAAGTATTTAAAATACCCAATGTGGATTTTATTTTAAGTAATAAAAAATTGGAATTATAATTGCCCCCATGAGTAAATTTTAAAAGTGGAGAACCTATAAAGTGAATTTATTCACTTTGGAGGCAAAAGTTTAAAATGTGCTAAGTATTGCTGCAACAAGCAAAGAACAGAAAAAAAAAATAGTTTGTGCACGGGAAAGATATTTTGAGTAGCTGGATAAAATTTGGAGAATCTCCACATGGGCAGATTTTCTATTGCTAGGCAATCATGAGTAGATGTTGTTTGAGAGAATGTTTGTTGCTGCAAGGAAGATGAGAAGATATTTTGTAGAATTATTGATCAATAGTGAATGAAGATTCCAGATGGCAATTGCTGATCAAATTTGGGGCTTCTTCTATTTCCTCTCTTCTTCTATATCTTCTTGTCTTCTCTCATTGTAAAGGGTTCTGAGATTAGTTCTAAATAGGTTCTAAGTTTTGTATTGGACTGTGTAGATAGAAATTTGTATTTTCTGAGTCATTGTTTGAGTCTGTAGGCTGTAATTTTATGAATTCAAGAGTGAATACAACCAGTTTATGCATTTAATACCATGAAGTGCTTCCACTTTCATGAATGTCATCAGATTGTCTCCACATTTGTACAATTTTAGTCATGTAAATTCAATAATACAAAGTGTCTTTGAATTTATCATCTCAAGTTTCATGAGATTGTTTTTCTTGTTCACTGTTCTATTTCAAAGAAATGGTTAAAATACTTTGAGCAGGTGATTGTGATTTTAGGTGTGTAGATGGGATTTGATAAGAAGAATCTAATTGATATCAAGAGAATGATTGTTGGTGCAAGGCACTAATAGTTGATGCAAAGCATCAACAAGTTAAATTCACTGGTTGAAGATTGTTTGCTGGAGAATTCATTTTTTGTGTTTGACTCCATGGCCGAGAAGAGGCACTGATCTTTTATGCAGTTTCATGCATCTCAGAAAGAATATTAATTGCAAAATAATTTTAATCTTACTGTGTTATTGTGTGTCCTTCTTTCCAATGGCTGAGAGAGGGTTGAGTTGCTGAGAATTTAGCCAAGTTCAAGGTAGTCAATGCTTCCCTTAGTGTATTTGCATTGGGAATTATCTGTTTTATAAAACAATGTCAGTGTATGAATGGAATATAGTTTTGAGCATTGTTTAGGTTTACCCACCTTGGTCCTACAGAGCCAGAAGTGTAGGAGATGTCAGTCTTTGACTGAATCTTGTCAGTTGGCCACTAGCCTTAGTTGTTCTTTAAAATAGAGGTTGGCTACCTCTTAGAGAATTTCAAAGTCTAGCTAGGTTGCTATTTTAAACACCAACACATAATATTCTAATATTTTATGTATATAATCATGAAAGATTAATATCATTGCTCATTGGTAAGTAACTCTTTCATTTTTTAATGCAAAAGGCATCATAACCCAACAAAATGTTCCCCAAGAAGATGTGAAGGTCATCTTGTATTGATATTGTGGGTTGATGAAGATTTTATTATATCCATAAAATCCATTAATAGAAGATAGAAAAGAATGTCTAGCAGTTGAATCCATGATCATGTCGATGTTAGGAAGAAGGAATTCATCCTTTAAAGAGGCTTTATTCAAGTCTCAAAAATTGCTATAGATCCTAACACAATTATTAGGTTTAAGAACTGCATCGATGTTTGATATCCAATGAGTGTAATCAATAAGGTGAATCAATCCTACGTCAAGGAGTTTTTCAAGTTCTCCTTTAACATGTAAGGCTATATTGGGGTTCATCTTTTGTATATTAGTGAATAGGCTTAACATTCTGAGCAAGAATAATGTTATGGGTTACTATCTTTGGATCTATTCCAGGCATATTAGAATATTTCCAAGAAAAATGTTTAGGGATAGTGTGGAGCAAGGTCGCAAGATCCTCTTGTTCTTCATCATCAACGCACTTCCCAATTTTAATGACTTTGTCTTTATCATCTATGTCCATGGGTATGTCAAGGGTATCACCTAAAGGGAGTGCATTTGAATTAGGAAATTCAGGATCATATGGGTCCATGCTTGTTGGAAGTTCATTAATGTCCATAACGTTGAGCTCAAAACTTATCATGGCACAAGATGCATGTCTCTTGGAGAGAGAAGTCTTGTTCGAAGCACCTAACAAGTATTTAAAAGCTTCATCATTATCAATATAGGTAAAAAGTGGGGAATCCATATCAAGGAATTTAGGATGTTTGAGCGTAATATTATTTCTTGGTCCGCATGTGATAGTGTTAATGTTGAGGGATGGGCGTTGATTGGATTTTGTAACTTTAGAAAAGGAAAACCCTAGACAAATCTTAGTATCTTTTATTTTAGGTTCAATAGGTACCTGAATTCCTTGCTCATTCTTTCCACATCCTTTACCATTGTAACCTAATTGCTTCATAAGATCATACCCTCGTCCATAAATTCTTTCCATTTCTTGTGGGTTAGGCAGTTGTTGATAATCTATCTCATAAAAATTTGTTGTATATGTTGCATTTTCTTCCAAAGGGGGTGAGATAGAGGTGTGGGAAGGTTTGTATTCATTCTAGGTAGACATGACCATTGGTTGTTCTTGTCGATCTTCCTCTTTTTTTGTAACAATACACTCACCCATAAATGAAGGGGTGAATTCGAGTGATCCCCAATCATCACCAAGTAAGTTAAAATTGGATTCATCTTTGGATTGATTCTTTTCAGAAGGGACGATGTTGGAGGTAGGAATTAATGTGTTGAGAGGACTTGATGTTCTCTTTTCATGTTGTAATAAAATTTTAGGCTTGGGGTCTATGTCAATTTGATAAAAAAATTTATTATAGATATATTTAATTTTGTGATTAAGGTTCGAGGGTACCGCATACATCTCATGTATCCATGGTCTTCCCAAGAGGATATTATAGGAAAGGTCATAGGGCATGACATGAATAGGAGTTTGCAGTGTAACCATTCTGAGAGTAATAGGTAAAGTGATGAAACCAAGGGGTTGTTTGGTAACATTGTCAAATCCCCTAATGGATAAGGAATCGGATTTGATTTGGGATTTATGGACACAGCCTATCAATAATCTTTGAATTGCACACATTAAGGGTAGATTCATTGCCAATAAGGGTCCTTTTGATGCCTATACGATCATACTAGGCTATTATCATAAAGGCTTCATTTTTCTTTCGTAACTCTAATAGAGGGAGCTCATGATGGTAGAATATAATGACAACATTGCTGGTATTCATTTCTTGTATCATGGCTGCCACATCATTAGCATCCATGCCAGCAGAGACCACTATCTTTTGCAATGTTTTTTGAAGCATAAAATGATAGTTGGGGGAGTTTTGGAGAAGATCCCAAAGGGATATCTTAGTGGGAGAATTCTCAAGTTGTTCAATGAGATCATACTCCCTAAGTTTTGAATTGAGACAAGGGGACACTGGTAAGATGGTGTTGGGTAAGGGTAAGGATGATGGAGTGGCTTGTTTGGGGTGTGGGTTATTTCGAGTGTACTGAGTATGAGCAAAAACATCATGCTTGGGTCGGTGAAGGGTAAATTCTGGTTTAGATGGGTGTTGAGGTTGATGGGAAGGTGGGTAGAGAACAAGCTAAGGTTGGATTACGTTGACATATTTTGTTTGAGGTGGTTGACAAAAAATATTAGCGGATGAAGTAGGTGAGATAAAATCCTGAAGAACTTCATCTAACTTGCCCATACCATCACAACTAAAAGTTTTGAGAGATAGGTTAGCGGTGGTAGGTTTGGGTCTTTCATCACAAACCTTAGTGGATGAGCTTAGTGAGAGGAAGCCCTGTAGAGCTTCATCTAACTTATCTAAGTCATAACTACTAAAAGGTTTAGATGATATTGTTTTCCTATAGTGAAGGAGTGTGTGCATTATTTCATGTGAAGTTTTTATGATTTTGTCTTCATTTTCCAATGAATTTTCTTTAAAAGAACTAGGAACTAATGCTAAAAATGAAACTTGCAAAGATTGAATGCTATGCATAAATTCCATGAAATAAAATATTTTTATGCTAATGACAACCGTATAATAGGAAATAATAGAATTTAAATAGAGCATTAACTTAAACACACAAAAACTTCAGAAACTAGAAATGAAATGCAGAAATCACTGATGCAAAATGACCACTGGGACTAGGTCGTCCAAGGTGGCGACTTAGTCCCAATAGGGTTATTTTTAACATTTTTTTAAAGTTTTCTAATGAAAAATGTAGTGTTATAGATTGTAAAGTGCAGATCTAAGTGGCATATGCATAATTTCACTATTTTGTAAGGAAATAAATGCAAACAATGAGATTTTTCACCAATGCAAAGTATGAAACCCTAGGATGCCTTTTTAAAGAATGCAACATAAAATGAAATTCTAAGAGAAGAGGTTTCTAGGCTGCAAATGCATACTAAATTAAAAGTAAGATTTATTTAAATGCAAGTTTACCAAAATGAACTTAGGGAAAGGTAATAGGGGTCTCTTCCACTTCTAGGGTTTCTCACCTAGAAGGAAAGAGAGGTTTTCCTTTCCTTTTTTTTGTGGAATATAAATCTTGGGATTCATTCAATGGTAGGAATTGAAGTGTAATTGAAATGTCTAATATGAAATATTCTAAATATCACAATCTGAAACTAACTATTGCATGCAAGGTAATGGAATCTACATTGTTTGAAAACACATTATGTTTTGGACAAGGACAAACTAAGAACTAAATAAGACTAAAAATAAAAAATATAAAACAAGTGCACCTAGAAACTAAAGATGGTTGAAGTGGAGATTCCAAAAGCCTCTGGAAAACTTGAAAATTTGACTTTTGAGCTTATTGAGACATTTACTCCAAGTTGGGTGACCTAGTCCCAGTTCTGGTAAATTGTTTTGGGCTTTGTTTCAGCCAACTGGGTACACAAATCTGCTAAAATGTTTTAGAGAAATGTTTGGTGGGACTAGGTTTCCACCATTGGCGACCTAGTCCCTTTTTAGTTTCTTGGTAAATCTGAAAGTGGAGTTAGAAGTCAATGCTCTGCACTCTTCTTTTCCATAAAAATATGGGTTCAGATCCTCAAAATCACCTACAAAATAGAGTATATTTTGGTTTCTAATGTGGGTTTTTCCTTGGTAAAACCCCTATTTTATATTTAAACTTGGAAAGAGATAATAAATCTGCATAAAACCCTAGCCCTAAGTGTGTCTAGACCTAGGAAAATCTGAAGTAAAGAAAAACCCTATTCTATTGTGCTAGAATAAGATGTGTGAGTGAGATTTGAATGATGGAAGAATTCAATCCAAGAAACCCTACAACATGAAAAATGAAATGTTAAAAGAATGCAAATGTGATGCAAACCTTAAATCTGGAGATAGAGAGAAAATGGAAGATGGAGTCACTTTGAATACAGTCTTTAGGTGTGATTTGGTGGCTAGTTGCACCTCCTCAACCTAGACTTCTCCATGATTCCCCATAGGAATCCATGATCAACCCTTTACAATGTGATATCTTGAGTGAGAAGTGAGCTTGAAGACCTACAAAACCCCTAGTTTTCTGCCCTAAGCTTAAAATTTGTTTTAGAAAGAGAGATAAATCTTCTTGTGGAAGATGTTCAATGCTTGATTCTCACTTGTGCTTGTGAAAGATGACTAAGGAGAGAGTATAAAATGACCTAAAAACAAGTATTTATAAGAAAAAATACCTAATTGTCGGTTATTTTGACCTAAGAGGCTGACACCCATCGGGAATTTTTATCAAGCGAGACATTTTCCTAGTCAAAAATGCAAAAATCCCTGAAAAGGGCTAGGTTGCCAACTTGGGCGACCTAGTCTCACCAGGGGATTTTGGGGTGGGATTAGTGATATTTGAATAGTTTTGATTTTTTTTGATGGGGATTGTATGATTCCTTAGGTAAAATAGGTGTCAAAGTAAAAAATAATGAGTCTTAGGGGCCTATACATGTTGTTTTAGGATGGTAATTGATAAAAAGGGGACCTAAAGTAGGACCAAATTAGGCACAAAATTTTCCTTTTCTTCAAAGGTATACAATTTTTCGCAACACATTATCAAAAAGAGTGTTCCCCATGTAATGTGTTCTTTCTCTTCTATCTTATTAGTCCTGTTTAGTTTAGTTTTTGTTATGTTGTTGAAACTACTTGATCTAAAACTATCTGAAATTTGATTGAAAACTCTTTCCTTTAAGAATTAATAGTGGAAAAATAACTATGTTGATTTCCACTTTAAGGTATTGTTACCAAATTTTTACTGTAACTCGATTGTTGGAGCTGTTTAAATTTTGTTGTATCTTGAAGTAAAGATTTGGTTAATTGCTACATGGTTCTAAGTTGTTGATTGCATCTATATCAGTTATGCATTATTGAGATAACAGAGTTTAAGAAGTATTAATTATAGCTTAAATACAAATGAAGTACAATCTTATTATAAAAGTGATTAAGCATTCATTGCTTTCATTTATTTCCATGAAATTGTTACATTTCAGATTTCATTTGATTGCGAGAATACAAATGACAGTACAAGTTTGCATTTCTAATGCATTTATTTTCAGAATGAAAAGAAGAAAGAGAAATTAATAAATCCACATGAGTCATGGAGTTAACTAAGAAATACATTGAAAGGAGCACTCTACACTATTGAGGATAGAGAGAAAGTAAAGCACATAGGGATCAACATAATCATCATTGCCTGATTGTTGTTGGTTGATGCAGAAATGGTGCACCATCCTTCATCCTTGAGCTCCAATCAACCTGCAAGAGTTTCAGAAAGTTTCATTAGAGCTTTGATTATGAAAATCCCTACATGAGCTACCAACAATATTGAAGAATGCTACTAACAATGTATTCAAAATAATCAAGAAAGGTGCAAAAATCAAAGCTGAAGAAGTAAACATCATGATAAGTATTTTTTTTTCTAGCATTGTTTGTTTCTTGTGCAGGTATAGGAAAATCCTTGAAGCTGATTATCTTATGAAGACATAAAGCATGTGGGGTAAAACGGGCTCCCACAAGGGTAGATCTCGACATGCTACCCCTTAAACTTACAACTGGGTTGAATAAAGCAGTGCATTTATCATGCTCATCTGAGCCATACATAAGGGAGTAAAACATATTTAAATAAAGATAAATCAAGTTAATTATTCATTCATAACAGTTAGATCGAAGCAATGAAATGGAAATTACAAATGGATAATGAACTCAATAAACACAATTCAACATGAATCTATCATTTTGCATTCTGGAAAAGTTTTAAATATTGTTGTCATATTAATTACATTTTTTTCTACCTTGAGGTTTTGTTCATGTTTGTTTTATGCTTCTTTATAATGTTCTATTTTGGAACAATAGGTGTTTCATGTCATGACAGTGATAATGAATAGTGAATAGGCAAATAATTCATCATCAATGAAGCTTCTAACAAATGGCAGCAACATAGTGAGTTTTCATTTTATGAGAGTGCTGAGCTGAAAATGCATGAGTATATTGCTGCAGGAGTGGCATTATAATGGAGAGTAATGGTTTCATTCATGTTCTAAAACAATAATAGAATAGTTAGTTTTGTTTCCTGTCAAAGGTGATTATATCATTTATGAACTTATCCAGAAATTTCATGATGACAACGAGAGAGTATGCTAAACCAAAGTGCAAGAAATCAACTACTTGAAGGTCAAACAGAATGTGGAACAACAAAATACATGAAGGTAATATGCAAAATTTGAAATTGTTTCCGTATCCTGGGATTATCATTATGAAAGGAGAAGCCTAATTGTGTGATTTAGTTTTACATGAAATTTAAATGAAACATTGAGAAGGAGTTTTGGAGTAAAAATGATTTACCACAAAGAGTATTCCATTGATGTCAAGAGTGTTGTCTCATTTTGAAGAAAACTGAAGTACATTTTAGTTCCAGAAGTGCAATTTTCATGTTGCTACAGGAAGTATAAAGTAAAAGGGGAGATGTTTTTTTGTTGCAAATAGAGGAATGAGAAAGAGTTTCTGCAATAATTAATAATTTGAAAGTAGACAAGTGACAGTGTTATGTTTCAGTTCAAGATATAGTTTTCTTTTAGAATACAGAATGGGTCCATGTTGGGTTTTTCAACTCAAAATGCAGAATAAAAGCAAGATGTGAGTTTCATTTATAGAATATAGA
>CM021100.1:799841710-799977317 GCA_007115665.2 Sequoiadendron giganteum
CTCTTGAGAATGAATCTGAGTCTGAAAAGACCCTTAGCTGGAGAGATGTAAATAAAGATAGGAATCAACATTCTCAAAGCACTTAAAAGGATGTTGCTTTAGGTACAAGGGAGGAGGTGAATTCTAACTTGGATGGTGAAACAACTATGAACATAGATATGACTAGAGGGGAAAATAATAAAAATATTCGCAAGCTTAAAAGGGATAAGAAGTCTTAGAGAATAATTAAGCAAAACTTGGAACTAGCTGAGAACATTGGGTGTGAGGATAATGATAATACCACTAATGTGCAGCTAGATCAAACTCCTTAGCCTCAGGTTGGCCTAGGAAGACCTAGGAAATATGTAAAATCCTTATATTTGGGAAAAGGTGTATAGTTAGCTAAAACCAAAAGGAAAAAGACAAGTGTTGCTATTCAGACACCTATTGCAAAAAGACTGGAAGTGGAGAAAAGGTGGCCAAAATGATTTAATCACTTTAAGAGTGAGCAAGATGCTTCCCCTATGATTGTTGCAAATGAAATTTAATTACATATCTTGGAACGTTAGGGAATTGAATCCCTTGACAAAAAAAACATTGTAAGGATGTTATTGAACCTTGAAAAATAAAAGGATATTGGTCTTCTTTAAGAAACCAAAGCCACTAGATTCATGTTGGACACAAATATGAAGTTTATATTGAATGGATCTACATACTTCACCACAAATAATTATAAGGGAAGGGGGTTTTATCACTCTCATCTCTAATTAGTTGGCTCAAAATGTAACTAATTATGAGACTTCCCCTTATAACAGGGTGGTTTGGATCACCTTGGGGAAAGGTGGAGACAAAGTTGGAGTATGTTCTATCCGTGGATGCTGAAAGTCTGCAAGAGAGATTTAAAATAGTCCATGTTGTCAGCATAATCTAGTTTAAATCAGAAAACTCAACATCCATATGAAATATCTAATCATGTTCAAATATGCAAACTTAGATAAAGAGAAAAAAGATACAAAAGCATATAAAAAATGATTAAACCCTTATCTCATAGTGGATTGGTGCCACTTTGTTGTGTAGGAAGCAACCCTTTCCCAATCCCTGATAAGCAAGATTGCCAAGATGATAGTGATAATGCAAATGCATGTGATTGTGCATCAATTTTGTGTTGTTCAATTGTGTTGAAATGCCTTGCTTTTATAGATTCAAGGTTGGAAGAGTGAGAGATTTTGATGAATGTGGGATCATTCACAAGCCAATGAAAAAATGCCACTTGTCAAGATGTGAGAGGATGAGGGTTGTGCACATTTTGGCCAATGTGCCAATTTGAAATTTGAATTTCCATGAAATGACATGTTTAGGGGGGATGAAAGGTGAATTAAATGCTAAGGTGGCTTGTGTAAGAGACATGTAAGAGCATGTGTAAGAGAATTTAATGCTTTATTGGATGGACAAGTCATGTGGGAGGGAGATTCAAAATTGGAGGAATATTCCATCTTGATGCCCTTTTGAAAGTAATTAGAAGAATTAATAAATCAAAGAAATGATTTATTGGTGCAAGTGGGTGGGTTAGTTGAGAGTTTATATTTGACTCAAGTTGAGTCAAAAGCTAGAGAATGGGTGATTATGATTAGCTTTGTTAATTAATTCAGATTAATTAACTTGGAGGATTTTAGGAGTTTGATATTTGATTTAAATAATTTTGATTTATTGAATCAAATAATAAGGACTTAAGGACTTAATTAAATAATTTGATTTATTTAATTAAATACGATGAAGCTAGGGAATTAATCAATAAATTGTTTTAATTTATTAATAACATAATTGGATGTTAATTAGAGGGATTTAGATGCATGATGCTGATTATTTTACATGTCTACATTTTGCCCCTCTTTGAAGCAATGTACTCATTGCATTAGTTCAAAAAATGATGCTACCGACATCTAAATTATTATTTTTTCAATTTTTTTGGATGCCCCAATAGAAAGAAGTACGTTAGTACATTTCCCCTTTGAGAGATCGAGTGATTTTTTTTGATTGGAGGTCGATCTCATGAAAAAGAGGTTCAAAATGGATGTATGGATGGTTAGACTAATAGATATATATGATAATGATGATGTAAATGAGATGTTTTTAAGATTCTTAGAATAACAAATCTATATTATTTTAAACATCTTAAATGATGATGTAAATGAGATGTTTGGAAGATGCTTATAATAATAAAAAATCTATATTATTTTAAACATCTTAAATGATGATGTAAATGAGATGTTTGGAAGATGCTTATAATAATAAAAAATCTATATTATTTTAAACATCTTAAATGATTATGCAATGCATTTGAGATTGGATGAGATGGATGATGGTGTCTTATGATGATATGACATAATTATGAAAGATGAGAGTGCAGATGCAGGATGGATGCATTGTCAGTGTGAGAGAGGATAGAAGAATGAGAGGGATCAACCCTTGAATCCAAGAAGATGGATAAGTTCAACAAGCCAAATTTATGAGAAATGATGACGAATGATGATGATGCATTGCTTATCTAGGGATGGGAGAGATAAAGAGCATAGCTTTCTTTATGTTTGATAACACACATAGGTACGATGCATCAAGGTATAAAGAACCAAGATGGCATTGTGCCTAGTGTGATGGAATTTGACTCGACAATCAGATATGAGTGCTCTTGTTCACACTTGAGATACATAAATCTTGCTAGGATGAACCTAACAAAGCAAGTATTCACCAAGTTATATTACAAGAACATCCAACAAGCACAAAAAATAAAAAGATAATGATAATTGCCCCATTCATTTCTCTCTAAACCTATTTTGTTTAGGCATCATCGAGAGGTCCTTAGAATGAGTGCAAAATAAGATAAGTCAAAAAGACCAGATAAAGTAAACAAACGAGCTAATGTTCTTCGTACCGCTAGAAAAGCCTAAACTACGGGGTTATCTAATACTGATGTCCAACGCAGGAAGGTCGCATTCCTAGGACATGTTGTGATCAGGGTTTTGATGTGATTTGATTTGGATGATAAGCTATTGATACTCCAAGTTGACCAACTTGATGACTTACTGAACTAGACTTGAGACTTGTTGGCACTCTCAAATAAATTTGAGATGACTATTTCAAAATTTTGCTTCTGCACTTTCAGAAGTGCACTTGAACAATCAGTCTTGACTGACCCACTTTGGAGGCTTGTATTTTGAAGCCTGTTGATTGTCGTGCAAAACCCATTTGCAGACATACTCAGTTGACCTATGTGAGCAGGCATGTAAATATTTAGCTTCCCATAATAAGTTCTGACAATGTTTCGAAAAGTGAAGCTGGAGGGTTTTTGCACTGTTCTACTGTTTGCAGATTCTCAGTTTGCAAAACAACTTCCTGTTTGAGCTTGGTTTTTGCAACCACTTCACTGTCGTGTCAGAACAAATGTTGTTTCATATTCTCCATATCAAAGTGATCTCGGGTGTCAATTTGCAGAGCCTCATGATCTGATTTGCTATTTTTAACAGATCAAAACCAAATGCAGATTGTTCTATTTTGCAGTTGCATTCCTGGTAGCCTTTCTGAGAGGCCAACTTTGATCGTCAATAAATTTTGATCAATGATGATTCAAAAGAATTCCTTTTGCATACGTGCTCGGGGTACCTAAATGTTCCATTATGTCTGATGGTAGCTCGTTAGGAGTCGTTTTGCTATATTTACAAACTAGCAATCGGGTGTGTTCTAATTGGTTCAGAACAATTGTTGTTTCAAAAAAGTTTAATCGGGCAACTTTGCCAATTAATATCTAGTTCCTCGTGATTTGTTTCTCCGATCCGTCTTTTGCATTATACTTTTGGGTCAAATGACTATGCGCTTGCAAGTTTTTATGGTCTCACGAGGTCGTTTGCCCAATTTTCAAGATTGATTCCTGAAGCAACTTGACCTGTTTTACCCAACTTGACCTGTTTTACCCATTTTGCAAAAGTGCCAGAAAGCAGATTTTAATGGCAACCCAGTTTATCATTTCACTTCACGTGCATTCAAAAGGCAGTATCAGACTGTTTGAGGGTAAAACTTGTTTGAAAATGATTTTTTTTTTAGCCGGACCCACATGGGGTCCGATATGCTTTGCATTGTTGTGGCGTTCTTTAAATAGAATATTGTTGCCAAAGGTTGAAGGGAGCCCTGTTTTAAACTGAAAAACTCATTCTCAAGTACATTACAATGGAAATAGTGGTGAGATTTGAAACTTTTAGAATGTGGCCAAGAAAAGCAATCGGGAGCAATCGGGAGCAAGGTATGGACACTCATCAAAGCATAAAATGAGGCATGGTGGGCGCGACTGCCATCAAATGGAGGAGTTCATGCACGGTGAAGAGGAGGAAGGCCGATGGAAATGTGTAGAGGCCAGTACCAGTCAAAGAAGTAGGAGCAGTTCAGAGGTAGCATGCAACAAATTTGGGGAAGACCAAGGAAGACAATGAAGGGAGATCCGCAAACGGCCAAGATGGAAAGCTTGAGCTAGCAAATGATGAGTGAATGTGGGAGGTGCATGTCTATTGGAGGGGTCACTGCTAGCAAAGGCAGTGGAGACTTGGTAGGAGGGCTGGGAGGAAGCTCACAAGGTTCACGTAGTGAGGTGAAGGAACCTGCGCAGAGAGGTAGAGTGGGAGCTCACGCCTAATGCAGGGATGCAAATACCAATGATGGAGAGTGAGGTACGAGCTACAGGAGGAGTGGACATAGCTAGAATAGAGAGGACCCGCGGCCAATGAAAAGGGAGCAGCTAAAGAAGGATAAGGTCATGTGCATCATCTAGGAAGGAGCTCAAGGGAAGCTCACGGGCAAAGAATAGGGAAGAGGAAAGGATGCGCCAAACAAGAGGATGGCCCACATGGTTTACAACCAATGGGAGACCTGTAACCTACAGGGGAAGGGGTCCACACGACCAATGTGTGGATGGAGATTGCATTGGGAGTAGGCCCACGCCAGCTGATTGGGTAGCTCGATGGATTGTGGCCCGAGCCGATTGGGAAAACCCACGCCTCCTCATTCTGCTCACAAGCCTCGCGAGAGGGATGGAGACCACATGAGGTAGGCTACGAGGTCGACGAGATAGGAAAAGTGAGGGAAGGCTCATGCCAGCCAGAACCAGAATGGAGGTGTAGCCATGAAAATGCACAGGAACTCCAAAAAAATAGAGGATTAGGGCATTCTTGTAGACCTCCCGGGAATGCCGATGATGAGAGCAAAAAAGTTGTGGGGTATGCGATCACGGGAGGAGCCCGAATTTAAAATTTAAAATTTTAATTTTTACATAGTTTTAAAAACGGTGGTGGGTCGTAGGAGAATTTTCAAGGGCATGGGTAAAATTTTAATAGTTTACTCCATAGTGTAACTGGGTAAATAAGATATTCACGGGAAAATGATTTTATGCTGCATGAGGTGAATAAATTTATTCACTGTATATTTGGTGAATATTATTTTACTGGAAAGGGGATAAATGTTTTAAATGGGAAATTTAAAACATTGAGTGATTACAAGTAAGGTGAAATATTTGAAAGAAATATTATATTTGTTGAGAATTATATTGTGTAGTTCAAACATTGAAAAAGAGGAAATATTTCAAAGTATTGCTACAGCAAATATAGAACAGAAAATAGAAGCAATTTGTGCACGAGAAGAGATATTTTGAGCAGATGGATAAAATTTGGAGAATCTCCACATGGGTAGATTTTTTGTTGCTGGGCAATCATGAGTAGATGTTGTTTGAGGGAATGTTTGTTGCTGCAAGGAAGAGGAGAAGATATTTTGTAGAATTATTGATCAATGGTGAATGAAGATTCCAGATGGCAATTGCTGATCAAATTTGGGGCTTCTTCTATTTCCTTCATTCTTTTATATCTTCTTTCATTCTCTCATTGTAAAGAGTTGTGAGAAAGGGGTTCTGAGATTAGTTCTGAGAAGGTCCTAAGTTTTGTATTGGACTGTGTAGATAGAAATTTGTATTTTCTGAGTCATTGTTTGAGTCTGTAGGCTGTATTTTTATGAATTTAAGAGTAAATACAACTGGTTTATGCTTTTAATATCATGAAGTGCTTCCACTTTCATGAATGTCATCAGATTGTCTCCACATTTGTACACTTTCAGTCATGTAAATTCAATAATACAAAGTGTCTTTGAATTTATCATCTCAAGTTTCATGAGATTGTTTTTCTTGTTCACTGTTCTGTTTCAAAGAAATGGTTAAAATGCTTTGAGCAGGTGATTGTGATTTTAGGTGTGTAGATGGGATTTGATAAGAAGAATCTAATTGATATCAAGAGAAGGATTGTTGGTGCAAGGCACTAATAGTTGATGCAAAGCATCAACAAGTTAAATCCACTAGTTGAAGACTGTTTGCTGGAGAATTCATTTTATGTGTTTGACTCCATGGCCGAGAAGAGGCACTGATCTTTTATGCAGTTTCATGCATATCAGAAACAATATTAATTGCAAAATCATTTTAATGTTACTGTGTTATTGTGTGTCCTTCTTTCCAATGGCTGAGAGAGGGTTGAGTTGTTGAGAATTTAGCCAAGTTCAAGGTAGTCAATGCTTCCCTTAGTGTATTTGCATTGGGAATTATCTGTTTTATAAAACAATGTCAGTGTATGAATGGAATATAGTTTTGAGCATTGTTTAGGTTTACCTACCTTGGTCCTACAGAGCCAGAAGTGTAGGAGATGTCAATCTTTGACTGAATCTTGTCAGTTGGCCACTAGCCTTAGTTGTTCTTTAAAATAGAGGTTGGCTACCTCTTAGAGAATTTCAAAGTCTAGCTGGGTTGCTATTTTAAACACCAACAAAATGGCAACTCTGCTGGGGAGGTTCTGAATCTCCAGTTGTAGATGGTTATAGAGTCATATTATTATTTTCCATTCTAAATTTAGTTGAATGTTTGAAGGATTTCAACCCTGGAGAAGAAAGTGTTGCAGTGAACCTAAACAGTTTTGTAATCTGTGGTGCTCTGCTGGTGGAAAGGAACTCAGAAAGAAGTTTAACTGAAAAAGAACTTCATACTGCTTGAAGTTCAGTCCTCTGTGAAAAGAGGTGGTGACTTTGTTTGATATAACCTGTTGAAAATTTGAAGAAAGTTCCAAATCTACAAATCTTACTAGTCAGGAAGACAATTTGCAGCAGTTTAAAAGTTTCCAGGTATTATTCTCTTTTGGTTTTCAAGAACTTGTGTATGAAGACCATATTTGAACTTCTTAGAAGAAACTTTGTTTCCCTATTGAGTGAGTTAGCACCGACAAAGGGAAAGAATAGTAAATTAAGTTTGCACACTCTTATTTGTTGGATCTGTTGAATATAATTGCAGTTCCATTGAATGATTATGTTTAGTGCTCAAATATCTATTAATTTGGATGGTTAGGATGTATTTGTGTATCTTAGGGGTTTCCATCCATCAGGCTTGTAATTATGCACAATTAGTAAGCCTTAATTTGTAATATCCATGGATCACCAACGTAAAGTAGCTATACCAGTGAATACTTTGGTTCAACTTGTTAAGAAGTGTCAAAAGTACAATAATCTTCAAGCATCTAAAAAGTGTAAGAACCCAAGGGTTAATAAGCCTAGGTTCAGTCCTGAATGGAATGATGTATTTGAAAGAGGACTTAAAGAAATGGATGAAAGACACCAAATGTTTCAACAAGCCCGGTCAAGAGACCATCAAACTGTGTCTACTTGTGAAGTCATTGCACCTATTGTCAATTCCTTTGACCCATTATATGCTCAGTTAGATTTGTCATGGGTTGATTATGAAACTGAAAGTATGTCAGCTCAAGTATATAAGGAGATGCCTAGATTTGATGGGTATATCGTATGTGAAGGAGATGCACATGTTCAAAGTTTTTCCAGTTTCATGGAGAAACATTCATTCAGAGATCAGGATATGTGGATGAGATTTGTTGTCAGATCTCTTGAAGCATGAGCTCGGGATTGGTATCTAATTTTTCTTGAGAATTCATTTCCTTGTTGGGATGAATTAGTGGCTACTTACAGAGAAGAATTTGCAAGAGATCCCTCAGACCTTGTCATAAGGTTAAAGCAGATCAAGAAGCAAGAGGAAGAGTCAAGTGTTGATTTCAGTCATAGATTTGCTGTTGCTCTTGCACTAATCCTAGAAAATTTCAAACCTAGAACTTCTGACTGTATCCATATGTATTTTGAAGCTTATGAAGAAGGCTCTAGTGCATTGTTAAAATATTTTGAAATATTGAGCATGCAGATGGCTTACACAGTTTTGGATAAATTGGAGAAACCGAGGAATGAATATGTTCAAAGTTTGTTGTCTTCAGTTATGGGAAAACTTGTTGATGGAATCAATAGTTGTGTTAATGAAAATGATCAGATGTTTTTAGACAAGTGCATACTTGAGAAGGTAGAAGATGAGAAGAATGCATCATCAGATGATGAGGAATTTGTTAATGAACAACTTATAGAAGAAATGTACCCAACTACAAATCGGCAGTTGTGTCTTCCGAGCCAAGAACCTGAAGAAGACTATGAGTTGGATTTACTCTTTGAAGAAGAGATAGATGATCAACAATGTTGTGATACAATTGATCAAATCAAGCCTACAAGTGTTGAGTGTAGCAATGATGCAAGTCTGCATAGTGAAACAAGAGAGTTTGCTGATTTAGGAAATACTCTTGAGAACATAAGTGTGTCAGCTGCTAGTAACAGAGTGTGATGAATTTCAGTTTGAAAGACAAGCCACAAGCAACTGCAATGCGAAAACCATTGATGGTTTTCAATTTGATAAAGAAGATGTTTATGATTATCCTCAAGAGGATGCAAGTGACAAGTTCAACGATGATACCCAATCTGATGTTGAAATGCAAAGTGATATGGATTGTTATTATGACAACCCAGAAGAGAATAAGAAGGGAGAAGTGGATAGTTTATTTACTATGACTGGTTATGACTTTTCTTGTGATAATGTTGTCAGCAATTCTACCTCCTATGATTGGGGAGATCCAATTTATGATCAGCCTATTGAATTCTCAGAGTTTGAAGATGAAAATCTTTTGATATGCCCTTATTTGCAATTTGATATTGCATCCAATACAAGTGAAGGTAAAGAAGAGGAAGTGGTTGAAACAATAGGTCAAAACTGTGATCTATTGAGTTGTGAACAAATTTCAGACCTATTGACCACAGGATATCAGAAATGTGCACATGAGGACAACTCTCAGTTGTTGTGTGCAACCCCTATTGACTTTGACAATGGTGATGACCTTCAAGATGCAAGGTATGATGTAAGTGACTCTGATTCTCTCTCCAATAATGAACTAGTTGAACATGATATGGATGAAGACAAACAAATTGATTGTGATGATGCACTGTATGATGAGTATGAAGCTATGGACACTGATGTAAGTTCATAAATCTCTCTTGATGAGTTTGAAACAACAGATAACCATGAGGTTTACATATCCAATGAGCCAAATATTGAAGATTGTAATGCAGATTTGAACAAGTATTCATTTGATGACTTGAATGAGCCGAGTAATGAGCCTAGACATGAGTTTTTCCATATGGATGTTAATGCTGATTTCAATGAGAAATTAGATTGTTCTTCTAAACCAGAATTGCTTGTTGTTGAGCAAGCTTGTGAAATTGAAGAGGTTGATACTTTATGTTCAAAAGATGACTATATGATTACATATGATGATGAGTCAGAAATCCTTGATGACTCTCAATACCAACATGATGAAGAACAGTTACAAAGTGTTCTAATGCATGAGTGTATTTGTTTGCAGACACTTGGAGATGGTTTGCATGATGAACAAGATCTTTTGGTAAGTTCTTGTGATAGTTTTAATTCTGATATGCAAGTTGGTAATTAGTTTGAGTTTAACAGTTCCGGCCACAAGGCAGAATGTGAGTGCTATTTTTGTTAGGTGGAAGAGGTTTTCATAGAATGTGGCAATGTGAACAACACTGAGACAAGCTATTTTCAGCTTGAGAACGATTTAAGTGATGAATATAATCAGTTGCTGCCACATAATAATCAACATTTCAAAAGTATGTTTGACTTTCAGATGCATAGTGATTGTGAACATGTTGATGATGTTGTGAATAATTGTCTGTTAGGAGATACCAACATGTTTTATCAGGCGGATGGTTGTGATCAAGTTACGCTTTCAAATGGTCTTGATCACTATTTTCAAATATTGCCACTTAATACTAAATCAAAAAATGAAGAAAGTAATGGTGATGTGACATATCTGATTTGGTTGACACTTGATGACAGAGTTGAACAAAGAGCAAGTTCACATTTGCACAAGGGCAGTTTGGTATTGTTGTTTGCAAAGGTGCAGTCACCAGTGTTGTTGTGGTTTGATAGAGGCAAGCATAAGTTGAGGGAGATCAGCTCTTTCTATAGAATTGTGTTTGACAGAGGTAGATGTTGATTCTCATTTTTCATTTGGTGACCTGGGGTCATCAAATGAAGTTGAAAAAATAAGGTTGAATAAGGGGAGTAGTTTGAGGACACCATATGGACTCAGCTTTTGGTCTACTCTCCATAGATTTGAAATCTTGCTATGCCCATAGGGGGCATACATCCCCAGTGGGAGCCACTGATGGCACTCTCAAATTTTGCAAATTTGAGATGCCTATTACAAAATTTTGCTTCTACACTTTTAGAAGTGCACTTGACAAGTCTACCTAATTGACCCACTTTGGAGGCTTATAATTTAAAGCCTGTTGATTGTCGTGCAAAACCCATTTGCAGACATACTCAGTTGACCTATGTGAGTAGGCATGTAAAATTTTATCTTCCCATGATATGTTTTGACAACATTTCAAAAAGTGAAGTTGGAGGGTTTTTGCACTGTTCTGCTGTTTGTAGATTATCAGTTTGTGAAACAGCTTCCTGTTTGAGCTTGGTTTTTGCAACAAGTTCACTTTCATGTTAGAATGAATGCTGTTCCATATTCTCCATACCTAAGTGATCTCACATGTCAGTTTTTAGAACTTCATGATCTGATTTGCTATTTTTAGCAGATCGAAACCAAATGCAGTTTGTTCTGTTTTGCAGCTGCATTTTTGACAGCCTTTCTGAGAGGCCAACTTTGATCGTCAATAAATTTTGATCAATGATGTTTCAAAGGAATTCCTTTTGCATACATGCTCAAGGTATCTTAATGTTCCATTGTGTCTGACGATAGATTTCCAGGAGTTGATTTGCTATTTTTTCAAATGGGCAGTTGGATCAGTTTTAACTGGTTCAGAACGGTTGCTGTTTCAGAAAAGTTTAATTGAGCAACTTTGCCGATTAATATCCAATTCCTCATGACCTATTTCTCTGATCTATCTTTTGTACTATACTGATGGATCAAATGACTATGTGCTTGCAAGTTTTTATGGTTTCACAAGGTCATTTGACTGGGTTTCAAAGGCGATTCCTGAGCCAACTGGGTCAGTTTTACCCATTCTCCAAATGTGTCAGAAAACAGTTTCTGAGGCTGACCCAGTTCATTTTTCAACTTCACATATATTCAAAAGGAAGTGTCAAATCATTTGAACATGAAGTTTGTTTGAAAACATTTTTTTTTTTAGTTGAGCCACATGGGGTCTGACATGCTTCGCATTATTATGATGTAAATATTGTAATATTACAAATGTGGGTAGCAATCGATTTGTAGTGATTGAGAAGGTCATCTATTAAGCAAATGTAGGAGGAGGCTGAATTTGATAGAATGAATCATGGTAGCATAACTTCTCAGCAAGCGGAGCTTGGAAATGGTACAGTAGTTGATCATCTGAATCTTGTTAAAGACAAAGAGACAAAAGGTTATTTGTGACTATGCAATCAACAAATTTGGATGAAGTATTTCAAGTAAAACTGAGATCATAAGTTCTCCCAGTTGGAGCCAAGACACAACATAAAACAATGGGTATGTTGCACAGGCCTAAGTAACTTTCTAAGAAAATCAATCGGGAGCAATCGAGAGCAAGGTAAATGCATCCATCAAAGCATTGGAGGAATCCAAAATAGGGGAGACTAGAGTGGAGGGCAACCAACCAATGTGAATGCCACTAGTAGAAGGAACAACCCACAACAAATAGTGAGATCTCGCGTACCAGCCCGCACCATGTTTGGGGCAGGAGGCAAACCCAAGCCGATGGAAGGGGCGCGCATGAAGGAAAGACCAGAGGAAATGGAGAAGACAGTGAGTTGGAAGCATGAAGCAAATGCTACTGGCAGGGGTCGCGGCTTGCAACGGATGATGGAGGGAGCACCAACAGGGAAGGCTCATGCCAACCAAAGCAAGGGAGGACCATGGAGACCTGACAGGGAGTAGTTCGAGGTCCGTGCACACCGCACAATAGAGGTGAAGTGGAAGCCCGTAGCCAATGGAGGAGCTCGATGAAGGACGCGACCAGTAGTGTGGGGAAGCTAGTGAGGACCTTGCAGTATGGGGAGAGGACTAGGTGCGGCCAAGGTAGGAAAAATGAGAGTCGCTCATAGCAGTAAGAGGTTCACAAGGAAGGGCGCGACCAATGGTAGGTGCATGCATTATGGTAGGAGGAGCCCCACGCCAAATAGGGAAACCATGTGTGTAGCGTGTGCAACAAAGAGAGGCGCGAGCAGCAGGGAGCAGGTGGAAGACCCACCCAGAGGAGGAGAAGACCAGGCAGTAGGATCCCGTGCTCAGATAAGGAGAAAGCTAGTTCAAAGGAGCCCATGACCTAAACCAGAAGGGAGCCACCATAGCCATGGAATGAGCTCGGGAGCTCGAAAAAGAAAAAAAAAATTAGGGCTTTTTGGACCCTTGCTCGCGGACCTCGTGAGAGTATTGCTGATGGGGGAAAAAACATTGCGGGGTGTGCGGGAAAGGGGAGCCCGTATTTAATTTTTTCAAAGGTTTAATAATTTGGGATGTAAAATGGGGGTGGGGTCCATTGTAGTTTATTTTCTCGAGTGAGGAAAATATTCATTGGAAGATGAGTACAGGATATGGGTAAAATAATATTTACTCCATTGTGCAAACAGATGAAATATAAATGGCATGAGTAAATTGAAAATTCCCAGGGATGGAATTTTAAAAATGGTGGGTCTGTGCTATTTTTATGTGACAAAACATTTGGGGGTAAAATAATTTGCCTAGGAAGGTAAATGGTGAAGTATTTAAAATACCCAATGTGGATTTTATTTTAAGTAATAAAAAATTGGAATTATAATTGCCCCCATGAGTAAATTTTAAAAGTGGAGAACCTATAAAGTGAATTTATTCACTTTGGAGGCAAAAGTTTAAAATGTGCTAAGTATTGCTGCAACAAGCAAAGAACAGAAAAAAAAAATAGTTTGTGCACGGGAAAGATATTTTGAGTAGCTGGATAAAATTTGGAGAATCTCCACATGGGCAGATTTTCTATTGCTAGGCAATCATGAGTAGATGTTGTTTGAGAGAATGTTTGTTGCTGCAAGGAAGATGAGAAGATATTTTGTAGAATTATTGATCAATAGTGAATGAAGATTCCAGATGGCAATTGCTGATCAAATTTGGGGCTTCTTCTATTTCCTCTCTTCTTCTATATCTTCTTGTCTTCTCTCATTGTAAAGGGTTCTGAGATTAGTTCTAAATAGGTTCTAAGTTTTGTATTGGACTGTGTAGATAGAAATTTGTATTTTCTGAGTCATTGTTTGAGTCTGTAGGCTGTAATTTTATGAATTCAAGAGTGAATACAACCAGTTTATGCATTTAATACCATGAAGTGCTTCCACTTTCATGAATGTCATCAGATTGTCTCCACATTTGTACAATTTTAGTCATGTAAATTCAATAATACAAAGTGTCTTTGAATTTATCATCTCAAGTTTCATGAGATTGTTTTTCTTGTTCACTGTTCTATTTCAAAGAAATGGTTAAAATACTTTGAGCAGGTGATTGTGATTTTAGGTGTGTAGATGGGATTTGATAAGAAGAATCTAATTGATATCAAGAGAATGATTGTTGGTGCAAGGCACTAATAGTTGATGCAAAGCATCAACAAGTTAAATTCACTGGTTGAAGATTGTTTGCTGGAGAATTCATTTTTTGTGTTTGACTCCATGGCCGAGAAGAGGCACTGATCTTTTATGCAGTTTCATGCATCTCAGAAAGAATATTAATTGCAAAATAATTTTAATCTTACTGTGTTATTGTGTGTCCTTCTTTCCAATGGCTGAGAGAGGGTTGAGTTGCTGAGAATTTAGCCAAGTTCAAGGTAGTCAATGCTTCCCTTAGTGTATTTGCATTGGGAATTATCTGTTTTATAAAACAATGTCAGTGTATGAATGGAATATAGTTTTGAGCATTGTTTAGGTTTACCCACCTTGGTCCTACAGAGCCAGAAGTGTAGGAGATGTCAGTCTTTGACTGAATCTTGTCAGTTGGCCACTAGCCTTAGTTGTTCTTTAAAATAGAGGTTGGCTACCTCTTAGAGAATTTCAAAGTCTAGCTAGGTTGCTATTTTAAACACCAACACATAATATTCTAATATTTTATGTATATAATCATGAAAGATTAATATCATTGCTCATTGGTAAGTAACTCTTTCATTTTTTAATGCAAAAGGCATCATAACCCAACAAAATGTTCCCCAAGAAGATGTGAAGGTCATCTTGTATTGATATTGTGGGTTGATGAAGATTTTATTATATCCATAAAATCCATTAATAGAAGATAGAAAAGAATGTCTAGCAGTTGAATCCATGATCATGTCGATGTTAGGAAGAAGGAATTCATCCTTTAAAGAGGCTTTATTCAAGTCTCAAAAATTGCTATAGATCCTAACACAATTATTAGGTTTAAGAACTGCATCGATGTTTGATATCCAATGAGTGTAATCAATAAGGTGAATCAATCCTACGTCAAGGAGTTTTTCAAGTTCTCCTTTAACATGTAAGGCTATATTGGGGTTCATCTTTTGTATATTAGTGAATAGGCTTAACATTCTGAGCAAGAATAATGTTATGGGTTACTATCTTTGGATCTATTCCAGGCATATTAGAATATTTCCAAGAAAAATGTTTAGGGATAGTGTGGAGCAAGGTCGCAAGATCCTCTTGTTCTTCATCATCAACGCACTTCCCAATTTTAATGACTTTGTCTTTATCATCTATGTCCATGGGTATGTCAAGGGTATCACCTAAAGGGAGTGCATTTGAATTAGGAAATTCAGGATCATATGGGTCCATGCTTGTTGGAAGTTCATTAATGTCCATAACGTTGAGCTCAAAACTTATCATGGCACAAGATGCATGTCTCTTGGAGAGAGAAGTCTTGTTCGAAGCACCTAACAAGTATTTAAAAGCTTCATCATTATCAATATAGGTAAAAAGTGGGGAATCCATATCAAGGAATTTAGGATGTTTGAGCGTAATATTATTTCTTGGTCCGCATGTGATAGTGTTAATGTTGAGGGATGGGCGTTGATTGGATTTTGTAACTTTAGAAAAGGAAAACCCTAGACAAATCTTAGTATCTTTTATTTTAGGTTCAATAGGTACCTGAATTCCTTGCTCATTCTTTCCACATCCTTTACCATTGTAACCTAATTGCTTCATAAGATCATACCCTCGTCCATAAATTCTTTCCATTTCTTGTGGGTTAGGCAGTTGTTGATAATCTATCTCATAAAAATTTGTTGTATATGTTGCATTTTCTTCCAAAGGGGGTGAGATAGAGGTGTGGGAAGGTTTGTATTCATTCTAGGTAGACATGACCATTGGTTGTTCTTGTCGATCTTCCTCTTTTTTTGTAACAATACACTCACCCATAAATGAAGGGGTGAATTCGAGTGATCCCCAATCATCACCAAGTAAGTTAAAATTGGATTCATCTTTGGATTGATTCTTTTCAGAAGGGACGATGTTGGAGGTAGGAATTAATGTGTTGAGAGGACTTGATGTTCTCTTTTCATGTTGTAATAAAATTTTAGGCTTGGGGTCTATGTCAATTTGATAAAAAAATTTATTATAGATATATTTAATTTTGTGATTAAGGTTCGAGGGTACCGCATACATCTCATGTATCCATGGTCTTCCCAAGAGGATATTATAGGAAAGGTCATAGGGCATGACATGAATAGGAGTTTGCAGTGTAACCATTCTGAGAGTAATAGGTAAAGTGATGAAACCAAGGGGTTGTTTGGTAACATTGTCAAATCCCCTAATGGATAAGGAATCGGATTTGATTTGGGATTTATGGACACAGCCTATCAATAATCTTTGAATTGCACACATTAAGGGTAGATTCATTGCCAATAAGGGTCCTTTTGATGCCTATACGATCATACTAGGCTATTATCATAAAGGCTTCATTTTTCTTTCGTAACTCTAATAGAGGGAGCTCATGATGGTAGAATATAATGACAACATTGCTGGTATTCATTTCTTGTATCATGGCTGCCACATCATTAGCATCCATGCCAGCAGAGACCACTATCTTTTGCAATGTTTTTTGAAGCATAAAATGATAGTTGGGGGAGTTTTGGAGAAGATCCCAAAGGGATATCTTAGTGGGAGAATTCTCAAGTTGTTCAATGAGATCATACTCCCTAAGTTTTGAATTGAGACAAGGGGACACTGGTAAGATGGTGTTGGGTAAGGGTAAGGATGATGGAGTGGCTTGTTTGGGGTGTGGGTTATTTCGAGTGTACTGAGTATGAGCAAAAACATCATGCTTGGGTCGGTGAAGGGTAAATTCTGGTTTAGATGGGTGTTGAGGTTGATGGGAAGGTGGGTAGAGAACAAGCTAAGGTTGGATTACGTTGACATATTTTGTTTGAGGTGGTTGACAAAAAATATTAGCGGATGAAGTAGGTGAGATAAAATCCTGAAGAACTTCATCTAACTTGCCCATACCATCACAACTAAAAGTTTTGAGAGATAGGTTAGCGGTGGTAGGTTTGGGTCTTTCATCACAAACCTTAGTGGATGAGCTTAGTGAGAGGAAGCCCTGTAGAGCTTCATCTAACTTATCTAAGTCATAACTACTAAAAGGTTTAGATGATATTGTTTTCCTATAGTGAAGGAGTGTGTGCATTATTTCATGTGAAGTTTTTATGATTTTGTCTTCATTTTCCAATGAATTTTCTTTAAAAGAACTAGGAACTAATGCTAAAAATGAAACTTGCAAAGATTGAATGCTATGCATAAATTCCATGAAATAAAATATTTTTATGCTAATGACAACCGTATAATAGGAAATAATAGAATTTAAATAGAGCATTAACTTAAACACACAAAAACTTCAGAAACTAGAAATGAAATGCAGAAATCACTGATGCAAAATGACCACTGGGACTAGGTCGTCCAAGGTGGCGACTTAGTCCCAATAGGGTTATTTTTAACATTTTTTTAAAGTTTTCTAATGAAAAATGTAGTGTTATAGATTGTAAAGTGCAGATCTAAGTGGCATATGCATAATTTCACTATTTTGTAAGGAAATAAATGCAAACAATGAGATTTTTCACCAATGCAAAGTATGAAACCCTAGGATGCCTTTTTAAAGAATGCAACATAAAATGAAATTCTAAGAGAAGAGGTTTCTAGGCTGCAAATGCATACTAAATTAAAAGTAAGATTTATTTAAATGCAAGTTTACCAAAATGAACTTAGGGAAAGGTAATAGGGGTCTCTTCCACTTCTAGGGTTTCTCACCTAGAAGGAAAGAGAGGTTTTCCTTTCCTTTTTTTTGTGGAATATAAATCTTGGGATTCATTCAATGGTAGGAATTGAAGTGTAATTGAAATGTCTAATATGAAATATTCTAAATATCACAATCTGAAACTAACTATTGCATGCAAGGTAATGGAATCTACATTGTTTGAAAACACATTATGTTTTGGACAAGGACAAACTAAGAACTAAATAAGACTAAAAATAAAAAATATAAAACAAGTGCACCTAGAAACTAAAGATGGTTGAAGTGGAGATTCCAAAAGCCTCTGGAAAACTTGAAAATTTGACTTTTGAGCTTATTGAGACATTTACTCCAAGTTGGGTGACCTAGTCCCAGTTCTGGTAAATTGTTTTGGGCTTTGTTTCAGCCAACTGGGTACACAAATCTGCTAAAATGTTTTAGAGAAATGTTTGGTGGGACTAGGTTTCCACCATTGGCGACCTAGTCCCTTTTTAGTTTCTTGGTAAATCTGAAAGTGGAGTTAGAAGTCAATGCTCTGCACTCTTCTTTTCCATAAAAATATGGGTTCAGATCCTCAAAATCACCTACAAAATAGAGTATATTTTGGTTTCTAATGTGGGTTTTTCCTTGGTAAAACCCCTATTTTATATTTAAACTTGGAAAGAGATAATAAATCTGCATAAAACCCTAGCCCTAAGTGTGTCTAGACCTAGGAAAATCTGAAGTAAAGAAAAACCCTATTCTATTGTGCTAGAATAAGATGTGTGAGTGAGATTTGAATGATGGAAGAATTCAATCCAAGAAACCCTACAACATGAAAAATGAAATGTTAAAAGAATGCAAATGTGATGCAAACCTTAAATCTGGAGATAGAGAGAAAATGGAAGATGGAGTCACTTTGAATACAGTCTTTAGGTGTGATTTGGTGGCTAGTTGCACCTCCTCAACCTAGACTTCTCCATGATTCCCCATAGGAATCCATGATCAACCCTTTACAATGTGATATCTTGAGTGAGAAGTGAGCTTGAAGACCTACAAAACCCCTAGTTTTCTGCCCTAAGCTTAAAATTTGTTTTAGAAAGAGAGATAAATCTTCTTGTGGAAGATGTTCAATGCTTGATTCTCACTTGTGCTTGTGAAAGATGACTAAGGAGAGAGTATAAAATGACCTAAAAACAAGTATTTATAAGAAAAAATACCTAATTGTCGGTTATTTTGACCTAAGAGGCTGACACCCATCGGGAATTTTTATCAAGCGAGACATTTTCCTAGTCAAAAATGCAAAAATCCCTGAAAAGGGCTAGGTTGCCAACTTGGGCGACCTAGTCTCACCAGGGGATTTTGGGGTGGGATTAGTGATATTTGAATAGTTTTGATTTTTTTTGATGGGGATTGTATGATTCCTTAGGTAAAATAGGTGTCAAAGTAAAAAATAATGAGTCTTAGGGGCCTATACATGTTGTTTTAGGATGGTAATTGATAAAAAGGGGACCTAAAGTAGGACCAAATTAGGCACAAAATTTTCCTTTTCTTCAAAGGTATACAATTTTTCGCAACACATTATCAAAAAGAGTGTTCCCCATGTAATGTGTTCTTTCTCTTCTATCTTATTAGTCCTGTTTAGTTTAGTTTTTGTTATGTTGTTGAAACTACTTGATCTAAAACTATCTGAAATTTGATTGAAAACTCTTTCCTTTAAGAATTAATAGTGGAAAAATAACTATGTTGATTTCCACTTTAAGGTATTGTTACCAAATTTTTACTGTAACTCGATTGTTGGAGCTGTTTAAATTTTGTTGTATCTTGAAGTAAAGATTTGGTTAATTGCTACATGGTTCTAAGTTGTTGATTGCATCTATATCAGTTATGCATTATTGAGATAACAGAGTTTAAGAAGTATTAATTATAGCTTAAATACAAATGAAGTACAATCTTATTATAAAAGTGATTAAGCATTCATTGCTTTCATTTATTTCCATGAAATTGTTACATTTCAGATTTCATTTGATTGCGAGAATACAAATGACAGTACAAGTTTGCATTTCTAATGCATTTATTTTCAGAATGAAAAGAAGAAAGAGAAATTAATAAATCCACATGAGTCATGGAGTTAACTAAGAAATACATTGAAAGGAGCACTCTACACTATTGAGGATAGAGAGAAAGTAAAGCACATAGGGATCAACATAATCATCATTGCCTGATTGTTGTTGGTTGATGCAGAAATGGTGCACCATCCTTCATCCTTGAGCTCCAATCAACCTGCAAGAGTTTCAGAAAGTTTCATTAGAGCTTTGATTATGAAAATCCCTACATGAGCTACCAACAATATTGAAGAATGCTACTAACAATGTATTCAAAATAATCAAGAAAGGTGCAAAAATCAAAGCTGAAGAAGTAAACATCATGATAAGTATTTTTTTTTCTAGCATTGTTTGTTTCTTGTGCAGGTATAGGAAAATCCTTGAAGCTGATTATCTTATGAAGACATAAAGCATGTGGGGTAAAACGGGCTCCCACAAGGGTAGATCTCGACATGCTACCCCTTAAACTTACAACTGGGTTGAATAAAGCAGTGCATTTATCATGCTCATCTGAGCCATACATAAGGGAGTAAAACATATTTAAATAAAGATAAATCAAGTTAATTATTCATTCATAACAGTTAGATCGAAGCAATGAAATGGAAATTACAAATGGATAATGAACTCAATAAACACAATTCAACATGAATCTATCATTTTGCATTCTGGAAAAGTTTTAAATATTGTTGTCATATTAATTACATTTTTTTCTACCTTGAGGTTTTGTTCATGTTTGTTTTATGCTTCTTTATAATGTTCTATTTTGGAACAATAGGTGTTTCATGTCATGACAGTGATAATGAATAGTGAATAGGCAAATAATTCATCATCAATGAAGCTTCTAACAAATGGCAGCAACATAGTGAGTTTTCATTTTATGAGAGTGCTGAGCTGAAAATGCATGAGTATATTGCTGCAGGAGTGGCATTATAATGGAGAGTAATGGTTTCATTCATGTTCTAAAACAATAATAGAATAGTTAGTTTTGTTTCCTGTCAAAGGTGATTATATCATTTATGAACTTATCCAGAAATTTCATGATGACAACGAGAGAGTATGCTAAACCAAAGTGCAAGAAATCAACTACTTGAAGGTCAAACAGAATGTGGAACAACAAAATACATGAAGGTAATATGCAAAATTTGAAATTGTTTCCGTATCCTGGGATTATCATTATGAAAGGAGAAGCCTAATTGTGTGATTTAGTTTTACATGAAATTTAAATGAAACATTGAGAAGGAGTTTTGGAGTAAAAATGATTTACCACAAAGAGTATTCCATTGATGTCAAGAGTGTTGTCTCATTTTGAAGAAAACTGAAGTACATTTTAGTTCCAGAAGTGCAATTTTCATGTTGCTACAGGAAGTATAAAGTAAAAGGGGAGATGTTTTTTTGTTGCAAATAGAGGAATGAGAAAGAGTTTCTGCAATAATTAATAATTTGAAAGTAGACAAGTGACAGTGTTATGTTTCAGTTCAAGATATAGTTTTCTTTTAGAATACAGAATGGGTCCATGTTGGGTTTTTCAACTCAAAATGCAGAATAAAAGCAAGATGTGAGTTTCATTTATAGAATATAGAAGTTTTCCTACATTTTTACAAATACCCCTATGAGGATTTTTACCCAAAGTGCAGTTTTCTTCATATTATAGAACACCCATGTTGGGTTTTCATCACAAAATACAGAAATAGTTGATTTCTCTCCAAATACTGAATACCTGTTGTAAATTTTTGCACACACGCCCTATTGAAAGTGGGGACCCTCTCTTAGCTTACCATTTTGGCCTATTTCTGTGGCTTGCCCCCTCTTTTGTGCTTATCTTTGAAAATCTTGGGGTTCTAATCTTTCGTGCTTGCCCTGGTTTTGGGGTCTTGTGGATGCCCTCTCTTGGGTGGTCTTATTTTTCCTTTTGTTTTTCTACTTGGTGTTTTTGTTTGGGTCCTAAGGGTTAGTTTCCCCCCTTAATTTTTCCTTGTTTCTTTTGTTCTGTCGGAGGCGGAACCGGGATGGGACTTAACTTTGAACTTTGGCTAAGTTCTCAATTCTGTTCCAATTCCCGTTTCGGCTCCGCTTCCCCCTCTTTTATAATTTCTTCAGTGTTTTGTTCATTTTTGTCCTAAGGGTCACTTTCATCCCTTAGTTTTCCTTTGCTTCACATTTTCCTTCATTTGTGAGAGGTGTAGACGGGATGGGACATAACTTTGAACTTTCATGAAGTTCACGGTTCTATTCCCGTTCCCATTCCGTCTCCGCCCCCCGCCTTCTCATTTTCTTCGTTGCTTTGCCCATTTTTGACCTAAGGGTTGGTTTTTTCCCTTAGGTTTTCCTCGATTTTCTTTTCTGTCATTTTGTTAGAGGCAGGACCAGGATGGGATTGAATTGTGAACTTTGGCTAAGTTCATGGTTCGGTTTCCATTCCCGTTCTGGCTCCACTTCTCATTCTTTGTCATTTCCTTGTGTTCGGCCTTTAGGTTGATTGCTTACCTCTCCATTCCCGTTCCACCTCCACTTCCACTGGGGTTGGTTTTGTTTCTGCCTCCACCTATTTCCCTTCAGTTCCTGTTTTGGTTCCTGTTCTGCCTCTGCTTCCGCTGGGGTTGGTTTTGTTTTCCTCTTTGTTCCTATTCCTATTTCGTCTTCACCTCCTCCTATCTTTGGTTCTGCTTTCGCCTGGGTTTGTGCCTGATATTCTTGCCTTAGGAACTCTAATGGACCTACTTGGATTTTGGTGATGTATTGAGCATTAATGGTGGTCCGTTTGATTGTAGATTGGATTGAGTTCAGGTTGTGGGTGTAATTTGAGGATTTGGCATGATTTGTGGCTGCAGTCACGTGTACTTTGTGGCTATTGTCAGATGAAACCCATCCCTAAACGCAAGGTCGACACGTTTGGTGTTCATTAATGGTAGGAAAATTTGGCTGGTGGATTCAACCTAGTATTATTTGATCTGGGCCATTCATTTGTCCAGCTTGGGTCTGATCGATAGCTTGTTTTCGTGCAAGTTACTATTCACACAGGTGAAGTATTTTGGTGGGTGTGGCTTGAGGATTTGTTCCATGAATTTGTGTGATCCCAAATCATTCTAATGGGGGTCCATGTTGCATTCAGTACTTGACAATGAGTTATTGTTGGCTATCGGGGCCGATTTGATTGGTGGTCGAGCTTCTTTGAAATCCTAGCTCTGGTTCACGTGGGCATGTTTCTATAAGTATGGAACTCTACCTCATTTTTAAAGGTTGGAATTGGCTAGGCTCGGTTCAGATTAACTGCCTAAGTCAGAAGACTTGTAAATAGTAGATTTAGCAATAAAATAGCATGTTAGAAGATTAAAAGTTAGATATTTTTACATTTCAAGCAAGTGTTATAACAGACTGGAATTGTTGCAAATGTGACGATTTAATACAAAATGCATACATTGTGTTATGACTGGTACCTTCTCTTGCATTGAATAATCTTGCATGGTTCTTGTTCTATCTTTCAAATTGCTTGGAAATGTTTGAATATATCTTAGGTTTAGTTAGTAATGTTTGTGATTTAATGCTTAGAGTGTTGTAGCAATCCCTGGTTCATAATTTGGGTAGCTTCTTGATTGTGGGAATGATGTGCAAAGTCAACATGTACCTCATATTCATGTGCTTATTTCAACTGTAGATATTCATTCAGTCTTATTGAATGAATGCCTATAGCTTAAAAATATTTAACACCTTAGAAGATTGCACTATTTTTTGCAAGATTACAGGTATAGCCTAGGTCGAACAAAAATTAGTTTAAGGGATTTCCATTCCAATTATTTCATCATTTGCATGGTTAATCTTAGAAGTAGTGTTAACATTAGGACTTATGAAACCCTCATCTTTTGTTGTTTCTTTTATTATATGGTTAGAACTATATTAAAACATCACCATATCTCAAAATCTAATGAGTTTAAAGCTTCCAACATTTGTGTGTAAGAGCCCTTGTAATTACTAGCATTTTCACATGTTATCATTGAGTTTGTTCTACTACATTATCATAGCCTGACACCCGTGAGACCTTGGAGTTATCTCTTTGTTCATAGAGACCAACCTTTCAAGAGAGATGTTAGGTCTCAAAAACACTGGTTTGAATGAACCACGAGAGATTGCTACAATCTCACTACGTTAATGGCCAACTAAAAAGGCCAACCAATATGGTTGAACCCTCTACTCTTAAGCCTTTCCTAAACCTAGGCGAGTGCACCTATATGAGTGACACAAATTTTGAATTATGTTTCCTACTTGACCTAACTATCCACATATGGAAATTTGATAGTGGAAAGATATGATCCTAATTTGTTATGAATTGTATATGCAATATCAAGGTATGATTTAATATGTTCAATTAAGAGATGTCAAATGAGATGAATAAAACTAATGTAATGAAAATAAGGGAGACCATTGCCTTATTGGGTAAAACAAAATCAAATGAAAGCCTTTGATGAGTGGTTTCTATCTAGCAAGTTCTCTAATCATTTGACATAAAATTATGAGTTTATAACTGGTATAAACATGCAAAGATGTAATTGATAAACCCTACTTGAGGCAGAATATCAAATCTAATTATCTCATTCTTTTTATTGATCCAAATAACATTCCCAGATTACTGTAATTGATTGAAAGAAATTTAATTCTTCATTAAAGAACCCAAAAAATCAAATCACACAGAAACAACAAATGTGCACTCATAGATTGAATGTATACTTGAAACTTCAATTTAAACAATCAAGAAACATCAAATTGGAGAAAACAAAATAATTGCAGGAATCCAACAAAAAATTGATACCAAAATGAAGCCACTAAATCAACAGTTTTCCATTATCTTCCTCAAAATTCATAGATGCAACATAGTCTTCTTGAATGCCATCATTCTACAAATATTGTGCTTACAACAGTCTATCCTATTCTAATTCTACCCCCTTCTTCTACTCTAAACAACAAAAATTTATACATTTAGTTTGCAGAAGGACGTGTCCTTTCAAAAGTCTTAACCATAAAATGCTAACAAGAGTATCATTAACTAATTTCTATTCAGCCACAAATGAACTATAGACATATGCTCTGTATAATCTTGGTGCTTATGTGTATTTGCATCTCCTAAGAAATAGCGGATCACAATCTCCATAATCATCATTCATTTTTTCTCACATGCTTCATTTAACATTATGTCTTTCACAGTGGTTGTCTTCAATATCTCTTGGAGTATTGATTCACATTCATTCTTCCATGTAGTCATTTCTTTTAGTTTTCCTTCATCATCAAAGAACTTAGTCAATCTGTCTTCGAAAGCTTCTATCAATCCCTGCACATCCCCTTGTAATTCCTCAAAGAATTCCCTATGCTTATCCATGATATGATTAGCATTTTTGATTCCTGCAGCATTAGGAGTACCCTTTTTCATCTCCTGAATTCTCTCTTGGATTCTATCATCCAATCTTCTATGTTCTTTTATTGCATCCACGTATTGTGAATTTTTTTCCCAAAGTTTATTTAACCAAGTGCTTAAATTAACCTACCTCGTTTTTATTATTGTAGTAACTGTGTCCATTTTCCCTTGAGAGTATGCACTTGACCCTTCCCAATGGTCCCTCACCTGTGAAATTTCACCTTGGGTGAGCATCTTTGTTTTCCATGTTACAACACCTACCAAGTCCTTTAAACATTCATTCTCTCTCAACATTCTCTCAATATTGGTTTTGTACATTTCTCTCTCTGATCAATGCTTGTATTTGGGCTTTATTCAATTTTGCTATATTGATCCCAATTTCTACAGTTGCAACTGGATTAACCTCTCCAAGATTTAAAGTCATGACATGTCCAAATGTCTTTTTAGTATCAATAACAAGTGACTTCTTGTGAGGGGGATACAAATCCCAAATCATCAATGTCTCTTCATCAGGATTGTATCTTGATCCTGTATAAACTTCTGTCACTTTTTCTATACTAAGCTTGTGGGTATCATTGTTGTCTTTCAAGAAACTATCAAAAACCAATGCAAAATTGAGATCCAATCTTGGGAAAATCATGACACCAACCTTTTCTAACATCTCTCTCCCTTTCTCAGGGGTCATGTTTTTCATCTCTTTGTCCACTTCATCCCTTAAGTCTTTTAACAACTGTTCCTTATTTCCTGGTGTGACATTGTCAACCACTCCTCTTATTTCTTTTCCTTTTTGTTTGTATAAAAATGTTTTGAACTCTCAGGTTTTTAAAAATTTATCATCCACTATAAAAGATCTATATTCTTCATGTCTTGTATCCACATCCATAGTTTCCTCAATATTTGTCTCTCTAGCAGCATAGGTGTAATCCTGAGTCCTTATCCTCGATACCTTCCTGGATGGGCCTTGTGGCCTATCAACCTCCAATACTTCTTTACTGGAAGATAACAACTTAGCATCTACCAATTCTTGATCATGCTTCTCAATCACCATTTATGCTTCTTTTGCTTCCAAGTTCCTGATTATGTCATCAGATTGATAGGGCACATGCTGATACCCTCCAAAGTTTATCCTTCTGGATCAAAGTTTTTCCTTGATGGCGCTTTTCTGAAGTTGTAATGCAATAACTTATCCAAAATTAAATTGTAGCCCTCCTTTTATAACACAGTAAAATCACCAAAATCTAGTGTACTTGGCATAAAATCTTGTTTCCCATAAGAACTTAAGTTCATGACACTAGAGAAATCCATTTTCCTAACAATCTCCAAGTATGCAATTCTATCTAGAATTGTTCTAGGAAAAATAAATGGTGTATTTTCAAAACCATAAACCCTAATCATAGTGGCATTTTCTAAACAATACCAATCCCCCTAGTTCTGGCTGATTGGTCCACTATAATCCTTGGGCCTGAGAAATCTCTTTATTTCATCATATAAGGAATAGTCACAAGGATGACTATAAAACCTATACAAAGGCTTCACAAAGTACTCTTCAAAATGCAAGAAATTAGAATTAGCAAACCTATTGTCCCAAATAATAGTCCACAACTAAATAGGCAATGTCTTTCCCTCCTTATCAAATTGAAAAATCCTCAGCTCCTGGGGCCACAATCCTAACTCCTGTCCAAAATACAGCACCAAGTGCATCAACAATGAATAATTCCTGAGGTGCAGGATATAGGCTCCATGCTTTATTGCCATGAACCCTGCATCCAACTCTTTAAACACATGTGAAGTATAATCAAAAGATCTGGAATTATGATATTGAACATCTGCAACAATCACCATGGGTACAACTATCATATGATTTGGGACTTCCATCCCCAATACCTATCCCACTGAAAAATAAGAGTACTTTAGGTAGGGTTCGAAGAGATCCACATGAAATGGTGGTCCCTCACTGTCTTTCATCGAAGTCAGTTTTCCATGAAACCTAATTATATGCAAGGGTAACCTCCAACCCTTGTAAATGGTATCCATTCTTTTGAATTCACTATCAAGCTCCTCACTTATTATCCTTTCACTACATATTCCTTATAATTTGAAAACCTTACTTATTGCATTCTTAGATACATGTATCGATGGATTCCTTGATAAATCACATATAGCTTTATTTTTTGGATTATAATGACCAACAGATAATTTCACCAATTTGACGTCAACGAAAACATTAGGGCACACCATTTTTCCCAAATTGAGCCTCCACGGGTTACATACTAGTTCAAAATGATTTTTTCTATGGTAATGGAAATTGAACAATTCGTATCCTCTAATTGTGGTCCAAATATCTCCTGTGAACTTGACTTTGTCATCCAATTTATCTACTTCCAGCTTAAGCTGTGTGAAACATCTTGCTTTAGGTCCTGAAACAGGTAGCTGGTCTATGAAATCTTGGTTTAACTTTCTCTCGGTGCCCTCTGGTCGTGTTTCAATTTTTTGCTTTTTTTCCCTTTGGTTGACTACCCTCCCTAGGTTTTCTTCCTTTTATCTTTTCTGAACTAGTGTCTTCCATTTTCAAAATTTACAAACTTTCAGAGGATGAGGAAATTACTATTTTTTTCCTAAAAATCCAAGTTAGATGAACACCTCAATTGTTCTGCTCATTCCCCTACTCTCCTTCATTTCCAATTATGTGAAACAATGATTTCAATTGAGCTCACCTTGATTTAAAAATCTTTTATGCTTCATGGTGCCATTAATGTCTTCACTAAGACATGAATGCAACAATTTTTTTTATCTCTATATGCTTAGTTTTGTCAGTATAACACGAGGGGTCGGTAAGACTCCCCAAAATCTCCTCGACATCATTGTCTTACCAAATGAGTCTTCCTTTTGCTTTATCGGCAAGACTAGTAACACATTGATCAGTACTTTGAAATCTCACTCCGATGACCATAGTCTCTCTGATACACTTTGTTATACTCCAATTGGTAAAAAGCAACTTAGCTCGATATGACCTCACATCGTCACACCGATACCTTTTATCTTGCGAATAGGAAATGTAAACCTGCATTCTCTTGGTATATATCCTCATCGGTATGACACTTCTGATGTCTTGTCGATATATTGAAGAAATGCATATTATTATCGATGAGACCTACATCAACTTATGCCGATATTTTTAAATGTTAAAGATTTAATGCTAGATGAATTTTATGGGGCTATATAACAAAATTTAACCCAGAATTTGGTGAAAAAATTGCCATGTGAGGAAATTTTATGTTTGAAATATGAACTTCTTGGGAAACTAATAAGCATGAAGGGTTAATGAGGTTATCAAAATTTCATAGTTCCAACAGTGGCTCCGTTTGGGGATGAATGATTGTGAGATCATTGCAAGGATCCAGATCTCTGGGTGAGTAGACCAAACATTATGGATGAAAACAAGTGGAGATGAATATGATCCTAAACTACTGTACATGGAAAAAGAGAAAATAAGGGATTCTAGGATTGTGCATGTACTAGCAATTTCCTGTATCCTTCACTTCCTATACTATTGTGCAAGGAAAGTTTATGAGAAGTGTTTTCAAAATATGTCGATGCACTGGAAACCCCTGATCGTTTGTAATTTTCAAGAGAAAAATTTCTTTACAAATTTCCCATGTACATGCAACTCCTATTCTTCACCACTCATATTTCACAAATAATATGAATCTTCTCCTTGCTTGCCAACAAGAATAAAAGGTCCTAACCAAAAAGCCTCAAATTTTTCATGTTTTCCTTTTTCTTGGCACCTAGCATTCCACATCAATACCAAATCGTCCTCTTCAAATTTTCTATTTTTTGCCTTTTTGTCAAACAAATAATTCATTTGTGTTTGCAACTTTATGTTCTGGTTTTGGGCTAAACTTCTTATTTCATCAAGCTCTACTAATTGTTCCATTCTCTCTTCCATTGGTTCAGGAACCTCCATGTCTTCCTGAAGAGTAAATTTATAAATTGGTAATAGATTTTGCAAAGGCATTTTGGCTTGTGTTCCATATACTATTTCATATGGGGATTTTCCAATTTCCTTTTTCATAGTGATCCTATCAACCCATATAACTAATTTCAATTTGGAATCCCATATCTTTTTGTTTCCACCCAACATTCCCCTAATGATTTTTAGAAGGATTTTGTTGCTAGATTCTGCCTGACCATTAGCTTGTGGGTGGTAAGGAGCAAAATAAGAGATAGAAATACCATGTATACTGCAAAAGGCTTTAAAATCATCTGATCTGAAACACATCCCATTGTCTGTGATCAATCTTAGTGGCATACCAAACCTAGTAATAATGTTTTCCATCAAAACATATATCACAACTTGACTTGTCGCCTGTTTGGTTGGGATTGCTTCTACCCATTTGGTAAAGTAATCAATGGCTACTAGTATCCATTTGTGTCCTCCACTTGATATCTCTTATATCTCCCCAATAAATTAAACCTCCCATTGATGAAAGGGGCTTTAACTTGCATAGGTCTAAGTGGTAAAGCTCCCTGATATTTCATTTTTCTTGAAAGTTTTTGGCATGCTTCACATTTCCTTACATATGAAAATGAATCATTAAATTTTTTTGGCCAATAATAACCTACCTTGAGGATTTTATGTGCAGTTTTCTTTATAGAATAATGGCCTCCACAGACCCCCTCATGCATTTCTTTCAGAACATGATCAGCTTGTCACTCATCTAAACATAACAACAACATTCCATCTCTATTTTTCCAAAATGAATCACCCTCTATGAATACATATTTAGGGGTTTGTAGTTTCAAAGTTCTTTTCTGGTTATAATTGAATCCTTCAGGGCACTTTGTGTTTCTGAGGTAATGCATGATGTTTGTGTAATAGGGTGTATGCTCAATACTTGGAATTGCATTTCCTTCTTCTTCTACATTGCAAATTTGATTTGCCTCAATGTTTACTTCTACCATTAACTTGGCCAATCCTTGACCTCTTATCAATTTAGTAATCTGTATTTCCATATCAAATTCCTAAATTTTATTAGTCCACTTGCACCTCTTCCCTGTTACTTATGACTGTGTCAAAAAGTCCTTGATTGCTGTGTGAGGGACATAAGCAATCACTTTGGTTCCAAGAAGATATGGTCTAAAGGATTTTGTAGCTTTTACCAGTACAAAGGCTTGATTTTCCATTATGTCATACTTCAATTATGATCCCTGCAAAGGTGTAGTAAAAAAGGACATAGGTTGCTCATGACCTTCCTCAGTTTTTTGTAACATAACAACAAATATTGTGTGCAAGGAAGTGAATGAAAATATTTGGAAAGGTTTTGTGAAATCAAGAGATTTGAGGATAGGGGCTTCCTTAATGGCTCTTTTAATGGATACAAAGGCTTCCAATGCTTTTGGGGTCCATTCAAGTTTTTGTCCTTTCCTTAGCATCTTTCATATGGGTTTGACAATTTTAGCAAAGCTGGACACAAACCTCCTAACAAAATTAATCTGCCCAAAAAATGATTGGATGGCTTTTACAGTTTTAGAGATAGGGACCTTATCTATAGCCTCAACTCTCTCAGGATCTATTCTAACTCCCTCTTTTGACACAATCTATCCTAAGAGTTTTCCCTCTGTAATAGCAAAATGACATTTCTTAGGGTTCAAACTAATGCCATATTCTAAAGCATTAATGAATACTTTTTCAAGATGTTCTATATGATCTTCAGCTCTTTTTGAGTAAGCAGTAAGGTCATCTTGATACACCACCATTATAGAATTAATCAAATCTGAAAATGCTAAGTCCATAGCTCTTTGGAAGGTCGCTCCTACATTTGTGAGATAAAAAGGCATTCTCACATATACATATGTTCCCCATGGAGTTATGAAGGTTCTTTTCTACTACTCAGATTCCCCGAATTTAACCTGATTATAACCAGAAAAGCCATCCATCATAGACAACAACTCACACCTATTTACTTTATGCAATATAGCTTCCATGTTAGGCAGAGAGTAGTTATCCTTGAGGGATGCTACATTTAGATTTTTGAAATCCACACACAGTCTGATATCTCCATTTTTCTTCTTAACAGGAACAAGGTTTGATTCCCATGTTGAATGCCTCATAGGTTTAATGATACCTCCATCTCTAAGTATGGCTAATTCTTCTTGAATTTTGGGTTCCAATGTGGGGTTAATAGGCCTTTTTTTCTGTCTAAATGGTTTGGCATATGTTTTCAACAGAATTTCATGCTGAAATAAATCCTCCCTATATGCCTTGAGGTCCTCATAAGACCATACGAACACATTTTTATATTTTCTTAACAATAAAATCAGCATTCTTCGGACAGTCGAGCTTATCTTCTTCCCAATATATACCTTCCTTGGTGACATTTCAGTCTCTAGGTTTATTTCTTCAATATCTTCCCTTTTGACTAGTGTTTGTTTCATAAGGGATCAATCACTTCCATCGTATACTCTTTCCAATGCTGCTAGCCCCTTGGGAAGTTTATTATTCTTAAGTTGTAAGACCTTCTTTCTGAATATTGTATGTTCTCCATTTATTTCTTCTACAAAGGCATTGAAATGAATTTCCTGAGCCTCATACTGGTCTATATAGTGAAGGAATTTCAAAAGATCAATGTCATCATTAAAAACCTGCCAACTATATACATTGTCAGGTACAACAGGTCTTGCTTTGAACTCAACTTGGGATATTCCTGCTAGAGTGATGTCATCTTGTTTTAGTGCTACATTTGCTAGGAAGTCTGCAATTATAGTTTTTGATCTATCCACCCAATCAATGGAGAAAGCATCAAATAGTTCAATTGTATCCCATATTGTGTTCCTGTATTGTTTTAGCCTTTTATTTTTTGCTACATATTTCAATCTGATCTAAGACACAACCAGCTCCGAGTCTCCAAAAATTGTTAATAGTTTAATCTTGTGTTTAACAACTAAATTCAATTCGGTCAACAAATCTTCATATTCCGCCACATTGTTTGTACATTAAAATGCTAACAAAAATGAATATTTGAAAGTTGAATCATCAGGCGATATAAAAACTACCCCAGCTCCATTACCTTCTTGGCTGCATGCTCCATCGAAGTACATTTTCCATATCCCTTGTTGATTTTTAGAAATATTTTTATCAATTGGATCTCTGCTTACCAACTCAAGTTGAGATAGTTCCACTCTAAAACTCCCCAAGTCAACATCACATAATCAATTAAGTGGCTCTTGAGGATCATATTCAACAATTTGATTCTTTCTAAGTTCCCTATATAATTTGACCTCTTATCCATTCACTGGTATGGTGGCATATGATAAGTCAAACTATACATTGCCTCCTACTACTGCAGTCCACTGTCTCGACAAAAGCATTCCAAACTGGGGAGGTGTGTCGGTTACGGTTATGTCAATAGTGTAAGCAGCTTGTGGGTAAGTTGATAATCTTACTTACACATTCTTCATTATTCCCACAACCGGGACATGCCTGCTATCCATGGCATAACATTTACCTCCTTCCACATCTATCCACATACCAAGCTGCTTCATCACCCCTACTGACATGATATTCATGGAGGCACCTGAGTCTATCATGCAATTTCTTACTAGTTTCTGCTTATGAGTAGAGTGGTGAAGAATGGGTCAATCTGTGGTGTGTTCATTAGGCATGCCTCTAGAATGTTTACCTCCTTTCCTTTATTATTCATTTAAGAAACTTCTTTATTTTCAAGGTTCATATTTTGACTCCCATTGGACATTAGTTGTATGGAACCTTCCCTATATTCCTTGATCTTCATCATTTCAATTAATGGGACAAACATCTTCAATTGAGATAAGGCTTCTATGAAATCAAAGGATGTACCTTTAGTTCTGATTACCATTTTAGGTTCTATCAATTCTCCTTTGTTCTCTTCTTTTTCCTTTTTGGATGTTTGATCTGGCCTTTGCTTGTCAATGATAATTTCTTTAATTTCCTCCTTAGGAGATTCCTTTTGTTCCCTTTTGTCTGGTTGTTTATCATTTGTCCCTTTTGATGTCTCATTTGATACTTTTTTAATTTCTTACAAATATCCCCCTTGGGACACCCTCATCTCTATTCACTATTCTGTTTCTCAAATGATATTTGTTTCTAGCTTCCTCCACTACTGCAATTATCAATATTTTAATCTCTTCTTCACTCGGTCTCCTTATATTGCATCTATTAGTTTGACTTGATGCAACATGGGGAATGTTCTCATTATCACTTTCTTCATGATCAGAAAAAATATTTTGCTTTGCCATGTGAATATTGTATTTTTGGTGATCAACATTATACTCATATCCTTCCTCCTCCAAAGATGCATATTCCTGCTCCAAAGAGTTAAGAGTGTGGGAAGTTAGGCAGACACTCTAGTCTTCACCACCATCATTTTCCATTGTGTCTTCTTCCGGTATTGACTAAGATGTTACACAATGTTTTGGGGAATGTGTTGCATAACAGACTGAGCACCAGGGGCTCTTATCTACCATATATGCTCCCTTCCTTTTTAATGGATCCAGTGTTTCTTTATTTCTTGGTCTATCATTTACTGGCTTCCCATCCTTCCAGTTTGTATTATAAGGCATGCCATGCATCCTTGGTCTTTCATTCCTAAATGTGTTCTCTTGTCTATTTGGGGGAGCATATTGGGGAACCCTAGGGTTTTCCCTTTTAGAAAACATCCCTGCAACTTTCCTATTATTTTTAATAGTTAATTCTATCTTTTGGGCCTCAGCCAGATTCCTAGGACCTCTATTTCTCAATTCATATCTTGTCTTGGGATAAAAGGCTTTCAAATAGATACTCAACACAGCAGGATCAGCCAACTTGGATCCCTGAGGTATTTTATTATTCAATTTAACAAACCTTTGGTTAAAATCAAAGGTTGACTTGTTTTGATGCTTTTGGATAGTCACCAACTCATGCAAGGAAAAATATGATGCACATTGATTCCCATACTATTGAAGAAACTATTCATGAAATACTTGAATGGAATAAATGGATGTTGTTGGTAGACTGTTAAACTAGTCCCTGACATCTTCAATCAGTGACATCATAAATAATCTCATATGTACATCCTCATACTACATATCCAAGTCTTGAATGATTTCCTTGAAGTTTCTAAGATGTTGTTTGGCTATAACTGCATTACTTCCTGTGAATTTAGGGACTAGGTTCCTCCAATTATTTTCCAGAGGGTAAGGGTAGATCTGAAATCCAACAAGATCAAATTGTCTAATCATGGTTGTGTATTGTGGAGGGGGATTTTGGAGATGCTAATGTTGGTATAGTGGGTTAGTATTTGCCACATATTATGGACCTTGTGGGGGTACATACTGCTATTGAGGAGGTGGCTTAATATTTTGGTGTTGTGGTGGAGCGTTTGTGTTTCTATATTGATTCCTTGGCTGGTTTCGGTGGTCTTGTGGGGAATTTGATGGCTTCATATTATTGTTCTTATGAGGGGGTGTATATTTGGGTGAATCAACCATTGATGTTTTGACCTAAGCCTTCTGTAACTTTAATTTTTCAAATTCCTTCATGGCCTAAAGCCTTTGCTCATATTCTATCCTCGACCTTTTTGTTTCTTGTCTCATACATTCCCATTATGCTTCTATCTCATTCTGGGTCATGAGTTCATGGTTTTCTTTAGATGCTACCTCATATTCAAGCCCTTCCTCAAAAAGTGCATCTCTCTGATCACATTCAAATTCTCTCCTCTTCTCAGCTTCAAATTCAGCCATGAACTTTTCATCTTTATCATGGCTTATTCAATGGAAGGGATTTCTCTTCTCTTCAGGAGTGTGAAGCTCTTTTGATGGGCTATTCTCATTTTTTAAGGCCTCATATGAGTTGTGTGTTTCCATTGGTGGTTTTGATATTCTATTTTTTGTGGCTAGATCTAGGTCATTGAATACCTTCTTGCCTTGATCATTTTTATAGGTTCGCTTACCTTTTTCATTAGGACCATCCCCTTCCTTGTACAAAGATATCCTTCCTTGCATGTTGTGAGAAACTGTGATGGTTTGAACTCTAGGTCGATTCCTTTCTGATTTGTATCTTATTGTATCAGTCTCAATACTTTTGTTCATTCAAAGTCACCACCCACTTTTTCTAAAAGTGAGAAAAGGCTTTATTATTTTACCCAAGGGAGTCAATTTTCAAATTTTAAATATGGTTTTATTTTAATGAATCTATATGGAAAGGTTGTCTACCACCATAATTTTGTCTAGTTATCCATAAATGTAAGGTTGACGCGTTTGGTGTTCACTAATGGTAGGTAGATTTGGTTGGTGGATTCAACCAAGTATTATTTGATCTGGGTCGTTCATTTTCCCAACTCGAGTCTGATCAATAGCTTGTGTTCGAGCTGGTGTTTTAGTGCGTGTTACTATTCACATGGGTGAAGTCTTTTACTGGGTGTGGTTCAAGGATCTATTCCATGAATTTATGTGATCCCCAATCAATTTGATGGGGGTCCTTGTTGCATTCAGTAATTGATGATGAGTTATTGTTGGCTATCGGAGCTAATTTGATTGGTGGCCGAGCTTCTTTGAAACCCTAGCTCTGGTTCATGTGGGCATGTTTCTATAAGTATCACACTCTAACTCATTTTTAAAGGTTAGAATTGGCTAGGTTCGGTTCAGATTAGCTGACTAATTCAGAAGACTTGTGAACAGTAGATTTAGCAATAGAATAGCATGTTAGAAGATTATAAGTTAGTTTTTTAAACTTTTGAAGCAAGTATTGTAACAGACTGGCATTGTTGTAAATGTGATGATTTAATACAAAATGCATAGATTGTGTTATGATTGGTACCTTCTCTTGCATGGTTCTTATTCTATCTTTCAAATTTCTTGGAAATGTTTGAATATATCTTAGGTTTAGTTAGTAATGTTTGTGATTTAATGCTTGGAGTGTTGTAGCAATCCCTGGTTCATACTTTGGGTAGATTCTTGATTGTGGGAATGATATGCAAGGTTAGAATGTACCTCATATTCATGTGCTTAGTTTACCTATAGATATTCATTCAGTCTTATTGAATGAATGCCTTTAGCTTAAAAATCTTTAACACCTTAGAAGATTACACTATTTTCTGCAAGATTGTAGGTATAGCCTAGGTCGAACAAAAATTAGTTTAAGGGATTGGTCCATTCCAAGTATTTCATCATTTTCATGGTTAATCTTATAAGTAGTGTTAACATTAGGACTTATGAAACCCTCATCTTTTGTTGTTTCTTTTATTATATGGTTAGAACTAAAAATTAAAACATCACCATATCTCAAAATCTAATGAGTTTAGAACTTCCAGAATTTGTGCGTAAGACCCCTTTTGATTACCAGCATTTTCACATTTTAACACTGAGTTTGTTCTACTAAATTATCATAGCCTGACACCCATGAGACCTTGGGGTTATCTCTTTGTTCATAGAGATCAACCTTTCAAGAGAGATGTTAGGTCTCAAAAACGCTGGTTTGAATGAACCACAAGAGATTGCCACACTCTCACTACGTTAATGGCCAACTAACAAGGCCAACCAATATGGTTGAACCCTCTACTCTTAAGGCTCTGCTAAACCTAGGTGGGTGCACCTATATGAGTGACACAGATTTTGAATTATGTTCCCTACTTGACCTAACTATCCACAAATGGCAATTTGATAGTGGAAAGAGATGATCCTAATTTGGTATGAATTCTATATGCAATATCAAGGTATGATTTAATATGTTCAATTAAGAGATGTCAAATGAGATGAATAAAACTAATGTAATGAAAATAAGGGAGACTAGTGCCTTATTGGATAAAACGGAGTCAAATGGAAGCCTTTGACGAGTGGTTTCTATCTAGCAAGTTCTCTAATCATTTGACATACAATTATGATTTTATAACTGGTATAAACATGTAAAGATGTAATTGATAAACCCTACTTGAGGTAGAATATCGAATCTAATTATCTAATTCTTCTTACTGATCCAAATAACATTCCCAAATTACTATAATTGATTGAAAGGAATTTAATTCTTCATTAAAGAACCCAAAAAATCAAATCACATAGAAACAAAAAATATGCATTGATAGATTGAACATATACTTGATACTTCAATTTAAACAATCAAGAAACATCAGATTGGAGACAATAAATAATTGCAGGAATCCAACAAACAATTGATACCAGAATGAAGCCATTAAATCAACAGTCTTTCATTATCTTCCTCAAAATTCATACATGCAACATAGCCTTCTTGAATACCATCATTATGAAAATATTGTGCTTACAACAGTCTATCCTATTCTAATTCTACCCCCTTCTTCTACTCTAAACAATAGAAATTTATACATTTAGTTTACGGAAGGATGTGTCCGTTCAAAAGTCTTAAGCATAAAATGCTAACAAGATTATCATTAAATAATTTCTATTAAGCCACAAATGAATTGTAGACATGTTCTTTGTATAATATTGGTGCTTATGTGTATTTGCATCTCCTAACACATCGCAGATCATGATCTCCATCATCATCATTTGTTCATTTTTATCACATACTTCATCCAACGTTATGTCTTTCACAGTGGTTGTTTTCAATATCTCTTGGAGTATTGATTCATATTCGTTCTTCCATGTAGTCATTTCTTTAAATTTTCCTTCATCATCACAAAAGTTAGTCAATCTATCTTTGGCAACTTCTATCAATCACTGCACATCCCCTTGTAATTCCCCAAAGAATTCCCTATGCTTATCCATGATACGATTATCATTTTCAATTCCTACAGCATTAGGAGTAACCTTTTTCATCTCCTAAATTCTCTCTTGGATTTTATCATCTACTCTTCTATGTTCTTTTATTGCATCCACTTATTGTGAATGTTTTCCCCAAAGTTTATTTAACCAAGTGTTTAAAATGAACTGCTTCTTTTTTATTATTGTAGTAGGTGTGTCCATTTTCCCTTCGAAGTATTCACTTGACCCTTCCCAATGGTCCCTCACCTATGAACTTTCACCTTGGGTGAGCATATTTTTTGGTCATGTTATAGCACCTACCAATTCCTTTAAACATTCATTCTCTCTCAACATTCTCTCATTATTGGTTTTGTACATTTCTCTCTCTCTGATCAATGCTTGTATTTGGGCTTTATTCAATTCTGCTATATTGATCCCAATTTCTACAGTTGCAACCGGATCAACCTCTCCATCCTTTAAAGTCATGACATGTCCAAATTCCTTTTCAGTATCAATAATAAATGACTTCTTGTGAGGGGGATTAAAATCCCAAATTATCAATATCTCTTCATCAGGATTGTATCTTGATCATGTATACACTTATGTCACTTTTTCTATACTAAGCTTGTGTGTAGCATTGTTATCTTTAAGGAAACTGTCAAAAACCAATCTGGAATTGAGATCCAACCTTTAGAAAATCATGACACCAGCCTTTTCTAACATCTCTCTCCCTTTCTCAGGGGTCATGTTTGTCATCTCTCTGTCCACCTCATCCCTTAAGTGTTTTAACAACTATTCCTCATTTCTTGGTGTGACATTGTCAATTAGTCCTCTTATTTCTTTTCCTTTTTGTTTGTATAAAAATGTTTTGAACTCTCAGGTTTTTAAAAATTCATCATCCACTATAAAAGATCTATATTCTTCATGTCTTGCATCCACATCCACAGTTTCCTCAATATTTATCTCTCTTGTAGCATAGGTGTAATCCCGATTCCTTATCCTTGATACCTTCCCGGATTGGCCTTGTGGCCTATCAACCTCCAATACTTCTTTACTAGAAGATAACAACTCAACATCTACCAATTCTTGATCATGCTTCTCAATCACCATTTTTTCTTCTTCTGCTTCCAAGTTTCTGATTATGTCATCAGATTGATAGGGCACATGCTGATACCCTCCAAAGTTTATCCTTTGTTTGGTAGAATGGATATATCCTTCTGGATCAAAGTTTTTCCTTGATGGCGCTTTTCTGAAGTTGTAATGCAATAACTTATCCAAAATAATGCAATAACTTATCCAAAATTAAATTGTAGCCCTCCTTTTATAACACAGTAAAATCACCAAAATCTAGTGTACTTGGCATAAAAGCTTGTTTCCCATAAGAACTTAAGTTCATGACACTAGAGAAATCCATTTTCCTAACAATCTCCAAGTATGCAATTCTATCTAGAATTGTTCTAGGAAAAATAAATGGTGTATTTTCAAAACCATAAACCCTAATCATAGTGGCATTTTCTAAACAATACCAATCTCCCTTGTTGTGGCTGATTGGTCCACTATAATCCTTGGGCCTGAGAAATCTCTTTATTTCATCATATAAGGAATAGTCACAAGGATGAATATAAAAAATATACAAAGGCTTCACAAAGTACTCTTCAAAATGCAAGAAATTAGAATTAGCAAACCTCTTTTCCCAAACAGGAGTCCACAACTGAACAGGAAATGGCTTGCCTTCCTTATCAAATTGAAAAATCCTTAGCTCTTGGGGCCACAATCCTAACTCCCATCCAAAAAATAGCACCAAGTGCATCAACAACGAATAATTCCTGAGGTGCAAGCTAGAGGCTCCATTCTTTATTGCCATCAACCCTGCATCGAGCTCTTTAAACACATGTGAAGAATAATCAAAAGACTTGGAATTATGATATTGAACATTTGCAACAGTCACCATGGGTACAACTATCAGATGCTCTAGGACTTCCATCCCCAATACATGTCCCACTAAAAAATAATTTTACTTTAGGTAGGGTTCGAAGAGATCCACATGATATGGTGGTCCCTCACTGTCTTCCATCGAAGTCGGTTTGCCATGACACCTAATTCTATGTAGGGGTAACCTCCATCCCTTGTAAATGGTATCCATTCTTCTGAATTCACTATCAAGCTCCTCACTTATTATCATTTTACTGCATATTCCTTCTAATTTGAAAAAATCTCTTATTGTATTCTCAGATACATGTATCAATGGATTCGCTGATAAATCACATATAGCTTTATTTTTCAGATTATAATGACTAGCCAATAATTTCACCAATTCGACATCAACGAAAACATTAGGGCACACTAGTTTTCCCAGATTGAGCCTCCATGAGTTACATACTGGTTTAATTTTTTTTTTCTATGGTAATGGAAATTGAACAATTCGTATCCTCTAATTGTGGTCCAAATATCTCCTATGAACTTGCATTTTTCATCCAATTTATCTACTTCCGCCTTAAGTTGTGTGGAACGTCTTGCTTTATGTCCTAAACCAGGGAGCTGGTATATGAGATTTTGGTTTAACTTTCTCTCGGTGCCCTCTTGTCGTGTTTCAATTATTTGATTTTTTCCCTTTGGTTGACTACCCTCACCAGGTTTTCTTCCTTTTATCTTTTTTGAACTAGTGTCTTCCATTTTCAAAATTCACAAACTTAGAGGATGAGGAACTTACTATTTTTTGCCTTAAAATCCAAGTTAGATGAATGCCTTAATTGTTCTGCTCGTTCCCCAATTGTTCTGCTCGTTCCCCTACTCTCCTTTGCTGCCAATTCTGCAAAACAATGATTTGAATTGAACTCACCTTGATTTGCAAAATATTTTATGCTTTGCGACACCATTAATGTCTTCACTGAGACATGAATGCAACAAGTTTTTTGAAATTATCATTGTCACATCAGGGATCATATCAGTGAGACATTTCAAATCTCTGGCCAATCCATCTGTTCAACATTCACCCATCCCTTAAGACGTCTTGCAGTTCCCCCGACATCACCGGTCTCCTCGATAGTTTTCCTTTTTAGTTTTTTATGTCACCATGACCTTCACCGAAGTAAACTATCACCCAAAATTAATGAGTCAGCCCAACGATTCATAACTTTACTCTGAAAGCTCTTTGTCTCACTGAAGTATTCACTTTGTAAACTTAAGTCGTCGAGACCAAGTAATTTTCCTACCGACAGAATAATATTCACCGTGATGTCTTTTAGATCTCCCCACTGAAACTTATCTCACCGATACACTTTTTCTTCGTCGAGACTACGCTCATTATCTTTTTGACAATTTTTATCTTTGTATGCTTAGTTCTGTCGGTATAACACGAGGGGTTGGTAAGACTCCCTGAACTCTCCCCAACATCATTGTCTTACCGAATGAGTCTTCCTTTTTCTTTATCAGCAAGACTAGTAATGCATCGGGTAGTACTTTGAAATCTCACTCCAATGGCCATAGTCTCTCCGATACACTTTGTTATACTCCAATCAGTAAAATGAAACTTAGCTCGATATGACCTCACATCATCACGCTGATACCTTTTGTCTTGCCGATAGGAAATGTAAACTTGCATTGTCTTGGTATATATCCTCATCAGTATGACACTTCTGATGTCTTGCTGATATATTGAAGAAATGCATATTATTATCGATGAGACCTGCATCAACTTACGCCGATATTTTCAAATGTTAAAGATTTAATGCTAGATGAATTTTATGGGGCTATATGACAAAATTTAACCTGAACTTTGGTGAAAAAATGCTATGTGAGGAAATTTTATGTTTGAAATATGACCTTCTTGGGAAACTAATAAGCATGAAGGGTTAATGAGGTTATCAAAATTTCACAGTTCCAACAAGAGATACGATAAATTTTATTATGTTTGAGTTGTTGTTGTGAAGAAACACCAAACAATAGGATTGGCGATAGAAGGAGGGCCTGAATAAGCAAGCTCGAGCATTTTATAAATGCCATTTCTCCTGAGAGGCTCAGTTTGAGAACCGGATCTATACTAGGAGAAGAAGAATATTTTCAAGAATTTCCACCTCCAACTAGGTCAAGAAGGACCAGAAGAAGGGAGGAACCATCACCCAATCTATCATTTCCACCATCCTCACTCTCATCCACTTCATCTTCATCTGATTCTAAGACTGGTTCCATTCCACAACCCCAACCAATCATCCATCAACCATTACCACCTCCACCAGTGGATTTCTTGGTGAATAACCCATCACCTCTGACATTCAACAACTACAATGTTATGCCCAAGAACCCTAAGAATTTTTGCTCTAAGTTTCACATGAATGACCCAAATAGGATAGTAGAAGAGTATATTAGGATCTTTCAGACTTGTCTAAGAGATATAGAGATTAATCATGAGGATGTTGTATGTAGAATCTTCCTTTATTCTCTAGGAGAGGAGGCCTTTTATTGGTATAAGCATTTACCTGTTGCATCCATCTCTAACTAGGCTGAGCTTGAGGCTGCATTCCTTCTAAAATTTAAGATTTTGATTAGTGCTAATGAGCTATATATGTACTTTACTGGGGTAAAAAGAGAGGTCAATGAGCTTGTAGGATCATTCAACAATAGGTTCCATCAAGCATACACTAGACTTCAAGCACCTTATGCTAGAAATGAGGACATTGCCCTAGAGTTCTACGTCAAATCCCTTGTTAGCCTTACATCCACCTTCCTTAAGTGGAGAACTAATCCCCCAACTACCTTTCTCATTGCATATACAAAGGTTGTTTAAGGTCAGTACGAACCTGAGACAACACTTGTCCAGACCTCTTCCATCTCTGGGACCAGCTGCTCACCCAAGCCAAGTCTAATCTATCAACTAGGCTCTGAACAATCACATGCCTATCATGAATCCTATTCGAAAGTTGCCTCTGGTCCCTTACCCAGGTCATCTAATAAATCAGGTCCCTCCATTCACAGTCACAAGATAGTTTCCCTACATATTTGTAGAACTCAAAAGTTTTGAATCAGTCTACTGGTTCTAGAGGAGTGTTAGGATACTCCCCAAACACTGTGAATCTAGCCCCTTACAAAAATCCTGATAAAGAAAGGTTAGAGGAGCTAACTGAGAAAGTGAAGAAGTTGAATATGGAGGTAACCTACTTGAGGAACCAGAACAATCAACTCCAAGCTAATCAAAAGAGCATGCAATCAAGTTATAATAGAGGGAAACACTATGATAGAAATCAAAAATTTGAAAGAGGACAAGGTTCTGGTCAGAACTTTGATAGAAGTCAACAAGGTGGATGAGGATTTGAGAGAAGAAAACCACCTAGGCAGAATAGGCCATGGAACACTGGGCATAAAAATTGAGGAGTCCCCACTCCACTAGAGCAACCTTCCAATCCAGAGAAACCTCTAGGTGGTGTGTACTTGGCAGAAGCTGCTTTGTCTGGATGCTGCAGGCTTCATAAGACAAGTCAACACTCTGATCTTGATTGCCCTGAATTTCAAACTACTACTTCGATTTTTCAATATGAAGTCAAAAACAACTCCACCGACCAAGAATTGGTACCCTCAAACCCCTATGATTCCCCAATTTTGGTGTTGAATCATTCTCCTTTCCTGAGGGATGACGAGAATGAATCAGAAGATGAATCAAGTAGCCAAAATGGGGAGGCTGAACAAGTGCTCAATGAAGATGAAATCTCTTAGATATTTGATGAAGAAACTAAGAATGACAATGGTCCATTGGATGAAGGAGAGGCTGATGTTGAAGAAGTGTAGATGTTTTAGCAACTTGTCAGAAAGTATGATATGAGGAGCAAGCCCCATAGGAATCCACAACCTGGAGGATCATTTACTACATCTACCCCTCCACACAATTTTTCTACTCCACCAGATCCACATGCCAATAAAAATCCATCTTACCCTCAGGTGCCAACATAATAGCTCTCAAAAGAAGGACAACCAAATGTTTCCAAAGGAAGCAATGTTGATGCAGCAAAGGATAAGAAGATTGTTCATACCAAAGAGCTCCACACCGACATGAATGTGGAACATTTGAGAGAATATGTCATTGAGGAACTCAGAAAATTAAAGGTGAGTCTTTCTACTTTTGAGTTATTAAGAGTTCCTGAAATCAGAAATGTAGTCCTAGGGTCCTTTAATTCGAGTATAGCAACACTAGGGATAGCAACCAATGAGGCAATTGCAAGGCCTCCTAGTTCACAAAAACCCAAAGGTCCTAGTCAATCACAACCTAGGGATAGGGGTAAAGAAAAATATAAGGGTTAGGTTGCACAAGCTAATTCATAGTTGAATTCATTCCAAGGAAAAATGGAAACCCCTCCTTTTCTTATTTCTATTCATATATTTGGTAAAAATCTGCACAATTTCTTATTGGATTCAGGGGCATCCACAAATTTTATGCCATTTTTTGTCTGTAGGGCTCCTAGTATTACCCCTAAAACCTCTCAAAAGAAGGTCACCCAATTGGACAAAACAAAGGTGAATATTGTAGGAGAACTAAACATGATTCCCATGCAAGTTGCCGCAGATCTTAGAGTGCAACAAGTACTTAATATTTAGGTAGTTGACATTCCTAACACTTATGGTTTGATCTTGGGTAGAGATTTCACCAAGGCAATAAATGGATACACATCCAGAGATTATTCTCACATGTGGCTCCCCTGGAAAGGAGTCCCAAATCAGATCAGAATTAAGAGAGAACCTAGAATGAAGTATGTCATTATTGAGTATAAAAATACTTCAAATGCGATACTAGTATCAGAAGTCAGCATGGGGAACTACGTCCTAACCTCCCCTATTTCGGACACAAAATAAATATTGGTGTTGCTGGTCTCTTTTGGTGAATCCACATCAGAAGCCAACAACTCCAAGGTGTAATTTTAACAAATGAAAGAACCTAGTGATCAGGTAGAAAGACAACGTATTTTGCTGGATAACTTCCAGGATTTTATCCAGAAATTTATAGAAGATCAAATTTGGCTGGGTAGAAATATGAAATTCAAAGAATTGCTTCTTACAAATTGATGCATATTCCATGATGCTCCTCATTCTGAACTAGAATGTAGCTTGTGTCAAACTATAGTAGAAAAGCTACAAAGGCACATGAACACAACCCCAACTGTTGAGTCAAACATACAGAGCATTAAAAATAGTCAAAAGGGGAAGGACCCAAAACCTCCTGAAGAACCTCTAGGTGGCAATAAGGACAAGGGTATCTCAAGAAAAGAAAGAGGTAATGACTGTTGGACATTAAGGTTTGATGGATCCAAATCCAAGCAAGGTACCGAAGCAGTGGTGGAGCTGATCAGTCCTAAAGGTAAAACATACTTAGTTGCTCATAGACTCCAATTCCAGTGCACTAACAATGTAGTTGAGTATGAAGCTTTAGTTCATGGGCTATTAATGGCATTAAGAAAGAAAGTTAGAATTCTACAGGTGTTTGGAGATTCTGAGCTAGTGGTCAGACAAGTGAGAAAACAATACTCATGTCATGACAGAAGGATGGGAAATTATAGACACAGAATATGGGATGTTATTGAAGGATTTGATGCCTTCAACATTTAGTTGATACCTTGGAGTAAGAATCGGACTACTGATTCTCTGGCACAAGAAACAAGTACATTGCAGCCCTTATCACTTTTGGGCTTAAATAATTTCATTGTGGAACTTGTTCTAGTGCCCTAGATGCCTGACAATGTGACCAATTTTTAGGTCTTTGAAGATGATAGGCATATTCTTGATTTTATCACTACTTGTGATGTGTTTGCTTCTCAATTAATTGATGATGTTGAACCGCAAGAGGCTTAAATCAACCTAGAAGGAGTCCTCAATTTGAAGACTAAGACCATCTTGAGAGGCATGGTGCAATTGGAAATGATCTTTGATTTGGATAGGATAAGAGATCAAGAGCAGAAAATGAAAAGGGAGTTCCTCAATTGTTAGTGTGAAACATACAATATGGGGACCCACAGTGATGTCAGGAATGTCTTTATTGGTAAGGTGTGCACTCTAGAGGAAAGGAAAGGAATTATTGATGCCTTGCACACATATAAGGATGTGATAGCCTAGAGTTATGATGACTTAAGGACATATGACACTTTGATCATTACACATACTATCCCCCTCAAGTCAAATGTTAAGCCATTCAGGCAAAGACATAGACCAATAAATGCTTTGTTGGAGCCCATTATTTAGAAGGAAGTGCAGAAGCTACTCTCAACACAAATCATATTCGCAGTAAGACATTCAACATGGGTTGCAAACTTGGTCTCGATTAGGAAGAAAAATGGAGAAATCAGACTATGTGTTGATTTCAGGAACCTGAATAGAGCATAAAAAAAGGATAATTATCCAGTCCCTTCACTAGATGAGGTGCTTTAGGTTTTCAATGGATCTCAGATGATATCCTTTATGGATGGGTAATCTGGGTACAATCAGGTCATGGTCCAATATGAAGATAGGCACAAGACTACCTTCACTACAAAATAGGGAACCTTTGCTTATCGAAGAATTCCCTTTGGATTAATCAATGTTGGAGCTACATTCCAAGGAGCTATGGATATTGCCTTCAAGGACATAATTGGCAAGTGCATAATCATCTACATGGATGATTTGATAGTCTTTTCTAAGAAGAGAAGTGATCATGTTGCAGATTTATGCAAAGTATTTCAGAAGTGCAGGGAATTTGGTATTTCACTTAATCAAAAGAAGTGCATCTTTGGGGTCACCAAGGGAAATTTGTTAGGACATGTTATTTCAGAATAAATTATTGCCATTGATCCTGAATGAGTGGAAGCTATACTAAAAATTCACCCCCCTGCAAGCAAGAAAGAACTGAAATCATTCTTTGGAAAGATTAACTTTGTCAACAAATTTATCACTGGATTTGTAGAAATAGTCAAGCCATTGAATGCCATGTTGAAGCAAGAAGCAAAGATTGAATGGAATACAGAGGCTAAGGAAGCATTTGTAGAAATTAAGAGAGTTATTGTTCAGGCCCCTATTTTGGTAAGTCCTGATTATGCTAAGCCATTCTACATCTATTCATTTGCTTCTGATCACTCCTGTGCATGCTTGTTGACACAAAAGTCTGATCAAGGTAATGAATATCCCATAGCATTCATGAGTGCACTTTTGAAAGATGCCGAACTGAGGTATCCTAATGTTGAAAAGTAGGCTTGTGCCTTGATCTGAACTATGAAGAAGTTTAGGCATTATATACTGAGAAACAAGGTCTTTTCTATAGTCCCTGATCCTATAGTCAAGTTGTTGTTGATACAAAATGAGTTGGGTGAATGCAGAGCCAAGTGGGTAACTATGTTACAAGAATATGATATTAAAATTCAACCCATGAAGTTGGTAAGAGGGCAGGGATTGACCAAGACAATGGCAGAAATGGGTCCTGACCTTGTAGCCCAACATTATAATCTTGAGGATGTTTCCCCAAGGGATGGGTATGAATACATTATCTACTACTTGTTGAATCAGCAGTGTCTTAGACACCTTAATTTAGTACAAAGGAGAGATCTACATTTTAAGAGTGGCAGTTTTATGATGAAGCGAGTTGTCCTATACAAGAGAAATCATGAAGGTGTCTACTTGAGATGCCTAGGGAAGGAAGAGGCAGGGAGAGTAATGACTGAATTTCATGATAAATATGGCACAGGCCATGGTTCAACACCTTCCACTATAAATCAGATTTTGAGGGCAGACTATTATCGGCCTACCTTGTTCAAGGACACACATCACCATGTGAGAACTTGCCATGTGTGTCAAACTGCATCAAGCAGGGAGAGGTGTGCAACTCTTCCACTTCGGCCTATCATAGAGGTAAAACCATTTGCACAATGGGGAATGGACTTCATATGTCCAATCAACCCATCTTCATCTATAGGCCATAGGTATATTCTTACAATAATTGATTATTTTACTAGGTGTACTAAAGCTCTTTCTTACAAGAAATGCACTTCTGAAGTGGTGATCAATTTCATGGAATTGGGTATTATCAATCTCTTTGGTTTTCTATTGGTTGTAGTTTGTGATAATGGGCTTGCATTTGCATCATTAAAGTTTTTGAACTGGGCTTATGACCATGGAATTGGCATAAAATTTGAATCTAATTACTATCCATAGGGGAATGGTTTGGTTGAGTCTTCCAATAAGAACCTTTTGACAGTCATCTAGAAACTACTAGAAAAGAACCCCAAGGATTGGCATACCTAACTCAAATTTTCTCTCTGGGTAGACCGCACTAGACATAAGACATCCTTAGGAAACTCTCCTTATCACTTAGTGTATGGCTTGGAACCTATCTTTCCCATCCAACTGAAGATCCCCACCCTGCAATTCATCAATGAATATTATTATGGAGAGGATAAGCATGAAGCTTGCTTAACTGAATTGTTGCACCTTGAGGAGAGAAGAGATGAATCCCTAGAAAAATTTGCCAAACATCAGGGTATAGTGAAAATATGGTTTGATAGGAGAGCCAAAGTGAAAGCATTTAGAATCTCTGAATTTTTTCTTTACTAGGATAAAGCCCATGAAAAAAGGGGGAGCATGGAAAATTTGAAAAACTTTGGCTTGGCCCTTATAAGATTGCAGAGATTCTGGGAGATAATGCCTTCTATTTGAAAACCCTCACTGGAGGAGATATCCCACTGCCTATCAATGGGCAGTATTTGAAGCATTATTTTTAGTCTTGAGTTGTTCTTAGCTTTGTCCTTATACATAAGTAGATTAGGTTTCCTTTCTATTGTTTTGCTTGTTGCTTTTGGTTTGGGTTTCCTTTGGTTTTGCTCTATTTTTCTTGTTGCTCTGCTGGTTTTGGTCTTCTTGGGTTGGTTTTCCCTGCTTCTCTGTCGATTGCTTTGGGGTTGTCCTACTTTCCTCTGGACTTGTTGCATCTGTACAATCGACTGGTAGTCTAGGTTTTCTTTGGGATTTATTTTACAAATTCTTATCATCTTTTTGGAGTCATTCAAACTAGTAAATTTCCTTCATCTGATGTTGCATGGGATGGGAGTTAGTGTCACTTGATAAAGTTAAATTCTGGAATATATTTGGGTCTTATATCTTTGCAAAAATCTTAAGAATTCCAAGGTTGCATATGGTCTTTAGGAGGTCTCACTGGGTGAAAAATCTTAAATTTTTCTCTAGTGCCATTGTGGTTCTCATCCTTGAGTGTGGGCTTCATTTCTTGCAAGGTGAAGAGTAAAGCTTTAAAAGAAAATCTCAAAAGAGAATATCAAAAGAAAAGAAAATATTGAAAATCAAATGAAATTTTCACCTTTTTAAGGGTATCCTAGTATCCCTATTGGGGCTATGGACGCATTGCTGGTAGTGGAGCTATGCTAGGGAGGGTCACAATGATAACCTTACCGAGGCTATGAACTTCTGACTGGTAGTTATGCTCTATCTAGGTTGCTTTTGGAGTTAGAATCCTTAGGTAGCCTTGTCAGACTAATTTTGGTCCTTGTTGCAACTTAGGAAAGGGAAATGAATGCATATACACACACTTTGACCTTGGTACAGGAAAGGTTGGCTTGTTAGTGATTTCAGAAAACTTGATACTTGGAGTGAAACCATATATTCTAAGTTCTTGATGCCAGTTTGTCATTGAACCACTCTAGAGCATTTCCCCAATGGAGTCACTATTTATTGTGCGATTTTGCACACATGTCCCACTGAAAGTGGGGACTCTCTCTTAGCCTGCCCTTTTGGCCTGTTTCTGTGGTTTGCCCCCTCTTTTGAGCTTATCTTTGAAAATCTTGGGGTTTTTCTCTTTGGTGCTTGCCCTGGTTGTGGGTGCCTTTGTGTTGAGTTCCTAGTGGTTTTGGGGTCTTGCGGATGTCCTCTTTGGGATGGTCTTCTTTTGCCTTCTATTTTTCCCCTTGGTGTTTTTGTTTGGGTCCTAAGGGTTTGTTTTCCCCCTTAGGTTTTCCTTGTTTTCCATGTTTCTTTTGTTCTACCAGAGGAAAAACCGAGATGGGACTTAACTTCAAACTTTGGCTAAGTTCTCGGTTTTGTTTCGGTTCTGGTTCCCCATCTTTTTTTCTTTCTTTTGCATTTTGTTTGTTTTTGTCCTAAGGGTCGCTTTCCTCCCTTAGGTTTTCTTTGCTTCACATTTTCCTTCATTTTTTGGAGGTAGAGCTGGGATGGGATGTAGCTTTGAACTTTCACAAAGTTCACGGTTCTATTCCCCTTCTCATTCTGTCTTTTCCCCCCGCCTTCTCGTTTTCTTCATTGCTTTGCCCATTTTTGGCCTAAGGGTTGGTTTCTGCCCTTACATTTTTCTTGGTTTTCTTTTCTATCATATTTTTAGAGGTGGGACCGATATGGGACTGAATTGTGAACTTTGGCTAAGTTCATGGTTCGATTTTCGTTCCCATTCCGGCTACGCTTCACATTTCTTTGTCGTTTCGCTATGTTCGAATTTCGAGTTGATTACTTTCCTCTTCACTCATGTTCCACCTCCTCTTCCACCAGTGTTGGTTTTGATTCCTCCTCCGCCTATTTCCCTTTGGTTCCTATTTTGGTTCTCGTTCTACCTCTACTTCCTTCGAGGTTGGTTTTGTTTTCCTCTCCATTCCTGTTCACGTTCTGTCTTTGCCTTCACCTATCTTTGGTTCCGCTTCCGCCTTGGTTTGTGCATGATTTTCTTGCCTTAGGAACTCTAATGGACTTGCTTGGATTTTGGTTAAGTATTGAGCATTAATGGTGGCCCATTTGATTGCAAGTCGGATCAAGCTAGGGTTGTTGGGTGTACTTTGAGGATTTGGCATGATTTGCGGGTGCAGTCAAGTGCACTTTGCGGTTGTTGTTAGATGAAACCCATCCTTGCATGCAAGGTCGACACGTTGAGTGTTCATTAATGGTAGGCAGATTTCATTGGTGGATTCAACATAGTATTGTTCAATTTGGGTCGTTCGTTTGCCTAGCTCGGGTCTAATCAATGGCTTGTTTTTGAGCTAGTATTTTTGTGCGCGTAGGTGAAGTCTTTTGGTGGGTGTGGGTCAAGCATTTCTTCCCTCACTTTGTGTGATCCCAGATCAATCTGATGGGGGTCCTTGCTACATTTAGTACTTGATGGTGAGTTATTGCTGGTTGTCAGGGCCGATTTGATTGGTGGCCGAGCTTCTTTGAAACCCTAGCTCTAGTTCACATGGGTGTGTTTCTATAAGTATGGCATTCTGCCTCATTTGTAAAGGTTTGAATTGGCTATGTTTGGTTCAGATTAGCTGACTAACTCAGAAGACTTGTAAACGATAGATTTAGCGATATAATAGCATGTTAGAAGATTAGAAGTTAGTTTTTTTTATATTTCAAGCAAGTGTTGTAATAGACTAGAATTGTTGCAAATGTGATGATTTAATATAAAATGCAAACATTGTGTTATGATTGGTGCCTTCTCTTGCATTGAATAATATTTCATGGTTCTTGTTCTATCTTTCAAATCACTTGAAAATGTTTGAATATATCTTAGGTTTAGTTAGTAATGTTTGTGATTTAATGCTTGGAGTGTTGTAGCAATCCATAGTTCATACTTTGGGCAACTTCTTGATTGTGGGAATGTTGTGCAAGTTCAACCTTTACCTCATATTCATGTGCTTAGTTCAACTGTAGATATTCATTTAGTCTTATTGAATGAATGCCTACAGCCTAAAACTCTTTAACACCTTAGAAGATTGCATTTTTTTTGTAAGATTGCAGGTATAGCCTAGTTCAAACATAAATTAGTTTAAGGGATTGGTCCATTCCAAGTATTTCATCATTTGCATGGTTAATCTTAGAAGTAGTGTTAACATTAGGACTTCTGAAACCCTCATATTTTGTTGTTTCTTTTATTATATAGTTTAAAGTAGAAATTAAAACATCACCATATCTCAAAATCTAATGAGTTTAGAGCTTCCAAAATTTGTGCGTAAGACCCCTTGTGATTACCAACATTTTCACATTTTATCACTGAGTTTTTCTACTGCATTATCATAACCTGACACATGTGAGACCTTGGGTTTATGTCTTTATTCATAGAGACCAACCTTTGAAGAGAGATAGGATAAATTTTATTTTTTGTGAGTTGTTTTTGTGCAGAAACACCAAACAACAATATCCGCATGGGGGTTTCATAAGAAGTTACAGATTTACCACCATTTTTAGCATACCCATGTTGGGTTTTTTACATAAATTACAAGATGTGTGGTTTTTATTCAAAATGAAAGTACCCAAATGGCGGTTTTCATGTTACAAGAATAAGGGCACCAGAATATACAACAATGAACTTTTACACTCTCCAAAATAATGAAAAAACAGACATAAAATGTGTGGTCGTAAAGCTTTATGAACCTACAAAAATAATACAGAATATATGAAGCCATCATGGGTCGTGCCTATAAAGAATACAAAAGGAATAATGAAGAGTGGAGGATTTACCATTTCATGACTATGGAGGAGAGCACACTAACCACGGCCAAGATCATTAGAGCTCTCAACTTCAAGCTTGAGCTCACTCATGGCGCGACCAAGGAGAGTTTAGACAAAATAAAGGAGATAAAGGAGCAAAAAAATCAAAAAATGATACATGTAAAGGTCACGGCCTTGCTGGCTTCTTGCCTTTCAAAATACAAATGGAGCCACGAAAACCATGAGAAGAAACTTACCACGAGTTGCAGTGAGGAGAATTGAAAATCTGAAGACAAGTTTGAAGTTCTCAAAGCTTTCTAAGTTGCAAATCAAGTTCATGCATGGTGTTGCCATTTCTCCCAGGCATAGTCAAAATTTGAAAAGTTACAAAGGGGAAATGAGTTGGATTTTAGGGTTTGTCTTCTTTTTGCTCATACATGCCCTAATTCAAACTTAGGGACTATGTTTACATTTTAAATTAATGCCTTAAGTTTATTGCCATGGTCTCACATTCCCTAGGTCAAGGTTTTTTCTAAGGTCCTCATGTATTTCTATTTATGTAAGTCTTAGTCTTGTGTTGATAGAGTATTTCATAATCTTAAGACTTTAGGTTTTCTAGGAGCTGTCAAAATGTCAATCATATGCCTTAGTAAAAAATAGAAAATTGAGAGTAGTTATGTGCATTAGGTTATTTAATTGGTTTTGAGGAAAATCAATTAAATTATAAATATTAAAATTTACTCATGCCTTGATTTGAATCCATACTTTAGGCATCTAATTTGTAATTGATTTTATATAAATCAATAGGTCTTGGAAGGATATTATTTTAAATTAAAATTCAAGATTTAGCCATTTATTTTTTCAATTGATTTTTGAAGAAACTCAATTAAAATATGTAATAAAGAGGGCTTATTTTTTTTTATGATTTTTTATAAGAAAAAAACAAACTTTGTATTGGAGAAGTAAGGTTAATATTTTGCAAAATTTTCCATCTTTATTTGAAAAATAAAAACAATTGTAAAAGTTTGCAAACCTTGTAAAGCAAGAATAAAACAATGCTTTATAAATTGTTTTATTTCTTTCCTATTTTTAGCAGATTGATATTAACTTTTCTTCTAGTCGGATTTGAGCTTCATGGTGAAAAGATGAGTTGTTTTATTTTCTTTGAAAGAAGATTTTGCCTATTTTTATAGGCCTCATGGCATGCACACGTAAAAAGTGTGTTTTTCCACTTTCATGCAACATTTTGGAGTAGTTCTAGATGCCTTTCCTGGAGCTTTTTATTTGAGCTCGGATTAGGGTTTTGAGGGATATATATTTTAGGAAAACTTAGGGTTTTTGGTTCAAATTGTAGTTTATTGTTTTGACACATTTTTGAGCTTGTAAAATTCTTTGTACTCAGTTTAATATTTTGGCATACTCATACAGTTGAATAAAACAACATTCCTTCTTCTCTTTTTTGTGTCTACTTGTAGTTTTAGTTTGATGCTATGTTGTGATTTCTGTTTACAGAATCCTTGTTATGTCCTAAGACTATAATTTTGATGCAGAAAAGTCCAAAGATATAGGTTGCATGTTGTATTTGAAATCAAATCTTCATGAAAATCATTTATGTGTAATTGTTCATGAGAGGTTGTGAGATTTTGTTGCTTTCTGGAAGCTATTTGTGAGGAAGAAACCAAAGTCATCATAAGCTTATTATCAAGTTCTGAAAATCATTTTTAGTCATAGATTTTAATTTTAGTTATCATCTATCCCTTTTCCAAAAATATTTTTAGAATAGGATCATCATATAGAGAACCAACTCACTCTGGAGATTCTCTTTTCATATAGATTACCCACATCTGGAAAGAGTTTCCATGTTTCAATAGATAGTCTGATTTTTTGCAAATCTGACAAAGGGTGCGTATCTTATTGCTAAGAAGTATAGTAGTATACGCTTTTGAGGTTCCTAAATTTCAGAATGAATGGAAGTAAATGCACATACTGATCCTATATGGATTTATAGGATGCACTCTTTTTCCCTTCAAATTGGTATTTTTGATGCTTAAAACCATAAGTTCTAGGAAAGAAACATCCTATGGGAAGTTTTAGAAATGTGGGACCTAATTTTTTTGTCTATGAAATAACCTCCAAAAATTTCTCTCTTCAATTGTTTTAAGGAAAAGGGAAGATGAAAGTAGGAAACACTAAATAAAAACTAACAAAGGCCATATGCCAAGAAAAAAATTTAATAGCTACTACTAATTTTCATATAGAGATGAAAACCTTCCAAATATCATAGATAATTTAAGATCACTTTCATGATTTAAGTTCTATAACATTTATGAAAGCTTATTCTATATTAGAATGGAATAAAAAACAATAGACAACCATGAATCTCATACAATTTGACACAAAACACTATGACCTCTTCATTTTTGGGTGGAGAAAAATTACAGAGGCTCAAGGAACAATACAAAGTATTCAATGCTTCTCACAAGGGGCACCTACTAATGTCTTTGAAATGAAAACTATAAATTGCTGCTATATCTATTCCAAAATTGAAATATTATAACTTGTTCCCTCTTGAGAAAAGTTAACAAAAACTTCTCCAATCTATTCTCTCCTCGAGAGCCCTTTTTAAAGATAACATCCCATAATATATGTGTGTCACCGCTCTGCATGGTTGGAAATTTTGAGGCCAATAAAACATGACACCTCAAACTTCCTATAGGCAAGATTTCATAGCATGACCAAAAGTTACTACAAAATCAGATAGCCACCTAGAAGTAATTGGATCCCTTATAGCATTGAAGACAACATATGGGAGGTGATTCCTTTAAAATTGCCTCTTTAGGTGATATGAACTCTCTCACATTCTCTACCTGATAAGCCCATATAGTAGGTATACCCGGTGGTTGAGAGCCCAATATTAAAATACAACTCAAGTTGCCATACTTTATCTTATCCTTCCATGGCTTTCACTTGTTCTCTGGTGCATTGCTTTAGTAACATAATTAGATCCTTGAAATGTTTTGGTGCATGTATCTGATCTACAAATCCTAGGTATGTTGCTACATTAATTCTTAATAATCACTAGATTCTGACATGTGCTCTACTTAGACTTTCATGGCAGATTGACCAATGGCACATTATTTTCTTAGAACAAAGATACCCTCACTCTTCAAAGAGCACAAGGATGCCACATTAAATTAGTTGCTCATCTCTTTTGAATTGCCTATACTCAAGGAATTGACACCACCAATGCCATCATGTGGCCCCACATCACTATCCCAATAGATAATCAAACACTACTAGTAGTGGATGAGTGTGAGGGTTCCACATGTCTACAACTAGGAAGCCCATAGATAAAGTGATCCTTGCCAAAGCCGCATAATAAAAGAAAAGGTCAAAGTTGGATGCTAGCTTTTAGTCATGTTCAACTCAAGGGTAAGTGCATGGATCTGTGACACAATTTTGGCTCTTAAGATGCCACTTTTTTTTTTAAATCAGAAAAATCTAATTTGCACAAGAAAATGAAGATAGTTACACTCAAAATTTCAAGATGCAGCAACAAAAAGAGTTGAAGTGCTCCGAGTCTAGTTTCTAGGATAATAATTCTTTTTGAAATTAATGAAGATTAAGGATCTCAAAAAGGGGGCAAAAAAAGGCCTTTTTTATTATAAAAATAGCACTTGAGGGCTCCCCCCTTTTCATTAACTTTTTTTAGAATTTCAAAAATTTTAATAGTGAGAAATTAGCTAACACCATTTAGTTTATCCTCATTCTTTTGGATTATTTTTTTAATGAATATATAATATTTTATGAATTTTGAAAGTGGACACTTGTTGAAATGCTGAAATTTGAGTGTGCTCCCTCCTATTTTTTTTGAAAACTAATCAAATCTTAATTTATTTGTTTCATCATGTGTTGAATGGAGTCTAGTTTTAAAAAATGTAATTTGTTTCATGTTTCAATGAACGAGTAAAAATCTATCCTAAAAATAGCACATGTTGGTTTTTAACCAAAAACTAAGGCATTTACAATAGAATTTATGGATCAAAACCTTAACTGAATCAAAACAAGAAAAGAATTAAATATTTAGATAGCCAATAGAGAGGTTAATGCCATCATGGTTCTTTTATAAAATTGCATTGAAATACGTGCAAATGTAACAGTGAGCACAAATGAAAATATGAGGAAATTTGGTAAATCATGTCAATTCACTCATCCAAAGTAGGTCATTTGGCGAGTTCCAAATTTGTCGCTCACCAAATTTTCCATGTTCCAAATGTGATTTGTCATTTGGTGAGCGCTAAATTTGGCACTCTCCAAATGACCTGCTTTGAACAAAATCTAACTCTTCCTTCTCTTTGGTCGACCCCTTTGATAATGTTGAGAGTGCAAGGTTTATGATCATAGATGGATAGTTGATGTTTTTCCTTTCATACGCTCTATGCATCCTGACCCTAATTGGATAAATCTTTATCCCTCTAATTTATCTCTCTCTCAGGTCTTAATCCCTCCCACACTACCTAGACTACTCTCTCTCACTCCAGTCCCCTCTCTTAGTTCTCATTCCCTCCCACCCTACCTAGATAAATATATCTCACTTTGACCCCCTTTCTCACACACTCTCTCTCTCCTCTGGTATAGATGGTTTAAGGGTTAAGGGTAGAGGGTTTACGGTTTAGGTTTTCAAGTTTACAATTTAAGGGTAGAGGGTTTAAGGGTTAAGGGTAGAGGGTATATGGTTGAGGGTTTTAGGGTTTTAGGGTTTTAAGGTTGAGGGTTGAGGGTAGAGAGAGAGAGGAGGCTTGAGGGTTAAGGGTAGAGGGTAGATATTTTAAGGGTTTGGGGTTTAAGGGTTAAGGGTAGAGGGTTTAGTGTTTAGGGTTTAGGGTAGAGGGTTTAAGGGGTTAGGTTTCAATTTTATAGGCTAGAGGGTTGAGGGTTGAGGGTTTTAGGGATTAAGGTTTGAGGGTTGAGGGTAGAGGGTTGAGGGTAGAGAGAGAGGGTTGAGGGTTGAGGGTTTAGGGTTTAGGGTTTAGGGTTGAGGGTTAAGGGTAGAGTGTAGAGGGTAGAGGGTTGAGGGTACAAAGAGAGAGAGAGATAGAGGGTTGAGGGTTAATGTTGAGTGTAGAGGGTATAGGGTTAAGGGTAGAGGGTATACAGTTTAAGGGTTAAGGGTAGAGGGTTTAGGGTTTAGGGATTAGGGTTTATGGTTTAAGAGTAGAGGGTGTAGGGTTGAGAGAGAGAAAGGTTTAGGGTTTAGGGTTGAGGGTAGAGGTTAGACGGTTAAGGATAGAGTGTAGAGGGTTTAAGGGTTTAGGCTTGTAGACACTAAAAATGTCATGATCAATATCATGCACTCGAAACAAGTTTACTAACATAATTTCCTCTTAAACCCATCCACTTTTTGCTTAATTTATTAAATTATTCTAGCTATTTAATTAATTATGTCATTTTCATGTATTAACCTTATTCATCAAATTGGGTTAATTCACCCCCCTTCACTCTAACATTTCATCTAATTAAACTAAATAAATCAAATTATTTAATTTAATTCCCTAAGTCTTCTAGTTTAATAAAATAACCCTAATTTATTTAATTAAATGTCACTCTCAGCTTTCCCCATTCATTAAATCATTTAATTTAATGAAAATCACTTTATTCGTCCAAATCCCCTAATTGTGTGATTAAATATTGTTTAATTAATAATTAAACTAGCTTTCCTCTAAAAAAGGAATATTCCTTATCCCCCTTTTTTGCACAATTAAAACTTTTTTTAAATTTGCAAATCAATCTTTATCCTCATCCATGAGAATATCCCAAAAGGAATATTCTTTTTCCTCTAATAAATTAAGAAAAGGATATTCTCACTTAACTTCAATTGCAAGTTATATTTTAACCTCTTGAGCAAGTCACCTTCTGACATGTGTGTGCAAGTCAAAAGTGTATTTTTTTGAACCAAATGTGAGCCCTTGATTGATTTTCATCTTGAATTGTCATTTGTTGATGAGAATCCATGATCGATGCCTCTTCTTCATTTCATCCTTAACCATTGATTAATATTTTCAATCTCAACCTTCCATTTATCATTTTCTCTTTTATAAATAGAGCCCTATTTGGAGACAAATGGATCCATCTTTCAATTGTGAACTTATGTTGTTGAACTCATTTGCACTTGCACTCACATTTAACATCATTTTAGCTTTATTTACTTGCATATTAGCTTAGCGTCCATTATTGGCTTCCATGATAACATAGATGCATACATTTAGGTTATTTTTTAATTAGGATTTTTATATTTTAAATATTTAATACATATTAGAGTATATTTACATACACCGATATCAATCATCTTAGCATAAATCATTTTAATTTAGCTTGCATCATGTTCATTTTAGAATAAATCAAGTTTTAATCCATTTTATCACAAGGATTTCATTTATTCTCTTCCATATAATCGATTGAAATAGGCTCATTGATTAGGGGATTGAGAAAGGGTCATTTTTCCATATCAACATGACACTAATTCCAAAATAGATTAGTTTCAAATGGTTTAGAGTAGGAATTTAACTATTTTCATAGTTTGTAGTTTTCAATTTCAATAAATGTTAACTTGGAATTTGAATGATCTTTTTTGGTAGATTGAGGTTTAGTGGATTCATTATACTTTGATTCATCATGGATCAAGTGTAATCAATGCACCCTGACAATCCTCATCTCAAATTATGGTGCTAGAAGGAGGGAAAACCGTTAACTTAACATTTTTCTAGCTCGAATTCCATTTGTTTGTTGTTTTGCAGATTATAGTGATGCCCAAACTACAAATAGGAATTATTTTTGAAGAGTGTCTCCATATAGCGATGCCCTCACAATTTGAAACACTGATACTAAATTAATGCATCGACACTGATTTAAATCTGGTGACGTTGATTTAATCTGGAGGTATCGAAAAGTTCAAACAATGACACCCAACTTCACTAGAGCGATCTCGATAGATTTCAAATTGTGATGCTACTATTAGCAGTGACACCGGGCCATATAATGATGCTATCTTGCTCACTATTTATACTATAGAGTGATGGCCATTTTTTCTAGAGCGATGCCCAAACTTGAAATTGCGGCGCTATCATGTTTAACAACACCCAACTTTGGTAAGAGGTTTTTTGATCATTTTTTTGACATGTACTTTGATTTCCTTGATTTATCTAACTACTAATGTGTTTCTAACTATGTTTTGGTTTCTATAATAACAAGGTTTTTTAGGTTGAAAGACATGGAGCTAAAGTGAAGAAATATTCCCTATCTTGAAATTTTATGATTGTAACAAGTGTTTAATGCTTTGGGGCAATTATAACCCAATTTTCATGCTTTCTAATTTTTGCTTTAGGACCTCACTAAATTTCAATTGGGTCTTAAAATTAATGCTCAAACGAGACTAAAATTGAACCTTCACATCATCATTTTACTTTGGGCTTAAAATTGAACAAGGCAACTTCATATTTAATTTGGTGTTTAAAACAAACTCATCACTACTTCGAAGGGTTAACATTTAACTATTTGTTATGTTTTGTGATTTTCAATGTTGCTAGTGAATGCAAATGCAATTCTCTTGCACCATTTGGCAACCTTGAGAAATAGAAAAATTCTTTAACACTTTGGAAAATCAGCTACATCTTTCATTTGGATTAAAACTGAACCCCCTTTGCGAGTGTGAGAAAAAGACATGGTGTGTGTTCTCTAGTTTTTCATACAAGAAAAGATGATCGAACTACGGACGTACTTCCTTGCTATTATTAATATCTAGAGGGCCTACCTCCCTACTTTGAAAGGAGGGAACAACCCAAGCAACAACAAACTAAAGCCAAGTTCTTCCAAACAATGATATAAATGTGTGGTTGCAATGAAGATTATGATCAATGGGATGTGATACATGATAGCTCTCCCCCAGTATCTTTATGATGCTTATATCACTTGTTCTAAGGGTTAGGAGAACTCTTGAGGGATTTTATCATTGCACCCCCTAAACTGGAAGCCCATATTACAAACCTCTATTTAGAATCCAAAATTCCTTAATACTTACCAGTGCAAGAATGGTCATTCTAAAGTTGTCCCAAATTATTACTAGTCAATTGTAGAAACATTAAAAATCGTTTTGATCTTCAGATTTTAAAATTTTTGAGATTTTTTGGTCTTGAGAAGTGTGTGTCATGGAGGGGAGCCAGTGTTGCCAAATCTCTAACTGTTCACATTGTTTAGTGTCTGGAGAAATCCAAGTGGGAATTCAATGAGTATAGCCACAGTTGGTATGAGTTTTCCACAGTCCATTGAAATTAGATGCTTAGATTTTGGATTCAACTGTGTGTATTTTTTGTGTTTATGTTTCGGATCACACTCAGTGATCCATCATCAGGAAGAGGAGAATAACCATCTCAAACCTAGGATTGTAAGTGATTGTGAGTCATTTTGATACATTACTTGGTTCCAAAATGTTTCAAAAACAAACATTCACTATCTTCAAAATTTCAAACACTTTTGTTTAAACATGGATGCCTCTTGATTTAACCTCGATATTACTACCAATCCTAAGGGTTTCTATCCTTAACGATTTCTAAATATCTTGAATTAATCTTAATCCATATTTCCCAAAGACAACATATGCAATTATGACTCTAATCTCATGATTTTCACAAAATGGACATTGTAAAAGTTATGATATTTTTGAAATAAACATTTAGTTTGAAAACATAATCAAGATGAGTGTTTGTAAAACTAATTCACTTAAGCAAGATAAGATTAACACAATTGAACCCCACATGACCATTTGGAGACCGATCGCTCTCGTTCTACAAACTGACCGTACAAGTTCTATCATTTAGCAAAAAAATGAATACATTGAGGGAGAAAAAATAAATATTATCAGCAATTTGAGATCCTTCACTTTTAAAACCAAGGAAACATCTAATCAGTGGAGAATTTTTGCAACTATCCTAGATAAAGAAGAATGAAGAGATGATATTTTGGCTAGAAGGCCTGTATTACCACCTCCCACATGGAAATAAATATCTTCCTCTTCTTTAATGATCTCACGTAAAGTCAAGATCCCTAAAAAAAGATCTACAAGTCATCACTTTAATCTTAAACATCTTAAACCAAAAGCTTTCAAGAAACATCTTCTAGCACTCCACAAGATTAGAGATAGGTTGATATTAACCTTTTAAAGACACGCTTCAAGATATAGTCCAAAATTATATGGATTCTTTTGGAGTCAAAATATTGGTCTTTTTCATGATACTAAGCTTCTCCGAATGATCTATAATACAATCAAAATCTATGAAGTAAAACCTGCATCCCTTCATTTTAGAAATAGACATCGTAATTCAAAGTTTGGCACAAAGTGGGTTGTAATAATTTACTGCAATCATTACCGCTTGTTGAGAAACTATTATGCTCAAGCTAGGAGGAGGAGAATAGGTTTAAACATCCCCATTTATCCGCTTATCTAAGTCAAACATTAGGTCTTTAGGATTTTAAAATTTTAGAGGTCTAGCATCATTCTCAATACCTTCGTTTTGGAAATTAAAGGTTAATTCTAAGTTGAAATTGGGTCAAACATTTCATCCACCTCTTCATCAAATTTCATCTTTCACCTCATCTATCTTTGTAAAACTCATGAATATACCAACACTCCTTTGACTTACACATCAATCAAACCAACCTCTACCTTGGCTATGTTGTACGTGAAATGTATCCTTTTCCATGCACCTAGCTAAGTTAGTTATCATCCTTAAGCTAGTTTATCTTGAAGGTCATGAGTCTACCCTACAGATTCTCAAGTTCATCAACATATTTCATCCTAACATCAAAACATCAAACTCAAATTCAAAACTTTTGTCCCAAAACAATTGCAAAGATCACTTTCCATATCACCCATATTTTCATCCCCCACTCTCATAATTTATCCAAAAATACTTAGAGTGTCCCTCTTACCTAGATTTGAGTCAACTACATATTTCAAACATTACAAATCTTAATACAACTCTCCCACTAGTGACCCCAAATTTATGGTAAAAAAAAGATTAGAATACAAGAGAGTCATGGAGAAAGCCAAAGTTACATTTACCTCAAGTGATCCAAATCCTCTAGAATTTAACCCAAGAAGCCAATTCATGCCATCACAAAAACCATCATCTCCAATAGGACCATATGAGATAGAAGATATCACAAACAATCTATTTGAGCTCACTACAGAAGAAACCATGGAACATCAAGCCTTTAAAAACATAGCTCTTATTTTCCCATTGTTTGTGGCACAAAATTTGGCACAAGGCTTCACCACTACACCATGAAAGATAAATCAAACATCTACTCCTAGTCTTGCAATTGGTCTTGCCAAGGACTTCAATATAACTCTTTCATTTTAAAGAAGTACACTTGTAGGTACCCGTGATACCAATCCCCCACCTCCAACAACCACTTGGACACCTACCTTTAGTGGTCCTCCCACCCCCAAAAATCCAAAACAACTACATAAACCTATTGACCTTCATTACTCCACCACAACCCCCACCTATCGAGGACACCCATCTTCATCCACATTCATGATTACCACAAGTATTCCCACCATCACACAAAGAAATATGGACCAAGTATCTTAAGATAGTACACAAGGACATGGAAATACTATATCTGAGAGTCAATCCTCAATACAAATGGGGACATCTTTACCCAATCCTTCCATGGGCTCATCTATACCATTGGCATCAAAAAACACGTCCAAACCATCTATCATCGATCCAAATCAAAACAACACCTTGGTTATGAACCCTATCAACCAAGGAAGTACCTTGATCACATACCAAGCACAAGGAAATCCCCCAAGCTTTGGTCAAGGGAATCCTTTCAATCAATGGACTCAATTCCTAGTATGCCAGTACCATTGCAAAATCTAATGACAACTTCCATATCTTTTCCTATGGTCCTCTTCACTATGCAAAATCAAATGAGGCATCAAACCTACATTCCTCCATCTCAATAAATGATTTTACAAGGAAGGTTGAACCAAGGAAAGTCCCAACCTCTCATCACCAACTCACAACCCATGCAAAACATCAACACCCACAATCCATCGTAGATGTCCCAACAACCAACTAGTCCTATATCGCAAAGTCAAACCTTAGCCTTATAGAAAGCACAACAAGAAGTAGCCTTAGCCTAACAAAAAAAACTATAGCAGGAGAAACAACAACAAGAATCCTTAGCCACACAACAACAATAGCAACAACAAAAAAAAAAAAACTTACCAAGCATCCTTAGCCATAGAACAATAACATGAAGCCTATCAGGAAACACAAAAATAACATCAAGCTAAACAACAAGCCATCACGACACAACAACAATATCAAGCCCAACAACAAGCCATCAGGCACAACAAAAAAAATAGGTCCAATATCAAGCCATTGTGGTGCAATAACAACAACAAGCCTTACTAGAATAACAAAAAATTTCATACTATAATCCTCAACAAAACATCATCAATAAAAAAATGTTAGGAACATATACATCAACACCTCAATAACCTTCACACAATCTCACACCACCACGCACCCCATAAAATACACCATCATATAAAAATCCCATATATAACTCATCCATCATCCCATTGTATGTTCCTCCACCAAACCGACAAGACGATCTAGCTTCAAAACTCAAGGCGCTATCCCAAGAAATGAAAAACCTTTACATTCGCAAGACAAAGAAGCCCCATACACAAAATCTATGTACTTATCCATTTGACTGAAACATCACAATGGTTCCATTCCCTCTTGGATTTGAAATCCCCAAATTCAATAAATAAAAAGGGAGAGGATGTCTCATGGACCATTTCAAATAATTCAACGTCATGTGTATGGAGGTGGCCTATAATGATTCATATCTAATGTGTCTCTTCCCTCGAAGCTTGACAGGTCTTGCTTTGGATTGGTTTTCTCATCTATCTTACGACATAAAAAATTTCCAAGAAATCATTGATAAATTTATCATTCACTTCTCCTTCAACCTTGAAATGAATGTTAGTCTATAAGAGTTGTATACTCTCAAAAAAACCAAAGAAGAATCTTTCGCCAATTTCTTGCAACGATGGAGGCAAAAACCTAGTAAGAGCAAGTAGAACCTTCCCGATGAACAAAAATTGGGAATCATCATAGCCAATTTGGATCTCGATCTCATTTTACACTTGAAAATGTAGTGCATCACATCTTATGATGAGCTTGTCCCTCAATCCTTTAACATTGAAAGAGCTATGATCTCATAGGGAAATAATGAAGCTTACAACCGACCATCAACTAGTTCAAATGACAAACCTTGTGTCTAGGGTAAAAATAAAAATATGACAAACGATGGTGTGGTAGATGCTAAGGTGTTCCTAAATGATCCTAGGCCCAACAATAATCAAGTTGCTAACATACAACCAACAATGCAATAAAAAATACCCCCTCAAAAAAATCAAATCAACAATATTGAGATGCAAAGGTGAACTACCAATAGGAACACCTATCCCGAATGCAAGTAAACATAGTTATCTGAGCCTATCGAAACCATCATGAAAAATTTGGTAGAATCAAATATGATAAAATGACCCAACTTTTAAAACTATCAAGAGTCATTAGAGAAACCATCCTAGTACAACAAGAATGATCTCTATGAGTTTTATAAAATCAAAGGACACAAAATGATAAATTGCATGAGACTCAAGAACATCATCCAAGACCTCATAGAGAATGACACCCATATCTGTTCAAGTACCAATTAGGAATCAATATCTCAAGATATATAAGAACCCTATGCTAGATCATAACAAAGGGAACAACAACAAAAAAGCTAAGGACTACAAAAATGTGAAGCATAGATATTCAAATATGGTCACCTCTTGTGATAGTGTCATTACTTTTGTCACCATCAAAGGACCTAGTGCAGAGTGTGGAGTCACTACATGATGTTGAAATGTCACTATCCAAGGAGTCACATCTCAGTCTAGGGCACAACCTAATTTTCCAACATCAAATCCCAACAAGTATAATCATCTAAACCATCTCAAAAAGACCCCAGTACAAATATCAATCTTAGAACTATTGAGGCTATCTCCCACAAATAGATACATCTTAGAGAAATCCTTATTAGATTCATTTGTCCCTAAGGAAATTGATACAAATCATTTTCAAACTATGCTAGGACACATTACTGATCACCTTCTCACCTTCTTAGAACAAGACCTACCATCACAACCATCTAATAATTGTGCTTTACACCTTGAGGTCTACATTCATAAAAACAAGGTCAAAAGAGTCTTAGTAGATGGAGGTGTTGGTCTGAATATTTGTACCCTTAAGCTGATTAAAGGCTTGGGCTACTTAGAAGATACTATTAAGAAAGAAAAAATTACCACCGTTAGAGCCTCTGATGACCAAGAGCAAGTATCACAAGGCATAATTGCACTACCAATTCAAGTGGGACCTATCATTCCAAAAACTACATGCCAAGTGCTAGATATTGATATTTCATATAACATCCTACTTGGTCGACCCTGGATCCATGCCTTAAAATTTGTCACCTCGACCTACCATCAATCTGTCAAGTTTCCTTTTGAGGGCAAATAAATTACCATCTATGGGATCCCGAGCCTTTTTACTACTGCAAGGATCTTGAGGCTAAGTTCTATAAGATCCCCCAAGTACCTAAAAATGATGAAGGGCCTAGACCCACATCTACCTCATTTTTTGATCTATCATCCCTTGCATCTACCTCAACAACAAAAACACCCATTGTGCAGAACATTCCTGACATCAAAGTAGTAATCTAGGATGATGGTTTTGGAAACTATAAGATACTAAAGGATACCTTTGTCTTAGGAGAATTACCTCTTTCTCCTCAATCTCATGGGAAGCCCACATCTAGCACCAAATAGCTCGAAACAACAAGATGGGTGCTACTACCTTCACCAAGTGAGGGGATCTAAATCAAGAAGATGTCAACAAGGAGGATGTCTCTAAACTCGTCTATCAGTATGAATGACTTGTCCCCATTCTTCCTATGGAAGATTAAAATAAAGGATTACATCAAGCATGAAGGGAAAGGGTTAGAACAAGAATGAGAAACTGGGACAAAATGACAATGGCTGGCTAGAACCTATCATTCTTGAGAAACAATTAAAGAATCTTGGTTTAGGTTGTACTACTAGCAAGCTTACCATTATTGGAAAAAGTACTTATGCTAAATTGGTCGAGGCTTCCTCTTGGTTACCTACATAACGTGATATAGATTTAGACAACTTCCCCCTTGATATGGGTGACCTATTTGAAAATAACTCCCTCTTCATGATATCCATTACATCCTTTTCTCCAAACAATCAACCAACTGAAATACACTTAGTATACCCACATCTTATTGACATGGACCAACAAGGACCACCAATTTTAGATTTATTCAAAAATGATGAAGCGATCTCAAAATTCATGAGAATCCATGACAATATATCATGGGTAGATCACACAAAAAGTTTTGACATAGATCTAGAGATAGGGGCATGCTATGGAGAGACGATTGAATGATTCAGTCGTAAAATTGATGAAATGCAACTAACATGCAAATCCTCAAGTGAAAACCACACTGTGGCACTCTTTGATCCTAAAAAAGTAAAAATAAAGGACGTATCCAAGGGTGAAAACCTCTCTGAGGCACCCAAGAATGAGGGATTCAATATCCCCCTTAGTGAAATGTATCTCAAAAATTCAGCAATGCCAGCAGAAAAAAGGTATTCCAATTAATGTTGAAATAGAAGAAGCACCCAAGATCACTTTCTATGTCGAATCCTTGTTGGATGAAGAACATAAGAACTTAGTAACATTCCTAAAAGAGTGGAGATCTAAATTTTCATGGTCATATATAGATATGCCTGGGCTTGATCTTTAATTAGTTATGCATTATTTAGCAATCTATCCTAAAGCCAAGCCAATCAAGAAGAAGTTAAGAAAGATGCACCCTTAGATAACACTCTTGGTGAAACTAGCATTACAAAAACTTCTTGATGTTGGATTCATCCGACCAATAGATTATCCTGAGTGGGTTTTAAATGTGGTACCAATCTCAAAACCCATTGGGGGTATCAGAATCTACACTGATTTTAGAGACTTAAGCAAAGCATACCCTAAGGATGATTTTCCTCTCCCTAATATCAAAATCATTGTGGACATAACAACGGGGCATGGAATGTTATCACTCATGGATTTTTTTTCAAGATACAATCAATAAATGATCGCCAAGGAGGATCAACATAAAACTACATTCAATTTTCCATGGGGAACATATTGTTGGAACGTGATTCCAATCGAGTTAAAGAATGCAAGAGAAACCTATTAAAGAGATACGACCATCATCCTCCACGACATGATCCATAAAATAGTTGAAGATTATGTGGATGATTTTTGGAAAAATCAAAGAAAAGAAGTGAGCACATACTAGTCTTAGGACCCATCTTTGAGAGGCTTGAAGAATACAAGGTGTGACTGACTCCAAAAAAGTGTCTTTGGGGTTACATTAGGGAAACTTATTAGCTTTATTGTCTCACAAAGAGGGATAGAAATAGATTTGGAAAAGGTAAAAGAAATCCTTGACATGAAACCACTACAAACACTGAAGCAAATGAGAGGATTACAAGGAATATTGTAGTCCATCAGAAGGTTCATAACATATATATATCAGATAAAATCCACCCCTTTTCACATCTTCTCCATCAAGGGATAACCTACAAATGGGAAGACAAGATTGATAAAGCTTTCTAGTAGATCAAAGATTATCTACTAACACCTCTAGTGCTCATGCCACCAATACCAAATAGACCATTAATATTTTATATCTCTACAACATCAATAGCACTAGGAGCTCTTCTAGCACAACATAATTAAAATGGAAAGGAAAGAGCTATATACTATATTAGTAGAACCTTGGTGGGTTATGAAATTAAGTAGTCACCTATTGAAAAAGCATGCCTAGCAATAATTTTTTCTTCACAAAATTTTAGACATTACATGTTGTCACATCAAATCAGGCTTATTACAAAGATAGACCCATTGAGATACCTATTATCCAAGGAAAATCTCATAGGGCGAATGGCTATATGGTTGATTATCTTAAATAAATTTGACATAGAGTATGTGGAGAACAAGGAAATCAAGGGAAAATTAATTGCAGACCAACTAGTAGAATCACCCATCTACGCAGAAAACCCCTTGATATCTAAAATTTCCTGATGAATTAGTGTTCCTTATCAACCTCACAGATCAATGGAAAATTTACTTTGATGGATCATTCACCCAACATGGATCCAAAGCAAGCATTATTTTCATCACCCATCAAGGTAATTGTATTCCAAAGTCATACAGGCTATCATTTCCTTACTTTAACAACATTGCTGAGTACAAAGCCCTAAGTGTAGGTTTACGGATAGTGGTTCAGTGGTAGATTCAAGAGATGAAAGTCTATGGAGACTCATAGATGGTTATCAAACAATTCAATGATGAATATCAAACTAAAGATGAAAAGCTCACTCCTTACAAGAAGATGGTAGAGAATCTCAAAGATCTCTTTATAGACATAACTTTTGAGCAGGCTCCTCACATGAACAATAGAGCAATAGACGCCATGGCAATAATCAGATCACTACTAGACACGTTGAACAATGCCATTCAATGTGAATTTTGGGTAGAACAACTTTTTGTACTGAATTTTGAAATCCTTGAATCTAAATTCATGTGTGTCATTATTGGTCCCAGATCCCCATGGTATCATGAAATAATTATTTACCTAAGTAGAGGAACCCTCCCATCTGATATCACCCCAAAATTTAAAAAGATCTTTGTCAAAAAGACATCCCGATTTATGATCCTATGTGATACCATTTATCGCTGAAGCATCTAAGGAATATTACTACGATGTCTTAACCAAGAGGAATCCTTAACCACTTCAACAAAAATACACGATGGTATATGTGGTTCTCATTCTAGTGGTATTCCTTTAGCTAGAAACTTGTTGAGGATAGGGTACTATTAGCCAACCATAGAAAAGGAAGCTCATTAGTATGTGTAGAATTGTGTCCAATGTTAGCAGGATGGAGATTTGATTCATTTACCAACTCAAGAATTGCATCCACTGATCACACCTTGGCCCTTTTCATAGTGGGGAGTTGATCTCATAGGTAAAATCACCCCAACCTCATCTAATGGCCACAAGTTTACCATAACCACCACTAAGTACTTCAATAAGTGGGTAGAAGTTACTCCTATAACCTACATAATAGGGAATCATATTGCCAAGTTTATCCTAAATTACCTCATTTGTTGTTATGGTGTCCCACAAACCCTAATCTGAGACAATGGTACACCCTTTAAGAATCAGGATGTGAAAGAACTATGCCAAAAATTTAACATCCAACATCAATTCTCTACCCCGTATTATCCCCAAGGAAATGACCAAGTAGAAGCTACAAAAAAAACTATCTTGAAAATACTAAAGAAAATAGTCAACACAGTTGTTTGTGATTGCCATCTGAAGCTAAATCCTACTCTATGGGCCTATCAAACTAGTATCCACACACCAACAAGTGCAACCCCTTTCTCCTTGGTCTATGGATCAAAATCTATCCTATCTATTGACGTTGAGCTCCCATCACTACAAGTGTCACTACAAAACCTGATCATTGATGAAGAATATAGAGTATCCTGGCTGAATGAGCTAGAGTTCCTAGATGAGCATCATCCTGATGCCCTTAATCACTTGCAAGAATATGAAAACCAACTGAAACAAAGCTATAACAAGAAGATCAAATGTCGGTCTTTCTAGGTAGGGGATCTTGTTCTAAAGTAGAATCAGAATAATCTACCTAATCAGGATAGTAAAGAAAAAATTGAGCCTAACTAGTTGGTTCCCTTTGTCGTCATGGCAAGCTATGGATCAGCAGTGATGGAACCTTCAAATTTTACAAATTTGAAGTGCCCATATTGAATTTTTTGCCTTTGCACTTAGAATTGCACCTGCAAAATCTTCTTGAGCGACCTACTTTGAAGATTCACAATCCGAAGCCTATTAATTTTCGTGTCCAATCCTTTCATGGAAATACTCATGTGATATATGTGAACATACATGTCAATTTTTATCTTCCCATACCGAGTTTTGATAGGTTTTGAAAAGTGAAGCTGGAAGGTTCTGAAACATTCTTTGTTTGCATATTGTTAGTCCTACAAGTTGGCCTCCTGTTCAAACTAATATTTTGCAACTAAATAATCTTCATGTCAAATGGATTGTTTCTTTCCATTCTCCCCACATTCATGTACTCTCTAGTTCAATTTCAAAGCCTCATGATCAGATTTTCTATTTTTACCAGGCCAAAAATAAATGCAGTTTACTCTTTTTTCACACCTACATTTTCAAAAACTTTTCAAGGTGGTTAAGTTTGACCCTCAAAATCATTTGAAGAATGATGATTAAAGGAAATCCCTCTTGCACACATATTTAGTGTACCCAAATGTTCTAGTGTGTCTAGTGGCAATCCCTCAGGAAATGATTTCATAATTTTTCAAAATGGCAACTTGCTGAGCTTTAATTAGTCTAAAAAAGGTACAAGTACATAATAGGCTACTTTGATGTTGAATATCTTTCACATTGTGACGTTTTTTTCCAAACCAATTGTTTCATTCCATTCTTGGGTCAAATTTTTGTATGCCTATAAGTTTTCATGAGTTGAGGAGGTTGTTTGACTGGTTTTCAAGGGCTTTTCTAGAGTCTACTTGACCTAATTGACTCGCTTTTGAAATATGCGAGAAAGCAAGTTTTAATGGCAACCCAGTTCATTTTTTCATCTTGGGAGCATGTAGAAGCAGTGTCAGATCACTTCAGGCTAAAAATTATTTGAAAATGATTTTTTTTTAGTCGGGCCCATAGGGGGACTCGGTATGCTTTGCACGGTTATAAGGGAGAGTCAAGATGAGTGTTTACAAAGTTTGATTTGATGCCATTTTGAATATTCTTTATAGTTTTAGAATCTGAGAAGGTGAGTTCATTAACTAGTTTATTAAAATATATAAACTAGGTTTGTGATCATTGCTAAAGGAATTTAGGCCCCAAACCCTCAATCAGGTATGAAAATTGGAGATGGAGCAAATCCATAAAATAGAAGGGGGTGGTGTTTTACTTGAGTTATTGTGCGATAAAATCACAAAACTACTTAGTAATTGTTAGATTGTTTGAAATAGCTACATGTACTAAAAGGAAAAACATTTTATGTAGTCTTGTAGTGTTCGAGTTTCTTGTTTGAATGGATACATTTTTTTTTTGCACTCATGAATCGAATGTGAAAGACAAAAATTATGCCTACCCTGGTTGCATAGGTAGATGCTAATCTAAATGATAAAATATCATACAAAAAAAACAATGGTTTTGACCCATGTTTTTGGAGGGATTGGGAAACAAACTTCAAATTGAGATTCTCAAATCAACACAAGTTTTGAAGGTTTCATTTAAAGAAATAGAAGTCTGAGGTTTTCATGAACTTGAAAAATCTATTCTAATGGTTCAAATTCAAAAAATATTGAAGAGGAATGCACTTGATAGAGAATAGAGAAAATTGGAGTATGGGGGAAAGGCAACTTGTATCTTTATGGCGAGCATTGCTGAAACAAGCCCGTATACTGGTGCTTGATGAAGTAATTATTTCAAGAGACACAACTAATGATATTGTCATTTAAGAACCACAAGAATGTATGAGGGTCAAGGTTTGATATCTCAACTTATGATTCAAATAATTTATTTGAAATTATGAGTATGTTAATATTCAATTCAATCCTCCAAGCAATGTTGTATTAGAAACAAATGGGAGTAATTTTGATACAAAGAATGTAAATAAGTTTTAAGAGGAAAATATTATTCAAATTTTCTAAAGCGTGGTCATTGGATTTGATTGGGAAGACTTTTACAATGGATACAAAGAACAAAAAAAATATTCATGTATATTTGGCAACATGGTGTTGGTATATGGATAAGAAGTTTTTCTTATAGGTGTTGTCATTGATGGTAACCCAAGTCATGCAACTCTAGTCTTGCATCTGAATGAGCAACACTATTTTTGGCTCCTACCGACATAACAAAGCAAAGAACAAGAGATCCCATTAAAGGTATAGAATTTGGTTTAATCATCTCATGAATAGGTATTTTGGGTTATGAACCCTTGAAGAAGGTTTGCAGAGGCTTGCAGTATCTTAGTTTTGATGCACACTCATTGATAAGAGATCTAGGAGGTACGATGCGTTAATCTGTCAAATATCTATGTTAGAAGGTCGACCCAACAAAGATATAATTTGTGGATGTATAAGATGAAATTAATTTTAAGTTTCATTTTTGGATTAAGTTTTGTATGGGTCCTCTCTTGGTCTTAACCAATTTTACAGGGTGCGCATAATGGTTTGGTGATGGATTTGGTTGACAAGTTATAAATGTCTTGATATCATATGAAGCCGACTGTTGGATGAACTAATTCGTGATTGTAGATATATATAAGGGATTTATTTCATCATTTGAAGTAGGAGTGTGTGAAGTGTATGTAAGATAGAAGTGGTATTCTACTAATTGTGAGTCATTGTAGAGAATTAATGTGAATCTAATGTGAAGAGCAGAAAAGGGCAGAGCGAAGTGGAAAAATAGCAAGCAGATCCAGAATAAGATTCATGAGATTCACCAGAACCATTACTTGGCATTGTCAGATACTATCATCTCAGTTCATCTCTTTAGATAGTTTTAATCTAAATTTTGTAGGCAGTAAGCCTTTATCCTTGAGCAGTGAGCTCTAGGTAGTGTGCCTGAATGGAAGTGCATTCCTTTTATAATTCCTATACTTTGAGAAATCAAACTATGGATTAATCTCCACCATGGTTTTTCCCATAATAGGGTTTCCATGCAAAAAAATATCTGTGTCATGTTATGGATGTTTACTTTTAATGCATACATCTTTCCTTAATGCAATGATGAAATTATTTCATGCTTTGAATGAATGAAAATCTTGAATATTATTGAAGACTGATTCACCCCCCCTCTCAGTGTTCCCTTGAGTCCAACAATTGCTATCAGAGCGAGTTCCTCTGGAGAGGTTTTATATCTTGAGGTGGATCTTGGAATGTGATGGACTCTAGTAGTATTCAATAGCATCTTATGGTAGCTCTTGATGAATTTGATCAGTATAAAGCAAAAGTTCAAGAATTGAAAGAAAATCTTAGAGATGCTGAGAAATTCATTTAGTCATTAAAGGATCAAATAGTCAAATCTAGGGTGAAGAGGATAGATCTTTGTGATCAGATACAACAAAAGGAAAATGAAGACATGGATGATACTCACCTGAATCAATCTTTGAAGGAGATAACTAGGGAATGTGAACAACTTGCCAGAGACAATACCAATCTAAAACATGAGATGGAATCTATGATGATAAAGATGACAAAAGAGATAGAGGAAAGGAATAAAAGTGAAGAAAATATTGCTCAGAACCTAAAGAGAAATCTGATGAATGCAACAAAATAAGTGGAGAACTTACTCAGTTGGAAAGCAAACTACAAAGAACCAGAAGCAATGAAGAAGAACTTGGTAAGAAGATTACTACTCTTAAGAATGATCTTGGAATTGCAAATGAATTCAAAGAAAGGTTTAAGATAAGTTCAGTAAAGCTTGATGAGCTAACTCAAGGACAAAAGAGTGGAAATGATAAGAGAGGTCTTGGATATGAAAAGGGAGAAAATTCTAGATCAACACAAAAGAATTCTAGAAAAAAAATAAAATGGGAGGTATCCTGTAAGAAAACCTAATGCACAAAAATTTAATGGATATTGTTTTGACTGTAATAAGTTCAGTCATATGGTTGTTTTGAATGTAGAAGCAATATAAGGACAAAAGATTCATAATTCTCTAGTCAGTTTTTCAATTGCAAAACGAATGGTCATAAATTAATTGAATGTAGAAATGTGTCAAGTCACTCTATTGATAAAGGAAATGTTGAATGTTATGCATGTGGTAGGTTGGGACATATTTCTAATCAATGCATATTGAGAAGAAATCAATGGAATGGAAAAATGAACATTGTGTGCTACAAGTGCAACATATATGGTCATATTGCTAGATTTTGTAGAAACAAAAATATAGACAAAAAAGGTCTGATAAATAGAGAGAAAAATACAAAGAAAAATGATAAAGAAAAGGGGAAAATGATTATGGATGAAATGAGGGATCAAATGAAGAAGAAACGGGTAAAGAAAAGTGAATCTAAAGATGGTAATAGTTCCATACCGGAACCTTCTTCCAATAATTCTTTTGGAAATTGAATTGAGGCCACTAGTCTAGGGGGAGTTTTATTATAAAATCCTTCCTCCCTTGTCTATAGATGGTACCGAAGTGAATAAAATAGTCATGAAGGTGTACTCTCAGAATGCGGAAGTTTTAATGTTCTCAGAAAAGGAAATTCAACAAACCTATAAGTCCACATAAAAAATTGTTACTCAAGGAAACAAAGTCTCTGGAAAGTTTAGGGAAAATGCATTTATTGCACATTTGTGAGCTATAAAAGTTAAGTTCAAGCCGTAATTTGTCACTTTGCATTATTGAAGAGAAGGCGGAGAGCACTCGATAAGTGGTTTTCGAAGCAAGAGAAGAAAATTCATCAACAAATTTATCAGGTACTTCAAATCACTCTCGAATTTTTCATATAATTCAGTGTATAGTTGTGAACCCTAAAACTGTGAGAAAATGGAGAAAATCAAAGGATCAATCACATTGGATGAGTACAATAGTGCAAAAATCAAAATCTATGAGAAATCTATTGCTTCCTGATGAATTGAAACAATTAAATGAAGCCAAGCAATGAAAATTTAGATATGTGGAATGATTTTATGTACTTCACGAATGCAAAACTTGTACAATTCTTATTGAAAAGATTGCACAATGAGTTGTTAACTTTGGATAAACCCTACACAATATCAAAATAAGTGATTGAGAGATTAATTGGATTGCGCAATGTCGGTGATGTTCCTAAAAAAAAATCTATCCAGAACAAGGAGGTAGAAACCCTAACTGGAATAATTGGAGATCAAAGAGCTATGTTGATAGCAAAAATCAAATATCCTATCACAAAGTACATCATGCATGAAATAACCTATAAAATCTTCTACCGAAATCAAGAAGGGGCTACATCAATCGGTGTTGTATATATTGCTCATAAGATGATAATTGAACGTCGAGACTTTGACTTATGTGGATTATTGAAAGATCAGATGCTGGAAAATGTCTAATTGACAAAAGAATCAAGGTATCCATTTAGGTTTGGTACTCTAATTATTCATCTGTTTATGTACTTTCTGAATTCATTGCCAAAAATTGACAATGTAGAATGGACATTGGATAAACCGGTATGTACACAAATCTACTCTTATGCTAAGAGTCTATCTAATTGGGATTCTGAATTTGATTTTTTTTGTAATAACGTGCTTATGAAATGTGGATCAGTCATTATTTCTCCTCTGGTGAGGATAATGGAAATTGGTTCCTCCTCCGATAGCATTGTCAGAGGACAAAAGAGAGGTTAGGATATTATTAAATACAACCCTCTAGAAAGTAAAGTTCCCAAGATTGAAGGAAAAAGGAAAGAGAAGGAAGTGGACATTTTAGATGAAGATTCAGACGAAAAGCCTAAGAATAAAATAGAAAATGATTCTGGTACTGAAAAAGGCAGTGAAGAAGAAGAAGATCTATCAAAAGAAAAACTTTAGCAACTTATCCAAATCCCAAGTGGTATGCAAAATATTACAAGGTTATGGTCAGCCAGACCATCTTATGATCAAGACTTAATTTTGGAAGTTCTGAATGCTCACATTGAGCATTGCAAGATAAGATTAGAAATTTTAATGGATGTTCTACCTGAAGAAATGATTGAATGTAGCAGAGAATCAATAGGCTTTGAAGACAAAGGTAGAGAAGAAGGTGAAATTATCTCTCACCTAAAAGAGCAATTCAGACTATCTCTTTCTAAGCTTAAAACAAAGATGAATGAATTAAGGAAGTGTATTAACTCAGCCACAAAGATCTACAACTATTGTGTCCACTGGCCTCATGTAGTCATCAATTACAAGGAGAAGCTGGATCAGATTAAGATAGAACTGAATGACATTGGTAAAAAAATTGATATGTCTCAAGATCCGGATGGAGTCATCATATGAAGAATCTAGGAATTGTCGGCAGCTCAAATAAAAATTCAAATGTCCAAGAATGTTCTAGTGGACACCTTTTGGAAGGTACAAGATTTAGTTGAGTGCAGATTGGAGCAGTTGGTGGAAATTCTAAAAAATGGTGAAAATTTGGAAGGAGTAATCATAATTCCTTAATCTCTTATTGAGATTATTAACAAAACTTCCAAAAATAACAGTTTGATTATCAGCATTGGGATTGCAGCTAATAGTTGGGAAAATTTTCTTCCGGAAGTGAAGAAAAAAAACAAGTTAATTTTTAGAAAAAAGGATAAGCAGTAAAGTGATTTCAAGTTTTTGAATTTTTTTCAAAGGAGAAGAACTACAAGCATATATATATGCTAAATTTCTGAAAGGACAGATGATTTTGAACACCTTTTTTGTAACTTCTTTGACACGTTTTTGGTCAGCTTTTTGGCATATGGCATCCATGCTTTGTCATTGATGTCAAAGGGGGAGAGAATGCTGTGAAAAATATCTCATAAATCTAAGGGGGAGAGAATATCTAAGGGGGAGAAAGTGCAATGAAGTTTTCTCACTAAGTGTTGCCATCAATGCCAAAGGGGGAGATTGTTGGCATATGGCTAAGGAGTTTTTCTTATAGGTATTTTTATTGATGGAAACCCAAGTCATGCAAATATAGTCTTGCATCTAAATGAGAAACACTATTTTTGGCTCCTACTGACAGAATAGAGAAAAGAACAGGAGATTCAGTTAAAGGTATAAAAGTTGGTTTAATCATCTCACCGGATAGGAATTCTGGGTTAGGAACCCTTGAAGAAGGTTTGTAGAGGCTTGTAGTATCTTAGTTTCGATGTGCACTCAGTGATAAGCGATCTAGGAGGTGCGGTGCATTAATCTGTCCAATATCTATGTTAGAAGGCCAACCCGACAAAGATATAATTCATGGATGTATAAGATGAAATTAATTATAAGTTTCATTGTTAGATTAAGTGCTGTATGGGTCCTCTCTTGGTCTTAATTGATTTTGGAGGATGCACATATTGGTTTGGTGATAGGTCTGGCCGACCAGTTATAAATATCTTGATACCATATGAAGCCGATTGTTGGATGAACTAATCCTTGATTACGGATATATATAAGGCATTGCTTTCATCATTTGAAGTAGGAGTGTGTGAATTGTATGTAAGATAGAAGTGGTATTCTGAGAATTGTGAGTCATTGTAGAGCAGTAATGAAAATCTAATGCAAAGAGTAGAAAAGTGTAGAGGAGGGAAGAGTGAAGTGGAAAAACAACAAGCAGATCTAGAATAAGATTCATGAGCTTCACCAAAACTTTTACCTGGAAATTTTAGATGCTATCATCTCAGTTCATCTCTTCAAATAGTTTTAATCTGAATTTTGTAGGCAATAAGCCTTTATATTTGAGCAGTGAGCTCTAGGTAGTGTGCCTAAATGCAAGTGCATTCCTTTTATAATTCCTATACTTTGAGTACTCAAATTTTGGATTAATCTCCACCATGGTTTTTCCCCTAATAGGGTTTCCATGCAAAAAAAAATTGTGTGTCAGGTTATGGATGTTTACTTTTCATGCATACATCTTTCCTTAATGCAATGATGAAATGGTTTCATGCTTTGAATGAATGAAACTCCTGAATATTATTGAACATTGATTCACCCCCCTTCTTAGTGTTCCCTTGAGTCCAACACATGGAACCGAGGATAGAGATTTATCTTGATGCAGAATAAACAATTAAGGTGGTAGAAAATGAATCAATACACAAATCAAGTTTAAGAGAAGGTCAATTTCATATTGCAAAAGGGAGACTTTCACATAGTAATATAGAGATGTTGCAAGAAGCATCTTCATTCAAATGCTTGATGGCACATGTTTAGAGATGATGTGAGAGATTTAAAAGGTAAATAAAATATCATCAAATCCAATGAGCATGGTGTCACATCCTAAGAAGGCTTGATGACTGAAATAAAGGTCGGTTGGCTTAAAACAAGAAACACTCAAAGCTAGACAAGTTTTTTGATAATGGGACTGCAATACAAAGCAACCATCATGCTTATTGAAGAAGGTAGTCTAGTGTTCACCTTGCATAAGAGAAATATAAATGGTCTCCATTGCAGTGAAAATGTATCAAAAGTGTTTGAGGAAATTCTATTTCAGACTGCATTCTTGAGTGCATTATGAAGAAATCACGCTCAAAGCTTGTAGTAAAGTGTATCAAAATTTTTTTTAATTTTTTTTAATGTTGCCACCCAAGTTTCATTATAATGAGCTCGAATGCATCATGGAGAAGAATAAGGGCATCAATGTAAGGAATATACAATTTTATGTTGAATGCTGGTAAACATTTGTTTGCACCACCATGATTAAGTAGAGCAAAAAACATGTAGCTAGGGAAAAAATAGAGTAAATTTGCAAAAAAAATAAATCAAGCATTCCCCTTTAGCCCGTGAGGGCAGGGGCTGATGTAGAGTAAGGGTGTGAGGAAGCGGGGAGGATAGATAGGGGATTTTAATAAATATATTTTTAACAGTTGAAAAGATTTATTTTAAAGCTTTAAATCTAGTTTCTCGTGAGCCCGAGCAATTTTTTCTAATGTCAAAGGAGATTATCGGGTGCATGGGAATTGGGTGGAAGGCCATGGTGGGCCCATGTAATATTTTAACTTTTAATGTGTTTTCCCAAGTTTACAGTTTTAAAAGCTCTCCTTTTTTAAAATGTAATATTTTAATATAAGGTAAAGGTAAATGGGCATAGGTGAATTTTGTATTAAATACTCCATTTTGAAGTTTGATGGGGAGTAAAGGTGAAAAAATAAAAAAATTTAAAAAGAGGAAAATACAAAGACTTTCACAGGAAATTTATTTTCAACCGTGGAAAGACAATGAAGATATTTAGAGTTTTTTTTACGGGGAGAGCCTGTTTTCATGCAGTAGGTAGAAAATTGACATGGAGATACAATATTTTGCAAGATAGAGGATATTTTTTAAAATGCAGATGGAATAAAGGAAATGAGGATTACTCGGGAAAGGGGAATATTTTTCTATTGAAGAGTAGCAGTTGCAAGAAGCGTGAATCAGATTGAAGATTAGGGCTTCTCTTCAAGCAATGGGCAGTTATCAATCAACGAACCTGAATGTGCCAAGTGTCTTCTTCTAATGTGCATTTAGGGTTTCTTTCTCCTTAAGTGAAATTTTGGGGATTCATTGTGAGGAGTTAGCTATTTTGTAATTAGTTATAGAGAATACCGTAATGTGAATACAAAACAATTCAATTTTTTTTTTAGGTTGGATTCTATCAATACATTTGTATTTTTGATAGCAATACTAGAAAATTAATACAAAATGGTGGAGATTCATAACCATTTTCTCTCCTATGCACTTGTCTTATGAGTTATGAATATATATAATCAATAATTGTTTTGTTCATCTCTAGTGGTTTCCAGTGGGTGTGGTTTTTTTCTTGCTCATTAATTCAAGGAATTAATATAAATTCTTGAATGAAGTTGTAGATTCATGTGAATTAAGTGCTAGGTTTCTGATAAGAAGTTATGGTTGAGAATAAAATTTTGATGTACTGTAATATAGTAATGTGTTGAAATTTTATCAGGTTGTATAGGTGTTGAGGTTGAATTTGTTCTAATGGATGAGGCACTAATCTAAGTGTACTATTTATGTTACATTGAGTTGATTAATTTAGCAACAAATAAATTTTTTAAATCATTTTACTTATCAATCTCGGTTTGTTTGTGTGTGGAATTTAATGCTCTACATTTCTCATGTTTGAGCTAGATATTGCCTTTCAAGTCAACCAAACCCTTAGGGTGCTCTATCTCTTAAATAATTAGAGGAGAAACATGTGTTTATAGTGTATTTGATACTTAGGCACACAAGTATCTATAAATATGTTGTTGGGATTACCCTCCCTGGTCTAACAGAGCTAGAAGTGCAGAAGATTTTAGTCTCTTTGACTAAATCTTGTTCGTTGGCCAAACAAATCTCTGAGTATGAATATGAGAGAGTGGATAATCATTAGGACTCATTGCATTTTCTGATTTGGGAACCAAAAAAATTGGCGACTGTATTGGGGAGTAACTTGAGAAAATTGTGATAGAAGATCACCTTTCCTTAAGAGTCAAAAGGAATGAATGATTGGTTTAGAAGTGGAAGAAGTTCCAGATATGCAAATTGATTTGTAGCACCCCCAAATTCAAAATACTATGAAGTGACTTTGCTGGAAGAACTCGAAGAATTTATTTTCATTGATGAAGATGTCCTTGCTTCAAATATTTTCCTCTTATTGAAGAGGTGGTGACTCTGCTCTACAATTTATGCAAAGGAAGGGTTGTTGTTTGTTAATATGACTTGAAATTTCTCTATTCAAAGTTGCAACACCTAGAAATATGAGGGTACATGGTTCTCTGCATATGTCCATTTGTTGAACCTGTCATATTAAATACAATTGTTGTTCCATTTGAAGAATTTGTCTAAATATTCACAAATTTGCTAGTATGGATGGTTAGAATAAATTTGTATATCCTAGGGATTTCTATCCATTTGCATTATCATATGTTTCAAGCCCAATTTACCATCATATTAGAAATTATCCTAGTGATCTTTCACATTGTCATGGTTATAATTATGCACAATTAAGTTAAACCCAAATTTGCATACATCTACGGATTACCAAAGGGAAATAACCATGCCATTAGATACCTTAATGCATATTATCAAGAAGCTTCAGGAGTCTAATAATCCTCAATCAGTTGACACCACAAAGTACATGAACTGAAGTGTGAACAAGCCTAGGTTTAGTCGGGAATGAAAGGTTGTGTTTGAGAAGAAAATTAAAGATAACAAAAGGCACCTGATGGCTATACAAGTTCAATTAAGAGATAATCATACTAGGTCTACTAGCCAAATTATTGCACCTTTTATCAATTCTTTTGATCCATTGTATGACCAACTAGACTTGTCATGGGTTGATTACAAGCTTAAAAGTATGTCAAGTTGAGTCTATAAGCAGATGCCTAGATTTGATGGATACAATGTGTGTGAAGGAGATGCACATGTCCAAATTTTTTATAGCTTCATGGAGATACCTTCATTTGGAGATCAGGATATGTGGATGAGATTTTTTGTTAGATCTCTTGAAGCTAGAGCTAGGGACTGGTACTTAAGTTTTCCTGAGAAGTCTTTTCCTTGTTGGGATGAACTAATGGATGCTTATAGAAAATAATTTTCAAAAGAACCTTTTGACCTTGTCACTAAGAAACAAGATGAAGAGTCAAGCATTGCTTTCAGTCATAGGTTTTTTGTTTCTCTTTCATTAATCCTTGAAAATTTCAGACCTAGTACTTCAAATTGCATTTGTATGTACTTTGAAGCTTTTGAGGAGGGATGTAGTGCACTGTTAAAGGATTTTAGAATATTGAGTATGTAGATGGCTTACACATGTTTAGATAATATGGAAAAAATGAGGAATGAATATGTGCAAGGTCTACTGTATTCAATTGTGGATAAACATGTTGATGAAATCAACAGCTATGTAAATGCAAATGTCTTGAGTTTTAAATATAGACAAGTGCATACTTGAGAAGGGACAAGTTAGGAGTGATTCAATGTCTACCATTGATGTTCATGATAGTGAGAATTTTTGTGTCTATTCTCAAGAGGATGTAAATGACCAACTGAATGATGACACCCAGTCCATTGAGTTTTTCATATTTTGATGATGGTGATATCATGGTACACCCTAATTTATAGCTTGGTAATGCATGTAGTTCTAGTGGAATTCAAGAAGAGGAAGTGGTTGAGAGAATGGATCAAAATAATGGTCTATTAAGCAATGAAAAAATTTCAAATTTGTTGACCATTGAATATAAAAAATATACACATGGGAATAAACCTCAGTTGTTGTGTATTTCCCATATTGATTTTGATAGTGATCTTCACTATCCAAGATTTGAAGCATGCGTATCTGCTCTTCCTTCTAGTTATGAACTAGTTGGTCGCTATGATGATGATGTGGATAAAGACAAGAGTTCATTTGATTTTAATGATGAACTATATGATGAATGTGAAAGTGTGCAAGCTGATGCAAGTTCAAAAAGTTGTTTTGATGAGTTAGCAACAACAAATAACCATGAGGCTTATGTATCTGATAAGCCAAGTTTTGAGAATTTTAATGCAAATTTGGACAAGCGTTTGTTTCTAGACTTAGATGAGCCGAGTTATGAGTCATTTCATGTGGATGGGGAGGTTGTTTTCAAAGAGAAATTATATTATCTTTGTGAACCAGAATTGCTCACTTTTGAACAAGCTTTGGATGCTAAAGATATTGATTTGTTATGTTCATAGGATATAAAAGTGAGCAAGATTGAGGATAAGTTAGATATTCTTGATGATTCTCTATACCAGCATGTTGGGGCACAAAAATAGTGTGTGCCAATGTATGAGTGTACCTCTTTACATACACTCAAAGATATTTTTCATGATGTACATAATCTTTTGATTAGTTCTTATAACCATTTCACCTTTGACATGAAAACTAACAATCAGATTGAACCTGGTGGTAGTAGCCATGTGGTAGAATATGAGTGCTACTATTTTCAGCTAGATGAAATTTTAATAAAGTGTGGCAATGTGCAAAAAATTGAAGAAGGTTGTTTTCAACCTAACAATGTTTTAAATGATAAATATTATAAGTTGTTGCCACATAAAAATAAGTATTTCAAGGGTATGCTTGATTTTCAAATGCTTGGTATTTGTAAATTTGTCGATAATGTTGTATATAATGGGTTGTTGGGAGATGCCAGCATGTTTAATCAGGCAGATTGTAGTGGTGTTTTCAAATTTGTTTCAATGAAATGTGATGAGAAATTTGTCTATAACAGAGTTAAGAAGAGGCCTATATTTTTTGGTGCCCTTGGGCCATCAGATATGGTTTGACTCGTCAAACCAAAGCAGTAGGGGTAGAAATTCTCTTTTAACTCTATCACCCAATGTTTTTGGCACTTGGTTTTCTCTCCAGAGGATCTGAATTCTTGCTATGCCCATAAGGGGCATACATCCCTAGTCGGATCCATTGATGGCACCTTCAAATTTTGAAAATTTGAAGTTCCAATATTGAAAATTTTGCCTTTGCACACTTAGAAGTGCACCTACTTTGAAGAGTCACAATTCAGAGCATGTTGATTTTCATGTCAAATCCTTTCATGGACATACTCATGTGATATATGTGAACATACATTTGATTTTTCAGATTCCCATACTGAATTTTGATAGGTTTTTGAAAAGTGAGGCTAGAAGGTTCTAAAATGTTTTGTTGTTTGCATATTGTCAGTCCTACAAGTTGACCTCCTGTTCAAGTTGATATTTTGCAACTAAATAATTTTCATGTCAAAAAAATTGTTTCTTTCCATTCTCCCCACATTCATGTACTCCTTGGTCCGATTTCAAAGCCTCACGATCAGAATTGCTATTTTTACCAAGCCAAAAGCAAATGCAATTTACTCTTTTGCACACCTACATTTTTCAGAAACTTTTCAAGGTGGTTAAGTTTGACCCTCAATATCTTTTGAAGAATGATGATTAAAGGAAAGCCCTCTTTCACACATATTCAGTGTACCCAAATGTTCTAGTGTGTCCAGTGGCAGTCCCTCAGGAGATGATTTGATAATTTTTCAAAATGGCAACTTTCTAAGCTTTAACTAGTTTTAAAAAGGTACAGTTGCAGAAAAGTCTGAGTAGGATACTTTGATGTTGAATATCTTTCACCTCATGACTTTTATTTCTAAACCAATTATTGCATTCCATTATTGGGTCAAATTTTTGCACGCCTATAACTTTTCATGACTTGAGGAGGTCGTTTGACTGGTTTTCAAGGGCAATTCTAGAGGCTACTTGACCTATTTGACTCACTGTTAAATAATGCCAGAAAGAAAGATTTAATGGCAACCCCATTCATTTTTTTATCTTGGGAGCATGTAGAAGCAATGTCAGATCACTTCAGGCTAAAACTTGTTTGAAAATGATTTTTTTTAGTCGGGCCCATAGGGGGACCCGGTATGCTTTGCACGATTATAAGGGAGAGTCAAGATGAGTGTTGTTTACAAAGTTTCATTTTATTCCCTTTTGAATATTCTTTATAGTTTCAGGATCCGAAGGTGAGTGCATTAACTAGTTTATTAAAATAGATAAACTAGGTTTGTGATCATTGCTAAAGGAATTTAGGCCCTAAACCATCAATCAAGTATGAAAATTGGAGATGGAGAAAATCAATCGAATATAAGGGGGTGGTGTTTTACTTGAGTTATTGTGGGAAAAATTAACAACACTACTTAGTCCTTGTTAGATTGTATGAAATAGCTACATGTACTAAAAGGAAAAACATTTTATGTAGCCTTGTAGTGTTTGAGTTTCCTGTCTAAATAGATATATTTTTATTTTGCGCTCATGGCTCGAATTTGGAAGTGAAAAAAATTGTGTGTGTCTTGGTTGCACATGAAGATGCTAATCTAAATGAGAAAATCTCATCCAAAAAAAAAACAATGGTTGTGACCCATGTTTCTGTAGGGATTGGGAAACAAACTTCAAATTGAGATTCTCAAATCAACACAAGTTTTAAAGATTTCATTTAAAGAAATATAAGTCCCAGGTTTGCATGAACTTGACAAATCCAGTCTAATGGTTCAAATTCAAAAAATATTGAAGAGGAATGAACTTGACAGAGAATGGAGAAAACTAGAGTATGGGGGAAAGGCAACTTGTATCTTTAGGATGAGCATTGCTGAAAAAAGCCCGCATATTGGTGCTTGATGAAGTAAATGTTTCAAGAGGCACAGTTAATGATATTGTCATTTAAGAACCACAAGAATGTATGGGGGTCAAGGTTTCATATCTCAACTTATGATTCAAATAATTTCTTTAAAATTATGAGTATGTTAATATTCAATTCAATCCTCTAGCTAATGTTGTATTAGCAAAAAATGGGAGTAATTTTGATACAGAGAATGTAAATCAGTTTTAAAAGGAAAATATTATTCAAATTTTCTAAAAGTGTGGTTGCATTGGATTCGATTGGGAAGACTTTCACAGTGGATATAAAGAACAAAAAAAAGCTTCATGTATATTTGGAAACATGGAATAGAGGATAGAGATTTGGCTCGATGCAGAAGAAACAATTAAGGTTGTAGAAAATGAATCAATACACAAATCAAGTTTAAGAGAATGTCAATTTCATGCTGCAAAAGAGAAACTTTCACATAGTAATATAGAGATGTTGCAAGAAGCATCTTCATTTAGATGCTTGATGACATAGGTTTAGATTTCATGTGAGTTTTAAAAGGTAAATAAAAGGTCATCAAATCCAATGAGCATGGCGTCACATTCTAAGAGGGATTGATGACTGAAATAAAGGGTGGTTGGCTTAAAGCAAGAAACACTCAAAGTTGGACAAGTTTTATGATAATGGGACTGAAAATACAGAGTGTCCATCATGCTGATTGAAGAAGGTAGTCTAGTTTTCACGTTGCGTAAGGGAAGTATGAACGGTCTCCACTAGAGTAAAAATGTATCAATTTTTTTGAGGAAATTCTATTTTGGACTGCATTCTTGAGTGCATTATTAAGAAATAATGCTCGAAGCTTGCAATAAAGTGTATCAAAAGATTTTGAATTTTGTTTCAATGTTTCCACCCAATTTTCATCATAATGAGCTTGAATGCATCATGGAGTAGAATAAGGGCATCGATGTAAGGAACATACAATTGTATGTTGAAAGTTGGTAAACATTTGTTGGCACCACCATTATTAAGCAGAGCAACAAAACATGTGGCTAGGGAAAACAACAGAGGAAATTTGAAATAAATAGAAATCAAGCATTCCCCATTAGCCCATGAGGGAAAGGGTTGATGTCAGAGTAAGGGTGCGAGGAAGCAGGGAGGAGAGATAGGGGATTTTAATAAATACATTTTTAACTCTTGAAAAGATTAATTTTAAATCTTTAAATCTAGTTTCCTATGAGCTCGAGAAATTTTTGCTGATGTCAAAGGATATTAATGGGTGCACGGGTATTGGGTGGAAGGCCATGCTGGGCCCATGTAATATTTTAACTTTTAACGTGTTTTCCCGAGTTTATAGTTTTAAAAGCTCTCCTTTTTTTAAATGTAATATTTTAATATAGGGTAAAGGTAAATGGGCATGGGTGAATTTTTCTATTTAAGACTCCATTATGAAGTTTGATGGGGATTAAAGGTGAAAAATGTAGCAAAGTTAAAAAGAGAAAAATACAAATACTTTCACGGGAAATTTGTTTTTCAACCATGGAAATATAATGAGGAGATTTAGAATTTTTTTTATGGGGAGAACCTATTTTCATGCAACAAGTAGAAAATTGACAAGGAGATAAAACCTTTTGCAAGGCAAAGGATATTTTTCAAAATGTAGATGGAATAAAGGAAATGATGATTATTCAGGAAAGGGGGATATTTTTATGTTGAAGAGCAATAGGTGCAAGAAGCATGAATCAAATTGGAGATTAGGGCTTCCCTTCAAGCAGTGGGAAGTTATCAATCAACGAGCCTGAATGTGCCAAGTGTCTTCTTTTGATGTGCATTTATGGTTTCTTTCTCCTTAAGTGAAATTTTGGGGATTCATTGTGAGGAGTTAGTTGTTTTGTAATTAGTCATAGAGAATATTGTAATGTGAATACAAAAAAAATTAAAGTTTTATTTTAGGTTGGACTTTGTCAATACATTTGTATTTTTGATAGCAATACTAGAAAATTAATACAAAATGGTGGAGATTCAGAACCATTTTCTCTCCTATGTTCTTGTTTTATGAGTTATGAATAAATATAATCAATAATTGTTTTTTTCATCTCTAGTGGTTTCCAATGGGTGTGTGTTTTTTTTCTTGCTCATTAATTCAAGGAATTAATATAAATTCTTGAATGAAGTTGTAGATTCATGTGAATTAAGTGCTATGATTCTGATAAGAAGTTATGGTTGAGAATAAAATATTGATGTTCTATAATGAAGTAGTGTCAAAGCTTAGATGATGTTATGCTACATTGAGTTGATTAATTCAGTAGCAAATCACAAATTTAAATTATTTTACTTATCAATATCAGTTTTCTTGTGTCTATAATTTAATGCTATACATCTCTCATGTTTGAGTTAGACATTTCCATGAAGGTCAACCAAACCTTTAGGGTGCTCTATCTCTTAAAAAATGAGAGGAGAATTTTTTTTTTATAGTGTATTTGATACTTAGTCACACAAGTATCTATAAAAATGTTGTTGGGATTACACTCCTTGGTTTAATAGAGCTAAAAGTGCAAAAGATTTCAGTCTCTTTGACTAAATCTTGTCCGTTGGCCAAATCCATCTCTGAGTTTGAATATGAAAGAGTGGCTACTCTTTAGGACTCATTGTATTTGTTGATTTGGGGGTCAACAAGGAGCATATCAGTTATCAACACCTAAAGGTGAACTCTTGAAGGAGCCAACTAATAGGTTGCATCTCAAGAATTTTTATGCCTAGTCTTGAAGGGTATAAATCTGAAAATACAAAAAATCAAAATCCAAAAAAATAAGAGAAAGGATTGAAAAGTAAAGAAAAAAATCATCCTCTAGTGATAACCACTTCGGTGAAATTTTGGGAAAGTACCTTGGTGAAAACCTGGCAAACAAACGCCTCACATAAATAAAGCACCTCCATCTATTCTTTGGATCCTTTAGTCCTATCATTATTTTCTCTATCATTCATCCATCGCCTATCCACATCTTTATCATAGCTTGATGATATGAAGTATCATATCCTTTTAGTACTACTTGGCATGTTCCAAAGGTTAGTTTGTCCTGCCTTTATCGAATTAGTCTAACCTATCACGCTGGGGGAATTTTGTTATGGATCATATTGGGTCCTTGTATATCTTGGGGTCATTAGAAATATTATCAAAAAAACCAAAAAAAATCATAAAATCTTATAAAAAATCCCAAAACATTCATAAGAAAATCCAAAAACATTTGCAAACTCCTATACAACTAAATTACAAAACATTCAAAAAATTGTACAGGAAAAATTCAAAACATCCAGAACACATCAAAATCCCTAAAAAGGTCAAACATCAAAAATCCAAAAAATAGTGCCTCCCTATCAAACTATGGGTCTTTGAGCTTGAACGTAGGGAAGGCCATCATTGATGTGCTCTCGAGACACCCTAGGTTAGTCCTTTAGGAGTTCATCATAATAAATCAACTTTTCCATAACTGTTCATATCTTCATTTTGTAAATAAGTCAATTCTGTCAAACTACATGGTCTTTGTGTGTATAATGTAGGCAAGGCTTATCTTTGATCAGCCATTAAGGCCCCTAGGATAGGTCTTTTAGGTTAGGTTCTTTTCTAAAACTCCCAAAGAATCCCTAAACATCCAAATATCAAAAAACCCCAAAATGTTCAAATATCAGAAAATATCAAAAACATTAGAAAAAATTCAAAAGATCTAAACAACCTCAAATATTTTGGAAAAATCAAAAAAGCCTTAAATAACCAAAAAACCTAAAATATTCATAAAAATTTAAAAGACCAAAAAAAACCTCAAAACATTTTCAAAATACCAAGAACATTGAAATATTCCAAAATTTCAAAACCATCCATCCCACCTTACTTTCTCTTGTAATAAACCTTCACCCATAATAAATCAATCGTCATCTGCACCCTTTGGCAAGGCAAGTAGAAATAAAGTATAGCAAGTCATAAAGTGAGAAATTAAGTGTCAAAATCTAAAGTCTAGATCATAGGTAAATGTGTTAGTGAAGTTTTTATCAGTGGCTCATCTTAGCATCATCATCCTAACATCAAGCATCCTTTAATAAACATGTCCTAGGATGTATCCTTCCTCTAATGGGCATCAATATCAGTTATCACTTTAGCTATATTAAACAAGGAAAGATATATAGATAACACTCACAATTTTTCTTTGATCTTTTCTTATGATTCATCTTAATGACCCATTCCAAATACCTCTCGATGATGTTTATTAAAATATTTAGAGAGAAAGGAATGGGGAATTGATCATTATCTTTCATTTTTTGTGCTTGTGGATATTCTTGTAAAATAATATTGGTGCATACTTTCTTAATTGTGTGTAGGAAGGTTGTTTGGAGTATGTTGTTGACTATTGTGTATGCTTTGGTCCAATATATTCTATGATTCTAATTTTCATTCCAATTATTTTTCCGTATTTCAAGATGTGAACAAGAACTATCCTATCTATTGGTGGAGTCAAAGTCTATTACACTAGATACAACATCGTCTTGTTTATCAATACCTTGATGCATCATTTCTATGTGTTATATCAAACAATAAGGAATGATGGAAAATCCTAAACCTAGTACATGAGCACCTCATCATCCTACATTCATCCTACATCTTGCACTACCTCATTACCATCTCTAATAAAGTCTTGATGGATCATGTGGACTTGTTGAATCTTTTGAATAAATCATCAGAATCAACAGTTAATCATTCTTTATTCTTCTATCCTCTTTTCATGCTAACCTGGTATCATGAAAGTAAAAAAAAACATCATCAATGCATCCATCCTACATCCACAAATCATCAACATAAATGTATCTCATAATCATATCATAATCATTTCATATCACATCATACACTCTACATCATCATTTTAGTTGTACTGGATAATATTGATTTATTATTCTAAGAATCTTAAATCATTGAATATCATAAACATTTACATCCATACATCCATGCGCATACATAATTATCTCATTAATTTAATAGAAAATAAATAAAAAGAAATGCATTCACATCATTTTCATATCACATAATCATAAGTGCATCCATACAATCATAAGCACAAAATAAAGTGAATATATCACATCATAAATCATCCATATCCATATCATAGATATATCAAAAAATGAAGGTCATGGTACAAAATTTGGATCAGTGTATGTATATCAATGATAAGTACAATATCCATGAGGTTATAAAAAATGAGCCCATGAATGTATATTTGTGATAAAGAATCAAGCAACAAAAATAAAAAAATGTTTGTACAAAATAGCTAGCCCTGATGGTTGCTACCCTCTCTAGCCTACCTCTTAGGCTTATCCTCAGCTCTTGGCCATCTATAACTCTACTACAAAAAAATAGGTTTTCTAAGTGCCTAAGGTACATCTCGATGATAATGTTTCCTATAATACACAACCTCTATCACAACCTCCTAGTATAATTTGGTAGAGACTATACTACCATGTGTGGTCACCACTGTAGTCTCTATCTGTTGGAATTAGGCAACCTCTTGGTCCCTCTCTACAGTCACAACCTGTACCCACTATAATTCTTGATCTCTTTCGGTCGTGACCCTTCTTGGCTTATTTATGCTAGAAAATTAGAGGTTTTGCCCTAATTTCACCTTCAAGATAGGGTTTATCATAATTTTCACCAAATTTTCCAATTGAAACCTAATTTTGTATCATTTTTTGTGTTTTTGGCATAATTCTTGCATCACAGAGCCTTTTTGGACTCCCTAGGGCAACTTTTAACCTTTATCAAGAAATCAACCAAAAATTCAAATTTTATGCCTGATTTCTCAAGGGGGAAGGAGTAACTTTATCCTTCAGATGGGACCTCTAATAAATCACAAAAAAATATTTTTTTATTTAAGTAGTAGTTTTCATCCAAGGAGCATTATTCTTTGAACTGAACCAACAAGTACCTCACTTCAAAGAGGGACATAATGTAGACATTGAAAAATGTTTTGATTGATATCATGCACTCAAAACAGGTTTACTAACATAATTTCCTCTTAAACCCATCAAATTTTGACTTAATTGATTAAATTAGTCTAGCTATTTAATTAATTATGTCATTTTCATCTATTAACCTAATCCAACAATTTGGGTTAATTCACCCCCCCTTCATGCTAACATTTCATCTAATTAAATTAAATAAATCAACTTATTTAATTTAATTCCCCAAGTCTTCTAATTTAATTAAACAACCCTAAGTTATTTAATTAAATGTCATTCTCACCTTTCCCCATTCATTAAATCATTTAATTTAATGAAAATCACTTTATTCCTCCAAATCCCCTAATTGTGTGATTAAATCTTATTTAATTAAGAATTATACTAACTTTCCTCTAAAAAAAGAATATTCCCATGGAATATTCCTTATCACCCTTTTTTGCACAATTAAAACTTTGTTTTAATTTGCAAATTAATCTTTATCCTCATCCATGAGAATATCCCAAAAGAAATATTCTCTTTCCTCCAATCAATTAAGAAAGAGATATTCTCACTTAACTTCAATTGCAAGTTATCTGTTGATGCAGAATCTTGCATGTAGCAATAGTCTCATGGGAAACTTAGCTATTGGGGGACATTGTGCGCTAGCTAAGTGATCTCCAAGATTTTACTGAAGCCGGCTCTTTGTTTAGTGGGTGGAGTATAAGGTTAGAAAGATAGTGAAAATATAAAACCTACACTACAGGCGATGAGCCAAAATCTTAGACAAATTCACCAAGTATAGTGCAGAATGCAGAGGCTCGAACCACTAAATTGTTGCTCATTAAGTTAATTTTCTCAAAAGCACTTAAAACGTAAGCATACCCTCTAATTTACATAATATAATCTTAGCATAACATTAGCTAACATAGAAGAGTCGAAAAAACATGATCTGTATTCATTGAGCTATGAAGGATTACAAAAGCTGAAGAATAGACATTCATACAATAAAAGAAGATAGCAACATAGACCAATAGTTTCACAAATATGCATTAAAAACACAGAAAGGCCAAACTTATTTAGCACAATCTCAAGTCTTTAGATTAAATAAAACTATTACAAAAGGCCTTCTTCCCAGTGCTCGGGAGTTTTGCAACTGAATCAAAAAAAAATAAAGAGAAACAAGATCATAATTATAGGCCAGTCCACTGCTTGGAACGCATCAAGAAAAGAAGGAAAACTGTGAGAAAAGACTGATGACCCAAATCATTTCGAGCCGCCATAGCGAACATCGGCCACCTAGGAGCATGCCAGCAAAGCCACGACAAGGAATTGAAAACCACACAGCAATAGAAATGGGCATGCAACTCCATAGAAGAATACACAATAGCAGGCGAGTACAATAGGGGCAGCAATAACTCCAAGGTAACCGGCGCGACAGTAGCCGCCACGTGTCATGCAAATGGAGCCTGAAAAAATGTTGAAGAGATGCCCAACAAAAAGATCTAAGAGGGAGCCACATGGAGCGCACCAAGTGAAAGGAATTACAAGGTAGGCCCAGCTCGGGAAGCAACCAGAGAAAGCCACGCGGCACGCAGTCAGAGACTCACAAAAAGTGAAGCGATAGGAAAAATAGAAAGCTTTGCGAGGAGGCCACGTGGAGAACACCGAGGGTAGTGAGCATTTGAAAGGTAAGGCATATCCGCAAAGGTAAGAATAAAATCGCAAAGGCCTGGTAGTTTTTGTTTGAACAATTTAGCGACTCATAGGGGCATTTCACTCTCGGAATTAAGAACCCTAGAAAATTTTGTTTAGCATTCGAAAACTGTTCACAACCTCGAGAGGGCTGCCTGTAGACTGGTCCAGACTTCGTTTGATGGTGCAGATAGAGCTTGTAGATTCTCATGAGCCAACTTGAGATTGATAATTTCCTTGAAAGGTAATTCGCCTGATACCTTCGTTTCTAATTCCAACTAGAAGAACAGTTGCGCCAACTGATGCACGATCCCCTCAATTCTTTTGGCAGTTGGAGATTGATCAAAATATTGGAAGATAGAAAGGTCTAGCTTCTTCTCTTTGATCATCACAATAATGTGTTCCACACCCGCTATCGCCTGATCAACAATGAAGGGCGAAGGGAGGCTTCTTTGAGTTAAGCGGGAAAATTTTGCTTGCATGTCACTGGTAACCTGATTTAGCCGAGCCCTACATTCTACTACCTGTTGAACAACCTCATGCATGGAGATGAGGATACTTACACCCATGGCCACCATTCTTCATTCCTCTATGCCCACACTGCTCAAAGCCTCATCGGAAGCTGTATATAGCTTGCCCAATAAAATCCTTGCCTCTAAAACTTTGTCAGAAGTTGCTTCCTGAATCTGCTATATTGATTCACCTACTGTTCCGCAAAGGATTGCCTCTTGCACCATAAATTTTAAAGTGGGATGAAGAGTAAGGCACAATGCCTTCACCTTGTCCTATTATGATGCATACAACTCTTTGGAAATCTCCAATGAGCTCATCTAGGGCACAAGAGGTTGGTTCTTTAGGGTAGCCAACTTTGCTTCTCTGCTGCTTAAAATCGCCTTCAACTCCGACAAGTTTCTATCCAATGTGGACACCTGTTTCTTTAGAGCAGAAACCTATTTTTCCTTTTCTTCCAGGGCTAATGTGGCCCGCTTTTATTTTTGAGTTTCCAACTCCAAAGTGGAATTCATTTCATTAATTTCAGCATCCGTGCTCTGCCAAAGCTCCTTCATTCCTTCACTTAGCTGCACAGATGCAACATGGAGTTTTTCTTCACTTGCTCAGCTTTGCTCAACTTCACATTGGAGAGTCAGAACAATCTTTGTGCTCATATTTTTCAGCTCCTTGATTTGAATTTTGAAGGCACTGCTCTCCTTCTCCAGGTGCCTTATTTCATTCTCCTGGGCTTTAAACTTGTTTACCTAGCTTTTAACCTTGCCCTTGAGCTCCGCTATCTGATCATCCTTTTTCTTTGCCTGGTGATTAAGCTTGAGGTAATCAGTGGTTACAATTTTTTGGGTCTCCTCCATTAGCTCAACCTTATCTCTTGGGCGGGCCTATTGCAAGTCTAGCCCGATAGCATTTACAGAGTAATCACTCGGCAGCGTTTCTCCTACCAGTTTAATCACATTAGGAGTGATTTTTGCAAACATCAAGGAATTTTGAATTTCATTAAATACAATTTGCAAGAGAGGCTCCGCCTGCCTGGTTGCATTCTTTTGTCTTCTTTTATTGATACGGTTAGCCCGTGCACTCTTTTTTGCATCTACCTATGAAAAATATTCCTGGGCAGGGATGCCCAAACCACCAACAAAAGGGAACTCCTGTGGGATAGCCAGTAGGAAAGAAAATGTACTCAATGCATCATAAGTCTTGCTAGGCCTCATTATAATGGTCGAGGAGAATGGTGGAATGATAATGCGGTGTAGGGGAAGGCTTGAGATGTGCCAACTATAGGGTTGGGCCTTGGGGATAAGAATTGCTAGCCTATGAGCCTAGTACTTAAACCAAATTATGCTCTGGGTAAGGGATGGAAAGGGGAGGACAAAAGTGGGATACCAGGAGGCATAAGACTTGACTACTCGGGATATCCAATGGCAAGGAAAACTAGTGCAGATGAAAAAGAAGGGGTAGATGAAGAAGAAACCAGAGACATGGTAGAGAGAGAAGATGGAAAAAATTTACCTAAGGCTCATAAGGAGTTGCAGACATTTCAACTACTTCCTCCTTTGACGCTCTTCTTCTCCATCAGACTCTCCGGTTCGTTGCCACTTTTCCTCTGGATAATCATCGAGGTCAACAATGACCCACCTTCGACCACTGGTAGTACTTACCCGCTTCCTTCTTGACTTAGAGGAGCTGGATGGCTCTGATGTTTGTGCATGCAAATCCTCCTCTTGCGTAGACTGTTTAACAGTATCCTTCTCATGCATTAGATTCTCGACAATGGCAAGGGGACTCTGAGTTACCTCCTCCCCAGGTTTTGTGGCAATCTCTTCCCTTCTATAATGTTGCATGGATGTTGAACGGTTCAGAGACCTTTCTAAGTCTGGATGCTCTTTCTCCTAGATATCATCAAATTGTTCATCAAGGGCCAATTCTTTGTAAAGCTTATCGGTTGCCAAAGTCTCTTGCCGATACATCCAAAAGTCTTGAATCTTCTCAAAATTCCAATTAAGCTTATTCAATTGGGTGCACAGGGACAGATTGATCTTCTGCCTTGGGTTGGCTTTCCTTGTGATGTAGTAAAAGCTTAGCCATGGCGGTCGCTCATCTACAATAGGAAAATATTCAAGGCCTACATATAAAGTTAGTTCCCCCTCCTCAACATTTCTTCGAGGGTCCCAGAAAGGCCGAGGCGAATGTCAGATTTTGATGCCAACCCCTGATAAATTATTTTCAGGATTGTAATGCCAGGTGCATTAATCAACAACAACTCGAGATGACCCAGCTTCGAAAGCAGAATCTCTGAAGTATCAATCTTTGAAGTCCTTTTCTTGATGAGCGACAAAAAATAAAACATGATTGGCAGTAGCAAATAGGAGGTCAAATGTTTTCCCCCCCAGTAATCATTATCAATAGTACATAGTTGCCTCATTACTTCCAGGCCCAGCACTTTGTCGGAAAGAAAATGGGGAAGCCAGAAGGGCTCCCGAGCAAAACCTTGCATGCGGAGTATGGTGAAATCCATGCTGAAGAACCAATCATAGGGTGGTAAAAGCCTTCCCAACTAGGACTTATGTCGAGACAATATGCGTGTGGTCAAATTGATGCCAGCTCCATCCAAAGCCCGCAGAGTTGGGGTGAAGAATAAATCCAAAAATGCATAGTAATTGAAGGTTTTCGACATGACAAGAGTCCATGTCAAAACTAGCTTCCTTAAGTCGCCATCGTCAAAAATAGCCAGAGACATAAATGTTATAAAGTAATCCGAATTCTGGTGTAATATCACATAGGCCAGGAAAGAGGAATACCTGAACTTAGAACCGGCCTGGAATTCCTGCAGCTACTGCCAAATCCCATCACTAATAACTCCTGCAAAATCTAGGAGCGGAGCCTCATGATTCTTCTTCAACATAATACTGAGGCACATTTGGAACTCAAAAATGTGTTTGTCTATATCCAGACCACACACCAGCACCAGCATAGAAGCAACAGAAGAAGACCCACCTTTAAGAGCCTTCAAACCAAAATGGAATTTGGGCGGTGCTGAATTGCTTGTCGGCTGATTAATTTCAGAATGGTAGAACTATTGCACCTTTTGGAGCCCTCCCCACTTCTATTGCATTCTGTTCACTTCAAAAATTTCAACATCTCAGGTCAAAGGGAGTGGAACGCACAACATTTCTTGAACAGCTTCATGGCTAATAACTACCCCAAAATTAGTGTCGCTTATTACTCCAGTGTTTGGGTCAAAACGTGTCGCGCATGCTACCACAATTTTTGGACAAGGGTATACCAAGGGAACCATATACTGTGGAAGCCCAAAGAACCATAGACGCTTGTTGAAAGGGTTTTCTACATTCTTCATTTTCTCACATGCGGCCTCCCTAAGGCTCTTAGGATTGTGGGATAGCTGAAGATCAAAGATGTTATCCCAATCCTCTGCAACCAAAGCCTGATCTCTGTGAGGAATTGCATTTAGTATTCTTGGGTCCACTTGACTGGTGAAAGGCCAATAAGGCTTTGTGGGGATCCCTAAAGTAGTATAAGACTCCTTGTCGTAGAGCTGCATGTAGGGCGCCCTCCTCATTTGCTCGACTATACTTGCTGGGGCCATGACCTATTTTAGGGTTTCTGCAATCTCAGCCATTTCGGTATTCGCAAGAAATTTTTCGCAAACTTTCACAAATGACTTAGCTTTCTGAAAAATTCCTTCTCTCTTGCGAATGCCTTAGCTGTTTTATCCTTAGATAACTCCTTGCAATAAATGTGCTTTGCACATCTAACCTGCCTTTTTGATCTTCATCAAAAATGATCGAGAAAGGTACGTGCTAGCCATTCATAACTAGTTGCTATATGCATCACCAAACTTTCGTGTGTGCGAAAAGATCACCAACCTGCCAAATTGCCCTCTACATTTAAGAGATAGAATTTCACGCGAGGTGGCGCCTGATTTTTCTTGAAAAATGAACCAAGACAACCTTGCAAAAACTCATCCGCAGGATTTATGCATCTACTGATTTTATTGAAGGTTCCTGGATGCATCACCCAACAACCTGTCTTTACGATTCACCTTGATTTGGATGGGACGACAATTCCTTGCATTGGCACCTGGCCAACTTCTAATGAATTTGACAACCTGAATTGTGCAAGTTGCAACTTTACTTGTATATTCCCATCACCTCACATGCCACAACACTGGAAATGAGGCTTGGCGACACACTTTGGCTTAGTCATAATTATGGTCTACCTCGACTGGCGAACCCCGGCTAGTCTATAAATAAGACCCCTAGAAGTAATGCAAATCACAATGTTTTCCTAGCATTCCTAGCTTACTAAGTTTTTCTTATCTTAGCAATTTCATTTTTCTAGCCAAAAAAGAAAACAATATGGAAAAACCCATAAGGTTAGTCTGCAAGAAGACTCAAGCTGCCTTCTTAGGCAAAATTAGGTGCAGGCACCTAAAGCGTATGACAGGTGTGAAAAAATTGTTGTATGTGAAGGCAATTAAGTGGGTTCTGGGCAAATATTGCATAGAGTATGAGGAACAGTACTGGGTAAACACTAACATCTGCTCCCACTTTTTTACCTCACTGCTAGACATCAACGTTTCTAAGTGCAAGATATTAAAGCTGATGAAGCAGGTTTTCCCTCGATGCTACCTCGGAGGACTAGAGAAAATTGTGCGCGTAGCTCAATTTGATCGTGGGATCTCTTTGGTTCATAACATTCATTTGCTGCAACTACATGGAGGACCTATTCCAACCAGGCCCTTCCTCTTCAGCTTTGAATTGGAGACTCATGAGGAGCATCGTGCGAAGGTCCATGTCAGCTACTACTTCCTCATGTGGGTGCATTATATTGAACCATTCCAAAACCTCCAGTGGTACGAGGATTTTGAAAGAATGGTGTTCCCTGATTTCATGCCGCCTATTGCTGCAATTGCTAGACCCTCCAACTGATAAACTGAGAATGAAAATGGTCCCCAATTTTTCTTTTTCATTTTCAAGCTCTGCTTCATAGTGGACATATGTAAATATGGATAAAAGGCCATTGGCCTCTACCCTATATAATGTAAATCTTCAGCCAATATATAATATATGTTTTTTCAAAAATCTTGGCTCATTTACAATATTTCTTTCAATTTCTTGCACCTTTGTTGTTATTCATAAAGCATTGAGAAGACCCAAAACTTTAAACCAGGAAAAATAATTACATATTTTACAATTTACATAGCCTTCACATAGGTAGAATTAATAAAATTATTTAAGATGTTTTCCACTAACTAGAATACTTAAGGCATTACCTTCTTTTTCTTCCAACTCGAAAGAGTTGAACTATTTACATTGAATAATTTTGAAAGGCCCTTCCTAGAGGCTGTCGAATTTTTCGTGTTGGGCGGGTCTTGCTCCACACTCATTGAACTTGAGCACCAAGTCCCCGCATTGTAACTCTTGATCCGACACATTTTTATCAAACCATTTCTTTACCACCTGCTGGTAGCTGTTCATTGCCTCAAGGGTGTGCTCTCTTTTTTCTTGTACTTTGAGTAGCTTGGAAAACCTTACCTCAATTGCTTTGTTTTTCTCAATTTCTATAGATTTAAGCAACTGTAGGGCAGGGATTTCCATGGCAATAGGAAGCAATTTCTCCTTCCCGTACACCATCTCATAAGGAGATGTCTTCAGTATTTTCTTGGGCATGATTCGGTCTACCCACAGTGCTGTCTGGAGGTTCCTATGCCATTATTTCTGGTGTTCTGAGCCTATCCTCTTTATTAACCTGATGAGGTTTTTGTTTGTAGACTCTACGAGGCCATTCCCCTGGGGATAAAACTTAGAAGAGTTTTTTAGAAAAACCCCATACTTTAATGCAAACTGGCTCATCTTTGAGCCGAGGAATTCTTTAGCATTATCAGAGATGATTATTTTGGGTTGGCCAAATCTGGCTACCAACTCTTCTAGGAAATGGACAATCTCAACTTCTATTGCATTTTTTAATGGCACTGCTTCTGCCCACCTAGTGAAATAGTTCGTTGCTGTCAATATCCACTTATGTCCAGCTGAAGAGAAAGGGTTAATCATCCCAATGAAATATAAACCCCATTGATCAAAAGGTTCTTCTACTACTATAGGCCTTAATGGCATAGCAACATTCTTTCTTTTTCTGACATGAAACTTGTAGACATGGAAAATGTACAATTCGGTTCAGCACACTTGATCCTGATTACTAACAACATTTCCTCCAGAATCATACTCCCAACTTTTCATATTATGTCTCTTAATTTAATAAATAATTGTTTATTTGATTAAGTCTTTCTCCTCCATTGATTAAATTAATCAATTTAATTTAATTAACCTCACGTTTTTGTTTAATTAAATAAATCATTTTATTTGATTAAAGTCTCTAAAGTCCTCTTATTAAATTAAATAAATTAAACCTTATTTGATTTAATCTAACATTTTCCCACTTAGTTAAATAAATTAAAATCATTTATTTAATTAATCATTTTCTCTCAATTTTGATTTAAATCAATTTACCAAGTTAAGTCAAAATTGTCAAATCATCTAATCTCTCATTAAATTGATCAAATCTTGACTAATTTAATCTCAATCACTAAAATCCTCTAGATTTTGCAAGTTGCACCAATAAATCAATTTAATTGATTTATTAATTCATCTATTTTCCCTCACGTGGCATAAAAGAGGAATATTCCCTCAAATTTGAATTTCAATTCAAATGGGCTTAGTCCTTCCAACAAGGCATTTAATGCCTCTTACATGTCCTTGGCCTTGAGCCAAGTGACATTAACTCCATTTTCTTCTCCCTCCAACATGTGAGATTCAAATTTCAAATTTGAATCTCATGGCATTTATCATGCACATTGATCAAAATGTGCTCAACCTTCAACCATTCACATCTTGACAAGTGGCACTTGGCCATTGGATGTTGAATGATCTCACATTGCTCAGCTTCACTCTTCTTCCAATTTAAAAATCTATAAATAAGAGTCTTCTCTCCTCACAATAACATCCACAATTCAAACAAGTTTATTATACTCAATTTCATCCTCAACATTATCCATTTAATCAAGTTATTAGCTAGGTTATGCAGGTTTTTCATCATGGAGCTTGATTGAATCTTCATCAAAGTGGATCATTCATCAAATCATCAAAAATCATACAAAGGAGTTGGGAAAGGGCCAATTTATACAATAATTGGCACCAATTCCCCTTGGGATCAAGAGTTTACATTTTAAAATAGGATTTCATTGTTTTATTTGTTCATTTACTCACTTTCTTTCCTATTTAAGCATTGCAAATGGATTTCATGGGGAATCCTTGTCTTAACTTGCATATTGATCTAATTATGTGTTTGTTTATTGTGTTAATGTAGGTATAAAGGATTGGGGTTCACATTTTGGTGCTAGAAGGAGGGCATAAATTGCAAAATCTAACACTTTTTTCTTAAAATTCTGCTATTTTTTAATAATTTTGTGCGTTGATCTCTATTTTAGCACATCCGACACCTATTTTAGCACTTTTGTCTAGCTATTTTAGCGCTTATGGCACCTATTTTAGTGCTTCTCTGCACTATTCTAGTGCTTCTATAACTATTTTAGCACTTCTGTCACTATTTTAGCGCTTCTGTACACTGTTTTAGTGCTTTTGTGCACTATTTTCGCGCTTCTATAATTGTTTAGCGCTTTTGTAACTGTTTTAGCACTTCTGTGCACTGTTTTAGCGCTTTTGTAACTATTTTAGCGCTTTTGTGCATTGTTTTAGCACCTCTGAAACTGTTTTAGCGCTTTTATAGTCATCTTTAAAATGATAATATCTTGGTCATATGAAGGTCTTTTTTGATGCTTTTTTTTTGAATTGGGGTAGAATTCCATAAGCTATCTAATGGTATAGTTATTTATCAGTTTTAGTAGAGTTCAAATTTTCAATTTTATGTTTAAAGGAAAATCACATTAGAAATTGGTCTAAGTTCTAAGGTTTTTATATTTAATGATTCATCTAAACCTTAAATATCTTTGTTTCTTGATTTAATCTAACATTTGGAGCATTTTTGCAGGTTAGGAAATCAAAAAGGGAAGAGTAAACAAAGGAAAATCTTCTTATGAAATCATCCATCTATTGTATCAAGTATCTTTAGACACTCTTGGAAACAATTATAATTCCAAGTTTAAGGATTTTACCTCTTCAAGCTTTTTAGGACTCAATAAATTTCAATTTGGGCTCTAAAAAGAATAACACAAATTTTCTTTTAAATTTTGCAAAAGGCTTAAAAAGAACCTTAGGAACAACATACTAAATTTTGTTTAAAGGTTAACAATTGAACAAGGCAATTTCACATTTCCTTTGGTGCTTAAAAATAACTCATTATTGCTTTGAGGGATTTAAAATAAACATGTGTTTTTTGTGCCTTGTAATCTTTTTTGTAAAGTAGTGTCATTTAAGAAGGCGTATGCACTTCTCTCATGCTTCACGGTGATCTTGAGAATCAAAAGTCTTTTTTATGACACTAAGTTACATAAAAGATTACCTCCACATTTCAATTTAGGTACCTAACAATTGAACAAAACATGCGAGTGTGAGTAAAATTATTGTGAGTGTTCTCCCTTTGTTTCTAAATGAAGGTTGATCGAACTAAAAATATGTTTACTTGCTTTTGTTTATCTTAGCGGGCCTGCCTTGTGGGAAAAAATAATCACCCAAGGGAACGACCCAACCGGGAACATGCTAAAGCCAAGCGACTTCCAACTGGTATATAAGTGTGGATTCTTGAGGAAAGTTCAAGAATCACGAGGATTATTCCAACGAGATGGACATAAATGGACTCTCGCCAATGTTGGATAATCCCCCATGAATGGAATGCCCGAATTAAAACCCTTTGTTTTGAAAAAGGCCAAAACCTTATCTATTTTGTTGGTGCAAAAGGTCGTGTCCTTTGAAGTTGCCCCACGTTATACATGTAGTTTTGTTGTAGAAATGGAAAGTATGCCATGGGATATTCATGGGTACTAATGCTTGGCTGACCTGAGAAGTGTGTGCTATGGAGGGGAGCTAGTGTGGTCAAGAATTTATCCATTCACACAAAATATGCGCAACTGGATTCGTCCCAGTGGGAACCCAACAAAATATTGTCTCATCATCCTAGGGTTGTAAAAAGTGCTTGGAAGTGGAAAACACATTGCTTGGTTCTCGAAAACATTTGCAAAATGAACATTCACAAAGAACTTTGAATTTCAAACCCCTTTTTTAAACAAATACCTTTAACGAATTTAGGCACTCTTGCTTTCCCTAAGGATCATATCCTTAGAGGTTTCTAAGTACGTAGATTCTATTGTCATTTGTTTTCAATAACGATAAACATAGGTAAATTTTTCCCTATTTTCTTTGATTTCCACACAATGGACCTTATGGGATGAGAAAGAAAGTGGGACATTAGACATATAGTTTGAAACATAAGCAAGCAAGTTTCTTTGGTAAAATGAATTTATTAAGCCAAGATAAAAGGACAAATTAAACCTCATATGTGTTGTTCCGAATGATTTCCCAAAAGGTCAAGATTCCAAAACCAAGGTTCAAAAGGATAAGTCTAAAAACCCATGAACAACGCCTTGAAATGCTCCTTGAAGTTAGAGAAAGACTAGTATACAACTTCTACGAAAAGGATTCAAGGAATAATCCAACTTTGTATGCATTCTACTATCAACAAAATCCCAAACTTTTTGATAGGTTTTCTTTCCTCCCATAGGAATTCTAGCATGTTCTTCAACACCGAGGTTTTGTAAAGAGAGTTGTGTCTAGGTTCAAGTCTAGGATCCAAGTTGCAATCCTCATCCATCTCTCCATCAAACCAAATCTTATTCCATCAACAAACCTTTTGTGAACTCTAGAAAAATCACTCATGCTAAACTTAAAGGGCTAAACCAACATCATCCTATCTTGGCTTAACACACCTAGTCAAAATAGTTGTATCTCTTGGACGAATTCACCTCTAGGATAATGCAACTTCCTAAGGTCTACTAGTTCACAATCACATTGGCTTAACACACTTAGTCAATTCATCATCTTGTGCAAGTTCCCCTAGGATAACACAACTTCCTAGGGACTACAACTTCACTACAATCTTGTTTGGCTCAATACACATAGTCAAACCATCACAATCAATCTGAGTCCTAATAAGTTTAGCATAACCCTTCAAAGGTTCTCCAAAATGTTTCACTCAATCGCTTCATCCATTTATCCCATCATCATTACCACCTTCTTCATCTTTGACTTCCCTAGTTCTTCTCTTTTGGGCCTAAAAGGTTAGGATCAAACCATCCCTATTTTTTATGGTTCAAACAAGATCACAATACAAGAAGAACATGGAAAATATCAACAAAATATCAACTTCCATTGACATGAGTCAGGTAACCTCTGAAATAAACCTTGCGGGATCAAGTGATCCCCCAAGTGACTCTTCTTTTCCATCACAAAATCCTCAAGAGGAGAGCTACGAAGATGACATCACAAATGAGGATATGGGGATGACACAAACTGAAATGATTAAAATGGTTCAAAATCTAGAGAACTACAAAATTGTCAGTGCCATGTTCAAATACTTAAACACGTTAGTGGAAGGAGGGGTCCATTTCCCTTCTAACCTTGACACAAGTACTAGTACAGACATGCCTCTCATGAACGCATCCCCTATATCAAATGTCAATCAAGAAATGCCTCACACCACATCGGCCATCACACCAACCTCACCAATGGTGAACAAAGGGAGTGCTATGTTTCAAGAGTTGCAGTAGCATCACCTTGTGACCAACAAAGAGGTGGCCATCACCACCTGACTGGATAATTCTATCCCGGTAAATCCTATAGACATGGAAAATGTACAAGTTCGTTTCAGCACACCTGATCCCGATTTACTGACAACATTTCCTCTTAAATCATGTTCTCAACATTTCATCAACATTCTATCTCTTAATTTAATAAATCATTATTTATTAATTTAAGTATTCTTTCAGTGATTAAATTAATCAATGAAATTTAATCAACCTTACATCCCTGTTTAATTAAATAAATCATTTTATTTAATGAAAATCTCTAAAGTCTTCTTATTAAATTAAATAAATTAAACCTTATTTGATTTAATCCAACATGTTCCCTCTAGATTAAATAAATCAAAACATTTATTTAATGAATTATTTCCTCTCAATTCTTGACTTAAAATTAATTCATAAATTTAAGACTAAATTGTCACATCTCCTAATTCTTCATTAATTTAATCAAAACCATGATTAAGTTAACCCATTTCACTAAAATTCTCTAGAGAATGCAAGTTGCATAATAAATCAAATACTTTGATTTATTAATTCATCTATTTTCCCTCACAAAGCATCAAAAGGGAATATTCCCTCATTGGAATTCAAAAAGCCAAGTGGACTTAGTCCTTCCAACAAGGCATTTAAGACCTCTTACATGTCCTTGACCTTGAGCCAAGTGACATTAACTTCATTTATTTTCCCTCTTCAACAAGTCAACTCATAATTTCAAATTCAAATCTATGCATTTATCATGCACATTGGCCAAAATGTGCTCATTCCTCCTCCAACCACATGTGGACAAGTGGCACAAGGCCATTGGATTATCCTTTATCCCATATTGCTCAATCTTGCTCACTTCTTCCAAATTGAAGTCTATAAATTGGAGACTCCTCTCCTCACTTATCATCCACAATCTTCATGCAAAGTTACTCTCTTCAATTGAGAACTAATTTTGCTCATTTGATCCAAGCATTCATCATTTTTCACATTTATATCAAATTTATGCTCAAATCTCTTTGGAGATTTGACCATTTCTAGATCATTCACATTGCAACCTAGGAATTGGGAAAGGGCCAATTGCAACACTCCATTGGCACCAATTCCCCCATGGGATCATCAATGTATTGGCTAGATTAGGTTTTACTTTCATGTTATTTGAGTTTGCTCTTCATTTCCTAATAATAGTTTAAATAGATGGATTTCATGGGGAATCTCTCACTCTTGTATTGCATTTGGATCTAACATCTAACTGTGTTTGGTGTTTGGGGAATCTCTCACTTTTGTATTGCAGCCATCTCATAACCGTGCACTCCACCTCCAAGTACTAGTCCATAAAAAGAAATTCAAATGAGTCCTGGTGGATGGAGGTGCAGGCCTTAATATTTGTTCTCTAAAGCTCATAAAGAAATTGGGATTCGCCGAGGATTCTATCAATAAGAACAAAAGCATCACAATAAGGGTGTATGATGACCAAGAAATAGTGTCTCAGGGCACTATCAAAATCCCCATCCAAGTGGGGTCGACAACTATGGAAACCACCTGTCAGGTCCTCGACCTCGACCTACCATACAATATCCTCCCAGGACGCTCGTGGATACATGGAATGAAGGCAGTGGCTTTGACCTATCACCAATGCATCAAGTTCTCACATCAGAATGAGGAGGTCACTATATATGGGGATCTCGAACCCTTTGCTTACTGCAAAAACCTGGAAGCCAAGTTTTATAAGATCCCTCAAGTACCCAAAAATGATGAAGGACCATCTACTTCATACATAGACCCAGTCAATCTCGCTTCCACATCTGTGACAGAGACACCTGCCATCCCTGAAATATTCGAAATAAAAAATATGATCCAGGACAATGGATGTGGTGATTACAGAATGAAAAGAAATGCATTTGTTGTAGGAGAGTTACCACAATCTCCTAGGTCACATGGACAATCCCAACTAGTTCAAACACCTGTCCACACTATTAGAGAAGAACCCTCTAGATTCCACCATTGGGGGGATCCCAGTTGGGAGAATGTGGACGAAGAGGACATCTCAAAAACACTATACCAAGATGAAAGACCCACTCCCACCCTACCCATGGAGGAAACTAACAGAGGGTTACAAATGATGTTTGGTATGGGCTATAATAGGAATGAAAGCCTTATGATGGACGGTTGGAGCCCATCACTATAGAAAGAAGAATGCGAAACCTTGGCCTTGGGTATACTCCTTCGAGTATAACCGTACGTGGTAGAGGTACTCCCAGAAGAGCAGTCAGGTCCTCTCCTCGGGTAACAACAAACACTCCTAGACCACCTGTATGCCTAGGTATCCCACTTGACAACTCGACTTTTGACGTCACCGATGTTTGTGCTAGTAGTGATGATGATGATACCATAGCAAGTCTCCCTAGGCTCTTTGAGGATTCCACCCTACTAATGATTAGTGCCCCCACAACTAAGTCAAAGCAATGAACCCACCAAATCACCTTAGTACACCAGCAACTCATTGATGACGATCAATGAGGACCACCAATTCTTGACTCATTCAAAAATGATGAGGCGCTCTCAGAATTCATGGGACTAAGGGATACAATCCCATGTGGGGATCATAAGGCCGGATTTAATATCACATTAGACACCCAGGCATACTATGGGGAGACGATTGAGTTCTTCAGTCGCAAAAGGAAAATATCGAGAATAAGCTCAGAGTTACTGAGTGAAAACCACATAGTGGCACTCTCTAACCACAAAACAGTAAAAATAAAGGATGCATCCAATGGTGAAAACCTCTCTGAGGCATCGGAGGATGAAGGATTCAATCACCACCCTACTGCTCTACATCAGGAGAAATCAAGAGTATTGGTAGAGCAATGCAACCCTGCCAACTTGGGAACAGAAACAGAGCCACAAATCACATTCTACGCTCAAACACTTCAAGAAGAAGAACAAGAACTATTGGCAACATTCCTAAGAGAAAGAAAGATAAACTTTGCATGGACTTATGCCGACATGCTAGGTCTAGACCTAGAAGTAGTAGTTCATCATTTAGTTGTTCATCTTGGAGCGAAACCAGTCAGACAAAAGTTAAGGAAGATGCACCCGCAAATAGCCTTGCTCGTTAAGATTGAAATACAAAAGCTCCTAGATGTTGGATTCATACGCCCAATCGACTATCCAGAGTGGGTATCTAATCTTGTGCCAGTCTCAAAATCGAATGGGGGCATCCGCATTTGCACGGATTTTAGAGATCTAAACAAAGCATGTCCTAAGGATGATTTTTCACTACCCAACATTGACATGATAGTGGACATGATGGCTGGGCATGAGATGCTATCCCTAATGGATGGCTTCTCGGGATACAATCAGATCATGATAGCAAAGGAGGACCAACACAAGACCACCTTTACATATCCTTGGGGCACCTACTGCTGGAATGTGATGCCATTTGGGCTAAAGAATGAAGGAGATACATACCAAAGAGAAATGAAATTGATCTTCCATGACATGATCCAAATTTTTTTTGAAGATTATGTGGATTTGGCTAAATCAAAGAAAAGGTAGGACCACATAGCAACATTGAGTGCAATCTTTGACAAGCTAGAACAATACAAGGTTAGACTCAATCCAAAGAAATGTGTATTTGGGGTACAATTAGGAAAGCTACTGGGATACATAGTTTCAATGAGAGGGATAGAGGTGGATCCTGCAAAAGTAAAAGCAATCCTTGATATCGAAGCACCAAGAATATTAAAACAACTCAGAGGAGTACAAGGTAGACTCCAATCCATCCGAAGATTCATAGCACAACTGGCAGATAAGCAGATTGCCTATTCACACCTGCTCCACAAGGGAGTAGCATTTAGATGGGATGACAAGTGTGAGAAAGCATTCAGAAAAATAAAAGAATATCTACTTACACCACCTGTATTGATGCCACCAATTATAGGGAAACCATTGATTCTGTACATCTCAGCAACGACAGTTGCCCTTAGTGCCCTTTTAGCCCAACATGATAAAAAAGGAACCGAGCGGGCGATTTACTATATCAGTAGAACAATGGTGGGGCATGAGCTCAATTACACATCCATAGAAAAGGCTTGCCTGGCACTGGTATTTGCAGCCTAGAAGTTCAAGCACTACATGTTAGCTCATCAAATTAAGTTAATTGCCAAGATAGACCCTCTAAAATATCTATTGTCAAAAATAATGCTTATAGGCAGAATGGCTAAATGGGTAATGATATTATCTGAGCATGCTATTGAATATGTCAAATGAAGGCAATCAAAGGAAAAGTTATTGCAGATCAGCTAGCAAAAGCTCCCCTCTACACGGATAACCCGCTCGTATCAGAATTCCCAGATGAGTCTCTTTTCAATCTCAATGTAGCCAACCATTGGAAACTGTACTTTGATGGCTCTCACACACAACATGGATCAGGAGCTGGTGTGTTCTTCATCACCCCACAAGGATATTGTATACCAAGATCTTACAAATTAGCATTCCTTTATACAAACAATATTACAGAATACGAGGCTTTAACCATAGGTCTCAAGATCACAACACAATGGCGAATAATGGCATTAAAGGTCTATGGAGACTCACAACTTATCATTAACCAAGTCAATAGTGAATATCAAACTAAATATGATAAGCTTGCACCATACAAAAAGGTGGTAGAAAGCCTCAAGGAATCATTCATCGAAATCACTTTTGAGCAAATACCGAGGGAAAACAATAGAGAAACAAATGTAATGACAATAATTGAGTCCTTGCTAGATATCCCTCGCAACGTCTTGAAACACAAATTCTTGGTAGAGCAGCTTCTCGTACCCACGTTCGAGGTACTAGAATTGGAATATGCGTGTGAACTCGTTGGTTCTGGTGATCTTTGGTATCATGGCATCTACACCTATATGAGATTAGGAATCCTCCTAGCCAACAATACCTCGAACCTCAAGCGAACTTTTGTTAAAAGGTCCTTATGATTTGTCATCCTAGGAGAAACCCTCTTCCATATAAGTGTTGACGGAACATTGTTACGTTGTTAAAAATCTGAGGAAGCCTTGACTACTCTGATGGAGGTACACAAAGGCACTTGCGGTTTGCATTCAAGTGGTATGACCTTGGCTAATAAATTGCTAAGAACTAGATACTTTTGGTCGACAATGGAAAAAGAGGCACATAACTTTGTCAAAAGGTGTCTATAGTGCCAACAACATGGAGATCTCATTCACGCATCGGCTCAAGAATTGCATCCCATTGTTACACCTTGGCCCTTTTCCTAGTGGGGGCTCAATCTTATTGGAAAAATCTCACCCACCTCATCCAATGGCCATTAGTTCATCATCACCGCCATCGAATATTTCACGAAGTGGGTCGAAGCAATTCCTACGACCTACATCACGGGAAAGCAGATATCCAATTTCATCCTGAACTACCTCATTTGCCGATACAGTGTTCTCCAATCCATCATCTCTGATAATGGGACACCCTTCAAAAATCAAGATGTCCATGAGTTATGTGAAAAATTCAAAATCAAGCATCACTTTTCCACTCCATACTATCCACAAGGAAATGGCCAAGTAGAAGCTACCAATAAAACCATTCTGAAAATCCTCAAGAAAATAGTCAATGACTCTAGTTGTGACTGGCATCTGTAGCTAAATACCACCTTATGGGCCTACTGCACCAGTATCCACATGCCAATAGGTGCCACCCCATTCTCCCTAGTCTATAGATCGAAAGCCATCCTCCCTATTGAGATTGAGCTCCCATCCTTGAGAATATCCTTGCAAAACCTCATCACACATGAAGAATATAGGGTTACAAGACTGAATGAGCTGGAATTACTAGATGAATGGTGTATTGATGCCCTAAATCATCTACAAGTCTACCAGAATCGACTGAAATGGAGCTACAACAAGAAGATCAGGCAACGCATCTTCCAAGTCAGTGACCTTGTGCTAAAAGAGAACCAAAAGAATGTACCAAACTCAAATAGCAAAGGAAAATTCGAACCCAACTAGCTGGGACCTTTCATCATCACCGCAAGTTACACATCAGGGCCATATCAACTAGCAACACCAGAAGGCGAGCCTCTACAGGAGCCGTTGAACAACTCTCATCTCAAAAAGTTTTATGCCTAAGAATTTGTAAGGTATGGAACCAAAAAATACAAAAAAAATCAGAAAAAGTCTTGAAAAAATAGTTACCTTGGTGAAAACCTGGCAAACAGGTGTCTTGGTGACAAAAAAAAAATTAGAAAATACAAAAAATCCAAAAAAATCAGAAAAAGGATTGAAAAGAGTAAAGAGAAAAAATCGTCCTCTAATGAAAACCACTTCGGTGGCGCTTTGGACAAGTACTTTGGTGAAAACTTGACAAATAGGTGTTGAGTGTAAATAAAGCACTCTCTATGCATCGAGACCTATACAACTCATCCATTCCATCACATTCCATTTATCCTCCATACACCCACTCACTCGCATCCATACCATGGCCTGAGCTGGTGTCCATATCATATTCCACCATAGTACTACTTGGCATATTCCTAAGGTCAGTTTGTCCTACCTTTATCGAAGTAGTCTATCACACCACACTAGGGGCATGTTCTCACATGCATTGGATTGGATTCATGTATACTCTTGTAAAATTCATCAAAAAACTCAAAAACATGTCAAAATATCAAAAAATCTTCAAAAATTCATTATTGAGTCTTATCAGTCTTTCACCTGGTCGAGCTATGTCATCTCTAAGCTTGAACGTAGGAAAGGTTGATCTTTGATTATCCCTTGAGACAGTTAGGGTCAGTCCTTAGGTGTCCGTCACAGTGGCAATCCGTTTGCCCATTTTTTTTACATTTAGGTCAGTCCTTAGGCATCTATCGCAATGGAAATCTGTTTGCTCATCTATCTCATCAGCAGTCAAGTCAATTGGAGTCTGAACTATGTCATCTCTAAGCTTAAACATAGGCAAGGCCATCCTTGATCGGTCCCTGAGACATAAAATTCAAAAAAGTTCATAAATCTTGAAAATACCAAAAACATTTGTAAAACATCTCAAAAATTCCAAAAACAACCTCAAAATATCTAAAAATCCAAAATGGTGAATCCATTTCATCTCGCTTTCACCCACAATAATAACCATTCCTAATAAATCAATCGTCACATTCATCCTTTGGTGAAGCAGTCAAAAGAAAAATTAGAAGGTTCTAAAGTGAACACCTAATCGTCAGAGTCTTAAGCCTAAGTCAGTAAGCAAGCAAGTTGGTCAACTCGGAGTATCAATACCTTATCACCCCAAGCAGTCTCACCAAAACCCTAATCACTACATGTCCTAGGATGAAGCTTTCCTGCGATGGACATAAGAATTAGGTACCCCACAGTAGTTTAACCTTGGCTAGCAGTACAAAGAACATTAGCTTGTCTATTTACTTTATCTTGGTCTTTTTGACTTATCTTATTTTGCACTCATTCCAAGGACCTCTCAATGATGCCTAAATAAAACAGGTTTAGAGAGAAAGGAAGGGGGCACCGATCATTATCTTTTTATCTATTGTGCCTATGGGATATGCTTGTAAAATAACTTAGTCATGCATGTTTTGTTTAGGTTTGTAGGGAGGATATTTTAGGTATCTTGTTGACCATATAGGAAAGCTTTCTTTTCTGTGTTTTGGTCTGAGATGTTTAGAATGTCCGAACTACATCCTAAATGAAGTATGCATGTTAAGTGTGAACAAGAATATTCCTATCTAATTTTTGAGTCAAAGTCCATCACACTAGGTGCCACGCCATCCTGGTCCTTTATACCTTGATGCATTGTACCTATGTGTGTTATCAAGCATAACACAATTGACCCTTTGAAAATCCCAATTCCTAGCAATACAAATCACCATCACCATTCTGCAAATCTTCTATCTTCTTTTCACACTAACATGGTATCATAACAGTAATCAAAACATCACCAATGCATACACTCTGCATCCACATGATCATTAGCATAAAAACACATTACATCATATCATTATGTTATGTTACAAGGACTAATATAAAGTTGTTATTCTAAAAAAAATCTTGAGAAGAGCGTTGCATCATACATAATCATTTACATCCATTACCATTAGCATATCATTACATTCATAAAACATGAAAATATATAAAAAGAAAATACATTCATTGCATCACATAAGCATAAGAATAGAAAACATCTCATAGCATCATACATTTGCATATCATACATCTGCATGCACATCATACATATCATAAAGGGTGAATCATCTCATTTATATCATCAAAAAGTATTGTTATGATACAAATTAGATCAGGTGTACATCGAATACATGGTACAATAAGGCCAAAATACTACAGCCCGCACACCAAAAATGGAACAAACTATCCAGTGATCAAAAAGAGGGGCTAGCCCTGCTAGCTGCTATCCTCCCCATCCTGTCTCTCACCATGAGCCTCTATTGGTCACCTCCCTATCTACTAGGAGAAGTCTGGCACTCTTTTGCCTAATGGCACTACCTGTCGGTAATGCTACCGATAGTACTCAGCCTCTTTGATGGCCTCTTTGTACTCTTGAATATCCACAGATCGACCCCAATATGTGGAGGCTGCACTCTCTAGCTACCTCTGTCAGCCAATCTCCTGATCCCTCTCGGATCGTGCCTGATCTCTCTTAGCTGTGACCGCAGTAACCTGCTGTCGAGCCTCATCTCTCTCCGCTGTCAAAACTTGTACCTGACCCTGTAACAACTAAATCAGTACATCGTGGGGACTTGGCTATCCTGCTAGCTATCCACCTGGCTGTCCACCTGACTATCCCACTGGTTGTCCCACAGGCTGCCCTACCACCTATACTGCTAGTTGCTACTATGGACCTACCTGGGGCTGCCCATCCTATCCTACTACTAGCTGCACTAGTGGTACACCTCCCCGGCCTCTACCTGCTGACCTACCTCTAGGCCTCCGACATGGAAGCACTATCCCAAGAACTGTCAATCTCACTGGCGGACTGAACCATGCCCTGTATGCTGGACCTTGATCATATGGCCATGGTCGAGCCACCAACTGTCAAAATGAGGAAACTGCCTCATCTGCTGGAATAAATGGTCCCCAAGTAGTCTCTCTGGTCAAACGTGCGAAGAGTGCCACATACTAAGCATCGAGAATATCCTGCACCTCCCCGAACTGCCTGGCTACCCTATCAGGAAGGTACCTCTCTATCAGAGTGTGCTCCCAACCCTGCATAAATCTATCTTGGCGAGCGAAGAAAAGCTACTCAGCATCATCCATCCATGGACCTATACCCATCCATGGCCTCCATATGAACATTGTCATCTCATCTAGAACCCACCGCCAATGGGTATACTATATGTACCCATGTGATTAAAGTGAATCCTCACCCCGTCGTACCACCACATGACAAGGTCATCAATATCCAGAGCAATTAGTGTCACAATCGGGCGAAGCAGCGGGATTTGCTCCTAAGCCCAAATGTGTAGAAGAGTCAATCCAATCCCAAGAGCTCGACCCTCCAAATAGGAAAAATCATGCAAGTCTCGATACAAGGAGGCCAACAGTACTAGTCCCCAGGCAAATCACACTTGGCGAGCACACATCTGCTGCCATGCTAGTCCCCAACCCGGACTGAAGTATCGGTCGCATCGATAAAGAGCCACAAGACCAGAAATGATGGCGGTCACGATCAAACTATAAGTAGGGGCTATACCTTGGTAGCTCTCCAAATCTATCTAACCATCGCAAAGAATGAGCTCATCCACACCCATAACACTGAAGAAGGCATCCCTAACTTCCTTCAAATCATAAATCACTCGCTCTCCATGAATGGGTAGTTGGAAGATGTGCCAGACATCCTCGAGAGTAATGGTAGCTTCGTCGGTAGGAAGATGAAAAGACGATGTCTCGCTATGCCACCGCTTGGCCAAGGCATGCATCATACCCATATGTACTCGAATAGAAGGAACATAGGCAATGAACCATAAACTGAGCATCCCAAGCTGCTCCTGGAGAAATATGTGCATACCCTATAGTCTCTTGAGTACTGCCCACCGGTGCTCCCTCAAATGAATAACCTCGTGTCTCTCCTGCACAAGGAAAGGTACCGTGTCAGCTTCCCTAGAAAAAACCTCTTTTCTATATCGCCTTTCACTTTTGAAACAGCAAAAGCGATGTTGTTTGAAAAAGCGGCATAGTTTGTAATTTCCTAAACAGCGCCGTGTGGCAGACTTAGCCAAATGTTACAAACTGGCCCGCGTGGTGGACTTTGATAGCAAAAATAGATAAATTGCCCCACGCAGTGGACTTTGTTAGCAAAAATAGATAAATTGGCCCACGCGGCGTTGTTTGCGGAAGCGGCCAACTTTCATGACCAAAAAATTCCTAAGTCTAAACTAGCCCGCGCGGTGCTCTATGCACAAGCGGCCCTATATAGGACAATGCGGCCCTGTTTGAAATTTTTTCGTGGTGTTATATCGCACTGCGCCGCCTCGACTGAAATTTAAACCTAATTAATGCGCAAATAGCGAGAAAAATAAATGTCGAATAGGGGTACATACTACGGGTCCTACTGCGACTGGTCGCTGATGTACTCGTACCCGCTCCGACACGTGCAAAGGAAGCTGTCATTGTGCCATTTTCTCTAAAAACTTAGAGCTCAAGTGTCAAATTTTTCACAGTTAAAAGTACAAATGTATTGAAAGTGACCCCTCAAGGGCTATTTAAACCTGAAAATTAGGGTCTTTTGACCTAATTTGACCTCCTGGTAAGGGTTTTGGTCTCTCGAACCCGTTTTCATCCAACCAAGAGTCATTCTGCATCCCTTTTGGCATTTTAATCCATTTTTCTAGCATTCTAGGGCATTTCTGGCCTGTCGGGCACCTTGTCATCTTTTTCGCAAGATCATGCAAAAAATCAAAAATTTCGTCCGATCTCTCGAGGGGGCAGTATCCAACAATATTCTTCCATTGAGGCAGTAGTGGGGCATTTGAAAAAATTCAAGAAAATTTTGGACCTTTGATCACAACAGTTTATTCTTTGAATCAATGCAACAAGTACATTGCTTCAAAGAGGGGCAAAATGTAGATATGGAAAATGTACAAGTTTGTTTCGGCACACCTGATCCCGATTTACTAACAAAATTTCCTATTAAATGATGTTGTCAATATTTCATCAACATTCTATCTCTTAATTTAATAAATTATATTTATTAATTTAAGTATTCTTTTAGTGATTAAATTAATCAATGAAATTTAATCAACCTTACATCCCTGTTTAATTAAATAAATCATTTTATTTAATTAAAATCTCTAAAGTCTTCTTATTAAATTAAATAAATTAAACCTTATTTGAATTAATCTAACATGTTCCCTCTAGATTAAATAAATCAAAACATTTATTTAATGAATTATTTCCTCTCAATTCTTGACTTAAAATTAATTCATAAATTTAAGTCTAAATTGTCACATCTCCTAATTCTTCATTAATTTAATCAAAACAATGATTTAGTTAACCCATTTCACTAAAATTCTCTAGAGAATGCAAGTTGCACAATAAATAAAATACTTTGATTTATAAATCAAATACTTTGATTTATAAATCAAATACTTTGATTTATAAATCATCTATTTTCCCTCACAAAGCATCAAAAAAGAATACTCCTTCATTTGAATTCAAAAAGCCAAGTGGACTTAGTCCTTCCAACAAGGCATTTAAGACCTCTTACATGTCCTTGACCTTGAGCCAAGTGACATTAACTTCATTTATTTTCCCTCTTCAACAAGTCAACTCACAATTTCAAATTCAAATCTATACATTTATCATGCACATTGGCCAAAATATGCTCATTCCTCCTCCAACCACATGTGGACAAGTGGCACAATGCCATTGGATTATCCTTTGTCCCACATTTCTCAATCTTGCTCACTTCTTCCAAATTGAAGTCTATAAATTGGAGACTCCTCTCCTCACTTATCATCCACAATCTTCAAGCAAAGTTACTCTCTTCAATTGAGAACTAATTTTGCTCATTTGATCCAAGCATTCATCATTTTTCACATTTATATTAAAGTTTTGCTCAAATCTCTTTAGAGATTTGACCATTTCTAGATCATTCACATTGTAGCCTAGGAATTGAGAAAGAGCCAATTGCAACACTCTATTGACACCAATTCCCCCATGGGATCATCAATCTATTGGCTAGATTAGGATTTACTTTCATGTTATTTGAGTTTGTTCTTCATTTCCTAATAATAGTTTAAATAGATTGATTTCATGGGGAATCTCTCACTCTTGTATTGCATTTGGATCTAACATCTAACCGTGTTTGTTGTCTTGTGCATTTGTAGGTTTAGGGGTTCACAAATCTATTACACACATACATCCCACTCATATTCCATAATCTTGCTGGTTCATCTTCATTCCATGCCTCATCAGCCTGTCAACCAAACATGCAAACTTCTCTACCACAAGGAGAAGGTGGTTTGTTTGGAACAAACGATGTTGCTAATCCTTTTTCATTCTAGGGTAGCATACCATCTCTTCCCCCATTTCCATTGACAACCACATCACCTCACGGATTGGGTTTTCCTCCCTTAAACACTGATAGTTTCTCAAAACCAGGCAATGTGAACATCATGTCAACATCACAACAACAAGTGGCAACCATTCAAGCCACTACATCAATCGGTCCTCAAATATCCCAAAGCATACCCTCTCAAGGACCAAGCATCTCGACCACCCCGCCAACAACCCACATCCCAATCACCACCATAACCCTTTCACCTATCACAACAGTTGGCATGATTCCCATCCCACCACCAATCCCACCAAAAGCCAACATGGAAAATTCATTCACCACTCTAATCCAAACCATTCAAAGAGCCAACCAACAAAGAGTAGTCAAACAAAAGTAGCAAGCTCAAGCACAAGCCCAAGCACAAGCCCAAGCACAAGCCCAAGCCTAAGAATAAGCTCAAGCACAAGCACAAGCCAAGCCCAAGCTCAAGCTCAAGCACAAGAACAAGCACAAGCTGAAGCCCAAGCATAAGCACAAGCCCAACAACAGGCACAAACCCAATACCAAGCGCAACTACAAGCAATCCATCTACAAGCATACCAACAAGCAAAACAACAAGCTTTGTTGGCACAATAGCAGCTCGAACAACAAAAAGTTTTGTTGTTGCAAAAATAGCTATACCAACAATAGGTTTTGTTAGCGCAACAAAAACTTGACCAACAACAGGCTTCATGGGAACAACAACAGATGGACCAACAACAAGCATTGTTGGAACAACAACAACAGGATCAACAACAAGCATTGTTGACACAAATGAAAGCATACAAGCAAGCTTTGAATGCATAACAGAGCTTGCAGCAAATGCCCACTAGTAGTCCTCCCACCCATCTAGTACCTCAAACACCTCACAACTCATTCATTCCACCTCCCGACCCAAGCAAGGATGTCACAACACAAATCAAACTTCTCTCGCAACAAGTGTTGGACTTACAAGCAGGAAAAACAACAAGAACACCGAGCAACTTGTGCCCTTATCCTTTCGACATAAGTCTCACCATGATATCATTCCCAAAGAGATTCGAGATCCCCAAATTTGACAAGTATAATGGAACGGGTAACCCTGAAAACCATGTCAGGGAATTTCAGGTGCACTGGATGGAGGTTGCATACGATGATATGTATCTAATGCAACTCTTCCCCCATAGTCTGATTGGTCCAGCCATGGAATGGTTTTCTCGCCTACCCACAGGCATTAAAACATTCGAGGAAATTGTGGAAGCTTTCCTTAAGAATTATGCCTTCAACACTGGTGCAAATATTAGTTTGGAAGAACTATCAACACTAAAACAAAGAAAAGGAGAGTTGCTCACATCCTTCTTGCAAAGATGGCGACCCAAGCCCAATCAAAGCAAGTGGACCATGCCATAGGAACAACAAGTTTGCATCATCATATCCAATCTAGATGAAAACTTGGCGTTCTACTTGAAAATGCAATGCATCACATCCTATGATCAACTGATCCCAAAGGCGCTCAACATCGAAAGAGCCCTTACTGCGCGAGGAGGTGCATCAACATTCACTCCACCATAAGATAATTGCCCATCTAACAACTATAATGATAAGCCTTGAACATGGTTGAGGAATAAAAAAATCACAAACGACCACGTGGTCGATGCTAAAGTGGTCATCAGTGCCCCTAGGAAGAACATCCAAACCCATCATCAACCACAAAATCATAATCATAACAATGTGCAGACTAATGCGGTAATAGCACAACAACAACCAACTCCTACCAATCAAATCAATAACTTGGGTAATCAAGGAGGACCACCTCCCCGAGGAAAATATCCCCCCAAGAGAAATTTCATGGCTCTTGGTGAATCTATCGAGTCTATAATGAAGAAATTAGTCAAGGAAAACCTAATCAAAATCTCTAACTTTGAACAATATGTGAAACCCATGACCAAACCACCATGGTATAATGAGAACTTCCTTTGTGACTTTCACAAAGTCAAAAGACATACAACCGCCAATTGCATGAGGCTGAAAAACATCATCCAAGACCTCATCGAGGATAAGATCATCAATATCGAGCAGCCAACTAGAAACCAAGACTTGAAAATATACATGAATCCAATGCCGAACCACAACCAAGGAAACAATCAAGGAAATAATCAGGGGAGCAATAAAGGGGAGAAAAAATATGCTAGTGCCAATCTAGTGTATGAGGAAATAGTAGGATGTGTTGATGAAATGGTCACAGTCATAAATGTCAAAGGAGCCAACAACAAGTGTGAAGTCACCACATGTGGTAGAAAGGTTACCATTGTTGGGGGACCGGCTAAGACACCCATTTTTAATACAAAATCCATCCCCTATGACTACAACGTCATTGACCAGCTGAAGAGAACCCCCGCCCAAATTTCCATCATGGAACTATTGAAAATTTCCGCCGCCCATAGGAAGATCCTTGATGAAATAGTAGTTGTGTCCACCATCTCGACCACCCTTGACACATAGCAGTTCTAGGATATAGTGGGTAACATCATTACTCCAAATCTCATTACATTCTCTGACCAAGATTTCCCCCCAAAACCATCTCATAACCGTGCACTCCACCTTCAAGTGCTTGTTCATAAAAAGAAAGTCAAAAGAGTCCTGGTGGATGGAGGTGCATGCCTTAAAATTTGTTCTCTAAATCTCATAAAGAAATTGGGATTCACTAAGGATTCCATTAATAAGAAAAAAAGCATCACAATAAGGGCGTATGATGATCAAGAAAGAGTGTCTCAGGGCACTATCAAAATCCCCATCCAAGTGGAACTGACAACAATGGAAACCACCTGTTAGGTCCTCAACCTCGACCTACCATATAATATCCTCCTTGGATGCCCGTGGATCCATAGAATGAAGGCAGTGGCCTTGACCTATCACCAATGTATCAAGTTCTCACACCAAAACAAAGAGTTCACTATATATGGGGATCTTGAACCTTTCGCCTACTGTAAAAACATGGAAGCCAAGTTTTATAAGATCCCCCAAGTACCAAAAAATGATGAAAGACCATCCACATTGTACATAGATCCATCCACCCTCGCTTCCACTTCTGCGACAGAGACACCCGCCATCATTGACATATCTAAAATAAAAAACATGATCTAGGACAATGGATGCGGTGAATATAGAATTGGGGGGATCTCAGTCGAGAAAATGTGGATGAGGGAGACATTTAAAAAACATTATACCAAGATGAAAGGCCCACCCCCATACTACGCATGGATGAAACTAATAGAGGGTTGTGAATGATGTTTGGTATGGGCTATAACAGGAATGAAAGCCTTGGAAGGAACAGTGATGGATGACTGGAGCCCATCATTGTAGAAAGAAGAATGCAGAACCTTGGCCTTGGTATACTCCTTTAAGTATAACTATATGTGGCAGAGGTACTTCTAGTAGGGTAGTCAAGTCCTCTCCTCAGGTAACATCAATTACCCTTAGACCACCCATCTTCCTAGGTATCCCACTTGATAACTTCACCTTTGACATCACCAATGTTTGTTCTAGTAGTGACGATGATGATACCATAGTAGGTCTTCCTAGGCTCTTTGAAGATTCCACCCTATTAATGATTAGTGCCTCAACAGATGAGTCAAACCAACAATCCCATCGAATCACCTTAGTACACTGGCAACTCATTGATCACGGTCAACGAGGACCGCCAATTCTAGACTCATTCAAAAATGATGAGGCACTCTCGGAATTCATGGGACTAAGGGATACGGTTCCATGTGGGGATCACAAGGAAGGCTTCAACATCACATTGGACACCCAAGCATATTATGGGGAGACGATTGAGTCCTTCAGTCGCAAAAAGAAAATATCGAGAATAAGCTTAGGGTTATTGAGCGAAAACCACACTATGGCACTTTCTAATCACAAAATAGTAAAAATAAAGGATGCATCCAATGGTGAAAACCTCTCTAGGGTGCTAGAGGATGAAGGATTCAATATCCCCCTTGCTGCTCTACATCAAGAAAAGTTAGCAGTCCTGGTAGAGCAGTGCAACCCTTTTAAATTGGGAACGAAAACAAAACCGCAAATCACTTTCTACATGTAGTCTCTCCTGACAGAGGAACAAGAACTGTTAGCAACATTCCTAAAAGAAAGGAAGGTAAAATTCACATGGACCTATGCTGACATGCCAGGTCTAGATCCTGAGGTGGTGGTTCATCATTTAGCTATTTACCCTGGAGCAAAACTAGTGAGACAAAATTTGAGGAAAATGCACTCACAAATAGCCTTGCTTGTTAAGATTGAGTTAAAAGAGATCCTGAATGTTGGCTTCATATGCCTGATCGACTATCCAAAGTGGGTATCTAACCTTGTGCCAGTCTCAAAACCGAATGGGGGCATCCACATCTACATGGACTTTAGAGATCTAACAAAGCATGTCCTAAGGATGATTTTCCACTACCGAACATTGACATGATAGTGGACATGACGGCCAAAATGATATTCTATCCCTAGTGGATGGTTTCTTGGGGTACAATCGGATAATGATCGCAAAGGAGGACCAACATAAGATAGCCTTTACATGTCCTTGGGGCACCTACTGCTGGAATGTGATGCCATTTGGGCTAAAGAATGCAGGAGCTACATACCAAAGAGCCATGACATTGATCTTCCATGACATGATTCACAAAACTATCGAACATTATGTGGATGACATATTGGCTTAATCAAAGAAAAGGCAGGATCACATAGTGACCTTAAGTGCAATTTTTGATAGGCTGGAAAAATACAAGGTCAGACTCAACCCAAAGAAATGTGTCTTTGGGGTACAATCAGGAAATTTGTTGGGGTACATAGTTTCAATGAGAGGGATAGAAGTGGATCTCGCAAAGGTAAAATCAATCCTCAATATGGGAGCACCAAGAACACTAAAGCAACTCAGAGGATTACAAGTTAGACTCTAGTCCATCCAGAGATTCATAGCACAACTAGTAGATAAAGAGATTGCCTATTCACATCTACTCCACAAAGGAGTAGCATTCAGGTGGGATGACACGTGCGAAAAAGCATTCAAAAAGATCAAGAAATACCTACTTACACCACCTGTGCTGATGCCACTGATTGTAGGGAAACCATTGATTCTATAGATCTCAGCAACAACAACCGCCCTTGGTGCCCTTTTAGCCCAACATGATGAAAAGGGAACCGAGCGGTCCTTTTACTATATCATTAGAACAATGGTGGGGCATGAACTCAATTACACATCAATAGAAAAAGCTTGCTTTGCAGTGGTGTTTGCAGCCTAGAAATTTAGACACTACAATTTAGCTCATCAAATTAAGCTAATTGCCAAGATAGATCCCCTCAAATATCTATTGTCAAAAGCAATGCTTATAGGCAGAATGGATAAATGGGTGATGATACTATCTGAGCATGATATTGAGTATGTAGAGAGAAAGGCAATCAGGGGAAAAGTCATTGTGGATCAGCTAGCAGAAGCTCCCCTCTACACAGACAACCCGCTCGTATCAGAGTTTCCAGATGAGTCCATTTTTAATCTCAGCATAGCCGACCACTGGAAACTATACTTTGATGGCTCCCACATGCAACATGGGTCAAGATCCGGTGTGTTCTTCATCACCCCACAAGGGGATTGTATACCAAGATCATACAAGTTGGCATTCCCCTGTACAAACAACATTGTAGAGAATGAGGCTTTAACCATAGGTCTCAAGATCGCAGCACAGTGGTGAATCATGGCATTAAAGGTCTATGGAGACTCGCAGCTTATCATTAACCAAGTCAATGATGAATACCAAACTAAAGATGATAAGTTCGCATCATACAAAAAGATAGTGGAAAGCCTCAAGGAATCATTTATCGATATCACCTTTGAGTAAATACCGAGGGAAAACAATAGAGCAGTTGATGCAATGGAAACAATGAGATCCTTGCTAGATATCCCTCGCAACGTCTTGAAACATGAATTCCTCATAGATAAGCTTCTCATACCCATGTTTGAGTTACCAGAGTCAGAATATGTGTGTGAACTCATTGGTCCCAGTTGTCTTTGGTACCATGACATCTACAACTATCTAAGATTAGGAGTCCTCCTAGCTGACATTACCCCGAACCTCAAGTGAACCTTTGTCAAAAGGTCCTTATGATTTGTCATCCTAGGAGAAACCCTCTTCTGTAGAAGTATCGATGGAATCCTGCTACATTGCTTAACACCTGAGGAGGCCTTGACTGCTTTAATGGAGGTACACAATTGCACTTGCGGTTCCCATTCGAGTGGCATGACCTTAGTTAAGAAGTTGTTGAGAACCGGGTACTAGTGGCCGACAATGGAGAGAGAGGCACATGACTTTGTCCGAAGGTGTCTATAATGCCAACAGTATGGAGATCTCATTCATGCACCAGCTCAAGAATTACATCCCATTGTTACACCTTGGCCATTTTCCCAGTGGGGGCTCGATCTAATTGGTAAAATCTCACCCACCTCATCTAATGACCACAAGTTCATTATCACCGCCACCGAATATTTCACAAAGTGGGTCGAAGCAATTCCCATGACCTATGTCACTGGAAAAAAAAAATCCAAGTTCATCCTGAACTACCTCATCTACCGATGGTGTTCCCCAATCCATCATCTTGGATAACAGGACACCCTTCAAGAATTAGGATGTCTATGACTTGTGTAAAAAATTCAAAATCCAACACTGCTTTTCCACCCCATATTACCCACAAGGCAATGGCCAAGTAGAAGTAACCAACAAGACTATCCTAAAAATCCTCAAGAAAACAGTCAATTACTCTGGTCGTGACTGACATCTGTAGTTAAATCTCACTTTATGGGCCTACCACACCAGCATCCACATGCTGACAGGTGCCACCCCATTTTCCTTGGTCTATGGATTAGAGGCCATACTCCCAATTGAGATTGAGCTCCCATCACTGAGGATATCACTGCAAAACCTCATCACAGATGAGGAATGTAGGGTTACAAGACTGAATGAGCTGGAGTAATAGATGAACGGTAAATGGATGACCTAATCATCTACAGGTCTACCAGAATTTTTTGAAACAGAGCTACAACAAGAAGATCAGGCAACACACCTTCCAAGTTGGTGACCTTGCGCTAAAAAAGAACCAAAAGAATCTACCAAACCCGAATAGCAAGGGGAAATTTGAGCCCAACTAGCTGGGACCTTTCATCATCACCGCAAGCTATAAATCAAGGGCATATCATTTTTCAACACCAGAGGGTGAGCCTCTGTAGGAGCCCATGAATAGCTCTCACCTCAAAAAAATTTATGCCTAAGAAATTGCAAGGTATGGAACCAGAAAATACAAGAAAAATTAGAAAAAGTCCTGAAAAAATGGCTACCATGATGAAAACCTGACAAACAGGCATCTTGGTGACAACCAAAAATATAAAAAAAAGACAAAACAAAACAAAAAAATCAAATAAAGGATTGAAAACAATAAAGAAAAAAATCGTCCTCTAGTGAAAACCATTTTGGTGGCGCTTTGGACAAGACCTTGGTGAAAACCTGGCAAACAGGTACCAAGCGTAAATAAATCACTCTCTATCCACCATGATCTACATGACTCACTCATCCATTCCATCACATTTCATTAATCATCCATCCACCCATTCGTTCACATCCATACCTTAGCCTGATCTGATGCCCATATCATATGCCACCATAGTACTACTTGGCATATTCCTAAGGTCAGTTTGTCTTGCCTTTATTGAAGTAGTCTATTGCACCACGCTGGGGCATGTTCCTATATTGGCATCAGATCAAATTCATGTATATTCTTGAAATATTCTTGAAACGTCAAAAATTAAAAAACATTCAAAAAATTCATCAAAAAAAAAACATCCAAATCATTCAAAAATCCAAAAACATGCTGAAATATCAGCAAATCTTCAAAAAATTCATCATTGACTCTTGTCAGTCTTTTACCTTGTCCGAACTACGTCGTCAATAAGCTTGAATGTAGGCAAGGTTGATCTTTGATCATCCCTTGATATAGTAGGGTCATTCCTTTAGGTGTTTGTCGCATTGGCAATTTGTTTGCCCATCTAGTCTACATCTTAAGTCAGTCCTTTAAGCAATAAAATGGCAATCTGTTTGTCCGTCTTACCTTCAAGTCAACCTATCATCAGTCGAACTACATGGTCTCTATGTGTATAATGTAGGAAAGTCTAATCTATGGATTATCTCCCGAGACCCCTAGGATAGGTCTTTAAGTTAGTCTCTTCATCATAAACCTCAAAAATACCAAAAACCTTGAAAAAATGTGAAAATACCAAAAACATTTGCAAAACATCTCAAAAATACCAAAAACAACCTCAAAATATCTGAAAACCCAAAATGGTCCATCCACTTCATCTCGCTTCCAACCACGATTATCATCACTCATAATAAAGTCAATCATCACCTTCACCCTTTGGTGAGTCAGTCAGAAGCAAGTCTAGCAGGATAAAAAGTGAGCACTCTAATCACCAGAGTCTTGGAAGTCTAAATTAGTGAGTCAGCAAGTTGGTCAACTCAGAATATCAATAGCTTATCACCTGAATCAATCCCATCAAAACCATGATCACAACATGTCCTAGGATGAAGCTTTCCTATGATGGACATAAGCATCAGGTACCCCGCAGTAGTGTAGTCTTGGCTAGCGGTATGAAGAACATTAGCTTGTTTGGTTTGCTTTATTTGGTCTTTTATGGACTTATCTTATTTTGCGCTCATTCCAAGGACCTCTCGATGATGCCAAAACATAACAGGTTTAGAGACAAAGGAATTGGGAAAAGGGCATTGTTTCTATTAGTTTCTATGCTTGTGGGATACACTTGTAAAATAACTTAGTCATATGCGCTTTGTTTATTATATGGGGATGATGTTTTCGATATCTTGTTGACCACATAGGAAAGCTTTCTTTCTTATGTTTTGGCCAGAGATATTTGGAATGTTTGAACTACATCCTGAATGATGTATGTACACTAAGTGTGAACAAGAATACTCCTATCGGATTGTCGAGTCAAAGTCCATCACACAAGGTACCACACCATCCTAGTCTTGTATACCTTGATGCATCATACCTATGTGTGTTATCAAACATAAAGTAATTGGAAAATCTGAAATCTTGGTAAGCAATACATCATCACCATCGGTAATAATGTGAACTTGTGTGGATCCTCCTTCCATCCATCTTATTCTTCTATTCTTCTATCTTTACTAACATTTCTATCTAAAATCGGTGTGTTGTATCAAAATATACATGAGGCTACCCATGGCCAATGACATCAAAGAAAGTATATTTTGTCTCTGATAATAGAACCACTCCTCTCACATTTTATCGCGATCTCGATCGGAAAATCAAACATTTCTGCTCGATCTCTCGAGGGGGCAATATACCAGCATAATCCTTTTGTTGGGGCAGTAGTGGGGCATTTGAAAAAAAAATTAAAAAAATAGAACTTTGATCACAATAGTTTATTCTCTGAATCAATGCAACAAGTAAATTGCTTCAAAGAGGGGCAAAATGTAGACATGGAAAATGTACAATTCGGTTCGGCACACTTGATCCTGATTACTAACAACATTTCCTCTAGAATCATACTCTCATCTTTTCATCATATTTTTTCTATTAATTTAATAAATCATTGTTTATTTGATTAAGTCTTTCTCCTCCATTGATTAAATTAATAAATTTAATTTAACTAACCTCATGTTTTTTTTAAATTAAATAAATCATTTTATTTCATTAAAGTCTCTAAAGTCCTCTTATTAAATTAAATAAATTAAACCTTATTTGATTTAATCTAACATTGTCCCACTTAGTTAAATAAATCAAAATCATTTATTTAATTAGTCATTTTCTCTCAATTCTAATTTAAATCAATTTACCAGTTTAAGTCAAAATTGTCAAATCATCTAATCCCTCATTAAACTGATCAAATCTTGATTAATTTAATCTCAATCACTAAAATCCTCTAGATTTTGCAAGTTGCACCAATAAATCAATTTAATTGATTTATTAATTCATCTATTTTCCCTCACATGGCATAGAAGAGGAATATTCCCTCAAATTTGAATTCAAATTCAAATGGGCTTAGTCCTTCCAACAAGGCATTTAATGCCTCTTACATGTCCTTAGCCTTGAGCCAAGTGACATTAACTCCATTTTCTTCTCCCTCCAACATGTGAGATTCAAATTTCAAATTTGAATCTCTTGCACATTGATCAAAATGTGCTCAACCTTCAACCATTCACATCTTGACAAGTGGTACTTGGCCATTGGATGTTGAATGATCTCACATTTCTTAACTTCACTCTTCTTCCAATTTAGAAATCTATAAATAAGAGGCTTCTCTCCTCACAATAGCATCCATAATTCAAGCAAGTTTATTATACTCAATTTCATCCTCAACATTATCCATTTAATCAAGTTATTAGCTAGGTTATGCAGGTGTTTCATCATGGAGCTTGATTGAATCTTCATCAAAGTGGATCACTCATCAAATCATCAAAAATCATACAAAGGAATTGGGAAAGGACCAATTTCTACAATAATTGGCACCAATTCCCCCATGGGATCAAGAGTTTGCATTTTAAAATAGGATTTCATTGTTTTATTTGTTCATTTACTCACTTTCTTTCCTATTTAAAGCATTGCAAATGGATTTCATGGGGAATCCTTGTCTTAACTTGCATATTGATCTAATTATGTGTTTGTTTATTGTGTTAATGTAGGTATACAGGATTGGGATTCACAAAACTAACATTCCTTGCAAGACCTGATAAGTGAAAATGCATCATGAAAAGTGTTGGCCAAAAATAGCCAGCACATATAATTTTAATTATCATGGTTCTTGCACAAAAATGTCCTCCAGCTAGGCTATTGTGGTATTGATCCAATATTTTCTTGGCGTGCTCCTCATTTACACACCTTAGCAGGATGCCATTAAAATTTATTTTAAAAAGGACACCCTCCAAGAGAACATAATTACTATTTTGTAAATGATAGAAACACCTTTTAAAAGAAGTTAGATTGGTCAGATACCTTCCCGTCTGCATGAAGTTTATTCTATCTTCAAGCCAGTCACCCTGAGAAATTTCTTCGTTCAATAAAACAGGTTTCAGAGCCTCAAGCTCTGTCGCTGTTTCACTATTTTCAGTAAGATACTCGCACAGTCCCTTTCCTTTGACAATCTTGATAGGTTTGACTTCAATATCATATTCTAGGATCTTGGTGATCCAATTAGCTCTCTTCTCTATGATTTGTCCCTCTATGATATACTCTCATACACTAGGATGTGGTACACAAACGATCACCTTATTGTATGATATCAAATATTAGAACTTCTTAAGTCCTTTCACAATTGCGAAGGCCTGCTTTTCTACAAAGTTGTACTTAACCTCATATTCTTTTAAGGTTCATGAGTAGAAGGCCATAGGGGACTCCCTTCTATCTTCATCATCTTTTTGCATAAGTACAGTGGCTATGCTGTTACCACCACCAAAAATGTACATAATGAAATCCTTTGACAGGTCTAGATTTACCAACACAGGGGCAGAAGAAATAGCCTCCTTTATAAGCTCAAAATATTTTCTAGCCTCCACCATCCATTTGAACACCTGGTCTTTCTTTAGCATTAAGGTAATAGGATGAATGGTCCCTACAAAATCTGTAATGAATCAGCTAATGAATTTGACCTTACCCAGGAATGACTGCACGCCCTTCTTGTTGACAGGTAACAGGAGCTCCTGGATTGCATCAACTCTTTCAGGATCAATGCAAATGCCCTCCTTAGAGACAACATATCCCAATAAATTCCCTTGGGGGACTCCGAAGACACATTTCTTTAGGTTTAAATAAATCCCAAATTCCTAGAACTTTTGGAAGACAAGCTCCAATTTATCAAAGTGGTCATCAGTAGATTTTGAAAATACTATCAAATCATCCAAGTAGATGAGTATAATTTTGTGGATCAAATCTTTAACGGCAATATCCATGGCTCTCTGAAAATTGGCTTCGGCATTTGAGATTCCAAAAGGCATCTTGGCATATGCATAAGTCCCCCACTTTGTGGTGAATGTTTTCTTGTGTTGGTCCTCTTCCTTTACCCGAATATGGTTGTAGCTCGAAAAACCGTACAACATTGAAAAAATTTCGGAGCTAGCTACGGTTTGTAAAATTATCTCCATTGAAGGTAGGGGGTAATGATCCTTTAAGGATGCTCTATTCAAGTCTCGAAAGTCTACACATAGTTGTATGTCTCCATTTTTCTTTTGGACAGGTACCAGGTTTGCCACCCAAGTGCTATGTTTGATCGGAAACACTATTCGAGATGCGATCAATTTATTCAACTTCTGTGACATGAGAGATTCTATCTTGGGTTCATAGGTCTCTGCCTCTGATGGACTGGTTTCACACCTTCTGACAGCTCAATCGTATGCTTGATGATTCTGGGATCGTATCCTTTAAGATCATCATATGACCAGGCTACTACACTCGGGTATTCTTCACATAAATGCCTTAGTCTATCTTTATTATTTTTAGAAAATTCTTTCTAGACCTTGAGATTTTTTTCTTCCCTGATATGCAAATCGGTGTAATCACCTTTGTCAGCCATGAGCTTCCTTTTGTCTCTTGTTGCATCATTGAAATCAAACAGGCTCTCTAGAGTGACTAGGCCTCTCAGAAGCTTGTTGGATTTTAGCTGGATAATTTGATCCCCATAAGCTTCGGCCATCTTTGGTTGCAGCTGATTGATGAATTCTCTAGATGACTAGAGGAATGATGCAATATGAGCATCACTATCGAACACTTGCCAATCTTGATTGTTATCTGGAATAGAAGGTCTTACAATTACCCTCACCGCATGCTTATTTCTTAATAATCTGGACGTTGGTTCAAATTGAGCCCCGATAGTCACCATTCTGTCAGCTTCAGAGTTCTTCTCCCTTAGCATAGCCTGAATATTGAAAGCCTCAAAGTTGTCAATCATATCCTAGACTCTATGTTGATAGCATTGCATACGGATATTCTTTTTAGTAGAAATTCCACAGATTTGGTTGACCACCAACTCCGAATCTCTGAACACACTTATTTTCTTTGCACCCATTTTTTCGCAAGGCTTAAACCATGGACCAAACCTTCATATTCTGCTTCATTGTTTGAGCATGTGAACGGGAAGCGATATGACCTCAAGGTCCTCTCCTTAGATGGGGATATCAAACAAATCCCTGCTCCATCTCCTACTCTACACCTTGTGCCATCAAAGTACAAAGTCCATATTTCTAAAGATTGTTCACCTCCAGGATCCTTAGTGACTTTGGGCATAATCTTTCCCTCTTCATGTATAACATAGGTTCCGAGACTAGTTGCATGATAATTCCCAAAAGGGTCTGTATCAATAAATTCTTTCAACAAATTTTCTTCATCTTTTGTCTGGGAGCTAGTAGCCTCTTCATCTTCCATAAATTCCACATTGAACCTTTCTTCCTGAGTGATCAAATTATGCGCTGCTTCAAAGTTGTGCAGGGCCTCATTAGCAACATGCTCAAAATGAAAAATTTTTGATACTAGTTTCATCTTGGCTCCATGTTTGGTTCTTAAAATCAGGTGTGACCAGTCCAATGCTAGTTATCCTCCGACATTTGTTGTGAACTCTCAGGACAAACAAATCCCAGATAGAGGAGGAATATCAATGAGTATGGTATCCTAATTTACAGTGATACTAGGGCAGGAAAACAAACTCATAGGAAATCCCTTGATTAACCTAATGGTATCAACCTTATTTCCATCTAGTTGCATGAATCCCTTGTTTAGAGGCTCATATTTTAAACCCAAATCATCAACTACTTGCTTTGGCATGATGGTGGTGCTAGCACAAGAGTCGATCATACAATTATGTAACAAATTGTCTCTAATAATAAGTGTTAGAAAGAAAGGCTTAGGTTTAGGTTTACTTTCTTTTCCAGACTCGAGCTTCTCCTCTGATATAATTGTTAGCACTTTATCCAGGTCCGGCCTAGATATTTTCTCTTCATTTGATTGGCTACGCACCTTCGCATCTTCGTCTCCTGAAAAAGCCTGTTGTATTAGTACCTTCTGCTCTAGAATAGCCAAGACGTCCCACAAAGAAGCGTTGGCAGATGAATTTTTCAGTTGTTCCACCACGTTGAACTACGCTCTCAAATGGTGAGTCACGTTTTCTTTCTCTTTAGGTTTCGTAGCCGACATGGGATTTGCAACCGGTGTGTTTGGCTATTTGGCAACATCAGGGGTGATCGTAGGAACCTTTGCCTTCAGAGGAAGTGAATTCGGAAAACTAGGAATAGCCGTTACAAACTGTGGTAGAATTGGAAATAGGCCTACTGATGGGCTAGGCGTCAGCTGAGATGAAGCATTAGTAGGCAAGGCTGTGAACTCTCTGGTGAATCTACACTTTGAACATGTGTTGTAGTCAGATTGCACCCGAGGCAGTTTATCCATAGGGATGTCGTTCGAAAATGCTGACTCTTCTCCTTCCATCCAAGAAAAGAGAGCTTGGTCTGGAACAATATCTGACTCTTACTGGATGGAAATCCCCTACATTTGAGTAGCAAGGATAACATTTTCCATCTGCTGTGAGGCATATGATTGGTTATCGGGGTTAGGCGCATTGCTTTGGCTACGTTGGTCTATGATTTTTTGTTGCAAGTTTCCCCATGAACAATTTCCTAGCATGTGTGCATCATTGCAAGGAAAGCACCATGAGTTGGTTTCTTTAGCTAAGTTGTTTTGTCCAGCCACTAGCTCTTTAATCAAACTAGGATGAATGGTCTACATCGACAGGGTTATCAGAACCACTTGGTTACTCGGCTGAGATGAAGCATTCCCGCGTGACCTATCCTACCACTGATTTGATTGGTACAAAGATTTTCCACCTCGGTAACTCTAGTAAGCTGGCTTCTCATAGTTATATTACTGCCACTTCATAGTAGTTAATTCATTAGTCATGGCTCGCATTTGTTCTCTCATCTCGTTCATCTCAACATCCAAGGGATTAGGCACATGAGCTACTATCGGAGCTGCGCTTGGAGCCATTCTGGGGTACACGTACATAGACTGGGGCGGAGTTATAGACGCACTAGTGGAAGGAACTTCGGCCTCTACGATGTTGCACTCGGGAAACAATGGCATGATGGATCCCGGTGCCAACTTCTCACCAGAAATCAAGTTATTTTCTGCAGTGACAGCCAAGGCATAAGCATCAGGTAGAGTTGCCCGGCCGAGAGCCTGAAGCATCATGGAGATATTGGCATTGATTGAATTTAGGTAGAACATGAATGCTAAATCTAGAGGTGGTTGGCTGCCAACAAGTACTCTCATCCAAGTTGAATGAAATCTCACATTGAAATTAGGTAGAGCTTCATGGGGAGCTCACTTTATATTTTCTAGTTGATGATATAGTGATGATCTATCGCCAACATTCGAAAAATGCTCATAAAACAAGGTTCCAAGCTGGTCCCAAGTTGCAATGGTACTAGCTTCAAGAGTCCTGTACCATTTTAGCGCCTTTCCTCGAAAGGATGTAGCCAACAATCTAAGAGCTATGTTTTCATTAGATACACCATGTACCAGACATACGTCTGCCACATCTTGCAAATGTTTCGTTGGTGTCTTTGACTCATCCCCGAAATACTTAGGGATAGATTTTAGAGCGGAAGTAGGGATTGAAGCCCATATTGCGGGAGGAATAGGTGCAACTAAAGGACTACTGGAGTCCTAGGCTACATAATTTCTAGCAACCATAGGTATAGGTAGAGTAGGCGATGATAGAGAAGGAGGAGATGATGGAGGTGAAGGGCTACCTCGCCGACCTCTCGGTAGCACATAAACTAATGGTGGTATGAGCTAGCCAGGGACTCTTGCATTCTATGACCTAGTTATAGGCCGATGAGTCATACACACTTATAAAATTAGGTGAACTTGCTAGTTTGAAGTCCCACCGGGCATGTGAGAAAAAGAATTATTTATGTAGAATCTTGCATGTAGCAGCAGTCTCATGGGAAACTTAGCTATAAGGGGACAGTTTGCACTAGCTAAGTCACCTCTAGGATTTTACCGAAGTTGACTCTTCGTTTAGTGGGGGGAGTATAAGGTTAGAAAGATAGCGACAACATAAAACCTACACTACAGGCGATGCGCCAAAATCTTAGACAAATTCACCAGACCACAATGTTGAATGCAGAGGCCCGAACCACTAAATTGTTGTTCATTAAGTTAATTTTCTCAAAAGCACTTTAAACGTAAGCATACCCTCTAATTTGCATAATATAATCTTAGCATAACATTAGCTAACATAGAAGAGTCAAAGAAACATGATTTGTATTCATTGAGCTATGAAGGATTACAGAAGCTAAAGAACAGGCATTCATACAATAAAAGAAGATAACAACATAGACCAATAGTTTCACAAATATGCATAAAAAACACTGAAAGGTCGAACTCATTAGGCATAGTCTCGATTCTTTAGATTAAATAAAACTATTAAAAAATGCCTTCTTCCCAGTGCTCGGGAGTTTTGCAACTTAATCAACAACAAATAAAGAGAAACATGGCTGTAATTATAGGCCAGTCCACTGCCTGGAACGTATCAAGAGAAGGAAAACTGCGAGCAATGACCGACGACCAAGATCACCTTGAGCCACCACAGTGAACATCAGCCACCTAGGAGCATGCCAGGGAAGCCATGCCAAGGAGCAAAAAACCACGCAGTAGCAGAAATGAGCACACGGCGCCAGAGAAGAAAACACAGCAGCAGGTGAGTACAATAGGGGCAACAACAACTCCAAGGTAACTGACATGGTAGCAGCCACCACGTGTCGTGCAAAAGGAGCCTGGAAAAAATTTGAAGAGACCCCCAATGAAAAGCTCTGAGAGGGAGCCACATGGAGCGCACTGAGTGAAAGAAAGTACAAGGCGGGCCCATCTCGGGAAGCAGCTAGAGAAAGCCACACGACACGCAGTCGGAGACTGGCAAAAAGTGAAGTGATAGGAAAAACCGAAATCTTTGTGAGGAATCCACGTGGAGCATGTCAAGAGAAGTGAGAATTTGAAAGGTAAGGCACAACCACAAAGGTAAAAATAAAACCACAAAGGCCTCGCAGTTTTTGTTTGAACATTATCTTTTAACCTCTTGAGCAAGTAACCTTCTGATGTGTGTGTGTAGGTCAAAAATGTGCTTATTTGAACCAAATGTGAGCCCTTGATTAATTTTCATCTTGCATTCTCATCTGATGATGAGAATCCATGATCCATTCCTTTCTTCCTTTCATCCTTAATCGTTGATTAATATTTTCAATCTCAACCCTCCATTTTTCATTTTCTTTTCTATAAATAGAACCCTATTTGGAGACAAATAAATCCATCTTTCAATTGGAAACTTATTTTTTTGAATTCATTTTCACTTGCACTCACATTTAACACCATTGTAGATTTATTTACTTGCATATTATCTTAGCTTCCATTAATGGCTTCCATGATAACGTAGATGCATACATTTAGCTTATTTTTTAATTAGAATTTTAGTCTTTTAAAGCTTGCATACATATTAGAGTAGATGTGTATACACCCATATCAGTCATCTTAGCATAAATCATGTTAATTTAGTTTTCATCATGTTCATTTTAGCATAAATAAAGTTTTAATCCATTTTATCACAAGGGTTTCATCAATTCTCTTCCATAGAATTGACTGAAATATTCTCACTAATCATGAGATTGGGAAAAGGGTCATTGTTTCATATCAACATGACACCGATTCTAAAACAGGATAAGTTTCAAATGGGTTAGAGTAGGAATTTAACTATTTTTATAGTTTGTAGTTTTCAATTTCAATAAATGCTTAGTTTAACTTTCAATTTGAATTATCTTGTTTTGTAGATTGAGATATAGTGGCTTCATTATACTTTGATTCATCATGGATCAAGTTTAATTGATCCACCCTAACAATCCTCATCTCACAATGGTATAGGGTTTAGGGTTTATGGTTTAAGGGTAAATAGTTTAAGGGTTTAGGGTTTAAGGGTTAAGGGTAGAGGGTTGAGGGTTAATGGTTGAGGGTTTTAGGGTTTAAGGGTTGAGGGTTGAGGGTAGAGGGTAGAGAGTAAAGTGTAGAGATTAGAGGGTTGAGGGTAGAGAGAGAGAGCTTTTTAGGGTAGGGAAAAAAGGTTACAAGTAGATGGTTTCATGGGCTTCAGGGAGCTTAAAGGAAGGGCAGTAGCTGGCCTGGGCTGGGCTTTAGGCTCATGCAGAGGTGGTAGAGGAGGAGAGAGAGAAGAGGTTTTAGGTTGAGGCAAAGGCATGGCAGAGGGCAGAGGTAGAGCAAGCATGGGTGGGATGGAAGATGCCATGCTTCAGGCCTAGGTTTAGGGATTACGGCTATGAAAGTTAAGAGTGGGGTTTGAGAGAGGAGAGGGGGCTGAGGGTTTAGGCTGAAGGTGAGCAGGGTAGAGGTTTGTCTCCTAGGGTATAGCTTAAGGTTTTATGGTTTATGTAGCCATGGAGGGTTTGGTGGGTTAGGAGGTAGAGAGATAGGTTGAATTTTTAGGGTTTAAGGGTTGAGGGTTGAGGGTTGAGGGCAGAGGGTAGAGGGTAGAGGGTAGAGGGTAGAGGGTAGAGAG